>JAVLUE010000431.1:0-417085 GCA_034190945.1 Octodonta nipae | reverse complement strand
TTCTACGGTAGTGAAGCCGACGGCGATACCATCTGCGTTAAGTGGCATCAAAAGAGCCAATGAAAATACTGATTTCTTGATAAAACAAAAAAAGTTCATGCGAAAAACGCCATTATCTTTGATGAAGCCGATCAGCAGTACAAATCGAGCCATTCCGAATGCATCAAGACTAGAATTCCGAACTCCGTTTCCAAGTCGATGCTACGAAACTTCGACTCCATTAAAAACTTCAGAAAATATCAATTCAAATGAAAGTATTCAAAATATTGAGGAATTGAGTCAAATTTCTTCTGAAAAAGTTGTTCAACCCTTGTTAACATCAACTGCCACAAGTCCAATGGTGGACTGGAACAAAATAGCTAATGAATCTCAGATTATCGCCTATAAAGTTAAAATTAGTGCTTTACAAAAAGAAATTGAAAGCTTGCGTTGTGACATATCAAAATCAAAAATATATACTGAAATTAATGATAGAAAACATTCAAACCAAATTGAACAAGTTCAAAAGATGCTTGACGATGCTAATAAAGAAATTGAAAATTTCAAAGAAATTGAAAATAAATTGAAAGATGATTTAGAAAAACTACAGCAAGTTCACTCAGAACAAATCAGTATTCTAGATAAAAACAAAGTCAAATATGAATTAAATATTAATGATTTGAAAGAAAAACTTTTCCAAGCTCAATCTAATGAAAAACAAAGTCGTTGTCAAATGGAAAAAGAAGCTATTGATTACAAGCATGAAATCAACCAACTAAAATTAGAGTGTGATCAAATCAAATTTGAAAACCAAATTCTCAAAAATAATATTGAAAATTTAAAATCAGAAGTTGAGAAAATGAAACAATTAGAAAACCAACTCGAAGAATCTCGATCAATAATTGAGAAATTAAATAACGATTTTAAATCTTTTGAAGAAGGTAAAAAACTTGAGAGTTTGTTGCATGGTGAGTTGAATCAGTTGCAAGCAATTAAAAATGAAAATCAATTATTAAAAAGTAAATTAGAATCTTCTAAGAGTGAAAATTTTGAGAATTTAATGTTGAAAGAACAATTGCTCACTCGAGACAATGAAATTGAATTATTGAAAAAAAGCTTAAAACAAAAAAATGTCGATATATTGGAATTAGAAAATAGTCGAGTGAAGTTAAAAAGTTGGATGGATATTGTCGGGATAGATTCTCCTGATTTAGCTGCAACTCACATTAAAGATTTGAAAAAAAATATTTCTATTTTACAAACTGAAAACGATATTCTCAAGTCAGAGAACAAAACTTTGAAAGAGAAAATGTCTAATGAAAGTTTTCTGACAGAATCTTATGATAATAAATTGAAATCATTGAAACATCAAATTGAAAAATTGTCAGATTTGTTGGAACAAAGGAATAAAACGTATTTGCTTCTAAAAAAAGACCGAGACTCGTACAAAAAAATGTTCGATTCAGAAAATCTAGGCAAGCAAACAGACGAATTGCTCAAAAATCGTCTTATTGAATCTGAATCTATTATTAATAATTACAAAGAGATTTTAGAGAAACAAGATCAAGATTTAAAAAACGCTCACAACAATTGAAAGAGCAAGATGATAAAGAAATCATCATTCGTGACTTGAGAAATGAAATCAGCCGTATAAAAATATTCAATCCTCAAGTTTTTACTAATGCTTCGATGATGGACGTATCAACAATTCAAACCAATGAAAAATCATTTCGCGTATTTCATTTCAAAGAAAACCCTTTGTCAGTTCAGTTAAAAAACCAAAGTATCGAGTTTGAACAAATGAAAGAGCAAAACATTCGTTTGAAAGGTCTTGTTGAAGTTTTAGGAAGCTCCGCAGATACTAAAATAATTGAAGAAAGTCTCGATTATAAGTTTAAAGTGAAAAAGCTTGAAGAAAAACTAAAAGAAATGATGGAGAAAGCGGACAAACTTCAGAAAAAATTCAAAAAAGCTAGCGAAAGTTATCGAAAAGCATGTCGAGATTTGACAGGATATACTTTCCATAATTTTTCCGAAAAAAATATCGTCTCACTCATATCTATGATCCCAAAATGGAATAGTTGTTGAATTCGAAGGAGGTTTGACGAAATTATTGGAAAACGCTACCACCAAAGAGATGAAAGACAAAATCGACTTTTACTTACAAGAGCATTCAAGTTTTCCAGCCTTGTTGGCATTTATTACATTGGAACTTTTCAAAAATCACACTATTTATTAGTTGATAACTAGCTTTTTCAAATTTACTATTTCAAATTCAAAAATATAATATTTTTGAAGATTATTTTTGGAATTTTTATTTTACAGATTTTCTCAATTCTAAATGAGAATAAAATGTTCGAATATAAGATCTATTACATTGAATCGAAAAAAAAACTTGGAGCCAGAAAGTGCAAAAACATTTTTCAATTTTCAAAATTTATCAATTTTAATTACATCATTCATGGAATTTCAACTGACTTTTTTCATCAGGCTCGCCAAAACAGGGTAGATCGGAATAAAGGTTTTTCTTTGAGATTTTTTTACTTCCTCGACGTAAAGTTCCAATAGTTTCCTAAAACACAGAAAAAAAATTAGATTTTTTTAAACTTGAAAAACTTTACTTGATCGCAATCAATTTTTCTTCATCCTCAGTTTTATGATTGATCCATTTGATGTATTCAGGAATTGATTGACGGTTAATTTCTTGTGGTGATAACAATTCACTTGAACCATAGTTTGATATTAGAAAATGAATCACCAAATGATAAGGCACTAGACTTCCTATTAATTCACAATTTTCTATTTCATCTGGAGACAAAAAAATTATAGTTTTGAAAGCTTTCAGAATTTGAAAAGATCGCCCAAGTTCTCCAATTCGTTGACATATCGGAACAATAATAGTTTCAAATTGAACAAAATCCGAATGAATCTTTTTACGGCCAATTTCAGAAACTGGACGCAGCAAACAGTTATTCAACAAGAAAAATTCTATAGAATCAGCAGCCAATTTATGTATTCTAATGAAAAAAAAACTTAAAAATTTTTTTTCTTTAAAAAAGAATACTTTTGCTGAATAAGAGAAGTTTCTGGAAATTTTTTAAAGTAATCCATCGTGATTCTTGTGATAAAACTCTGCAATTCTCTCATATATAAAGAACTTGGAATGTTTTCAGTTTTGACATCGCTGTTCAAAATAAATATGTTAAAAAAATTTTAAAAACGCTTTTTCAAAAAAAAACCTTTTGATGTTATAGTTTTCGTTATTGGTCAATATAATTTTTTCTATACTATCCTGGATAGATTTGAAAAAAGGCTCCAAGATATTTAAAATCAATGTTTCGGCTGTTTGCAAAGTAGTTTCAATAATTTCCTTTATATGAGAAGGATATAAAGATATTTTTTTTTCTAAATTGTTTTTCAACTGCTCTTGAAATTGATGAATAATTTGAATGATTGCAGCATTTTGTTGTTGACTTGGTGTGAATCTATCAATTATTTGAGTGGAATCACTATCAATCGAAACCAATTGTTCACATCGAAACAGAAAAAGATTGATTGTTTTAACAATGTTTTTGCAAACCGAGTTTTGTAATTGTACATCAAAACTAACCAAAGAAAACTCATCAAGCATATTTTTGATTATTAACTCAACATCTTTTTCTATTATCGATGTTTTCTGATTCAAAGCAGAACTGGAAGGTTTAAAATTGGCAAAAATTTTGTTAACTGATTTGAGAAAAGAATTCAGAGAATTTGAAAGATAGGCGCTTTCGAATTGACTGATAGCCGATCTCGCTGGTTTTTCTAAATCTGGATATTCATGAAAAACTCGTTTGGAAAAATCAAGAAAAATATTTAAAATTTTTGGGTAATCACTTTCGATAGAATTTTTGATAAATGTTGTTTCAAGAAAAAGCTTTTGAAACACTTTTGTTATGATTATTATCGATTCATTCCAAAAATGTTCCATTAGATTTTTTTTTTCGATAAACTCTATTAACAAGTTTTGCGTTAAATTATCGCGTTTTTTCTTTAGAGTTTTGATTATAATTGAAACTTGATTGAAATAAATAAAAACAGTATCCATCAATAGTTTTATGTCATTTCTAACATTTGCTTTGAATAGATTGTTCTGTTTTGAAATGGATTTTGAACCCAATTTCGCCGATCGTTCATTAACATTCAAATCAAGAAATAATTTATTTGTCGATTGAGAAATCAGTTCAAGTTTGTTTGAAATCATCGAACTGACAGATTGCTCAAGAACAAAGAAATTATGATACATTTGCAAAGCTGCACTGGTCAAATTGAAATCCAATGATTCTAACCCATTTTTGAACAAATAATCCGCATCTTTTTTCAACATTGTTTTTGTTTGATTTATTTTTTCTAAATCTTCACTGATAATCTTTAATCTAGACAGAAGATTTTCTGAATCTGATTGTGAAATCAGATCAACTTCATTTTATATTGCGAAACTTTTATTCTTTCTTTAATGAAAATCGATTGCTCGCTTTGCAATGAAGATTCTAGATTGCTTTCATTGATGCGCTTCACCAAATGCATTATTCTAAGCGTTTTCCTTAAAAGATCACAAGTTTTTTGAAGACGAGAAAAAACAATCACTTGTTTTGAGAGTTGTTGATATGGTGTATCAAGTTTATTTTTCATCAAATCCAAAGTTTTGGAGAGATTTTGTGATTTGATTGAAATCAATTGCAATTTTTCGTACAGATCTTGAAGTTGAGAAGTTTTTTGAAAAAAATTTTCACTATTTTTAAATGTTAATTGATTGATGTTTAATTTAATGAAATCAAGACCAGAAGAAATTTTGGCGATTTGTTCGGCAAATGGAAGATTATTGATCATTGTGATGGTATTTTGAAGATTAAATTGATCCGATAAAAACATCGAATACACATGATCTTTCTCAAATTCATCGAGATAATTAGTCATTTTTTAAAGTTTTTATTTGAAAAAAATTACACTTGTTTTTAATAAGAAAAAAAAATTAATTGGCATTCCTGACCGGTGGAGATATCAAAATAACACTGTCACCGCGAACAAAAAGCATTGGTATTTCTCTTTAGAGGTATGAACAAATTCTTCAAAAGTTTCTTCGTTTACTTCGATTGTTTTGTTGGTTTCTTCGACATCACTAAGCACCATATTCAAATGTTGATCGTAGGCATGCAAACGACCTCTTATTTCTCTTTCATTCCGTAGTTTAACATAAATTCTTTCATCAAGGCTAAGTCGAATCAAATCAAGTGGTTCTTCAACAGTAATCGGAGCTTTCTGAAAAAATAATTTTTTATTTAAATCATGTGATATATTTTGGAAAAAGACACATCATGCACTTTGACAGGTAATATTCATCTATGTTGTTACTAATTTTAATTTTTTGATTATTATATAATATCAGGTAGCAATTGTCAATTCTAAAACTATCACATTCTCAATTATAAAAGTTTTGAATTGAATATCCGTAATAGTCATGAAATGATTGATTGAATAATCAATCTTAAAATTCAATCCATCATGGTCGGTTACCAATAAGAAAATTCTAGTTAAACCAATAAAAACTTTCACAAAAAAAATGAACAACCCACTCACCTGAGTTGCTTCGTCTCCCATTTTGATTGATCTAAGATAATATGAAATCTAGATATTTCACGATTGAAAATTGGCAAAAAAATCGAAAGTTGACCAAATTCAAACAATAGATACTGCATGTGAGAATACAAAGCACAAAATGTTTGATTCAAAAAGTACGTAAGCTTTTTTTCAATTTTTCTAATTTGAAATTTTTTTATTATTTGCAAACTACATATTCATTTCAATTTTAATAATAAAATAGTTTTTTTTCAATTACTAATTTAATGATTTTTTATATTTCTGAAACTTTCAAACAAAATCAAAACTGATGAATTGAATTCAATGTCTTTTATCACATTTTTCATGTTTAAATTGAAAACAATTTAAGCAAAAAAATTTGTTACATTTATTACAAATGTATCGATGGATTTAACTTTGGAGATGCCTCTTTAGAAGACAATGTTTTGCGCAATTCGAAATAGCACCCGGTACAGCGACGTCTTGATTTACGTTTTGGACCAGGATTTTCAACAAATAGTGTTTTCCCAGATTGGTAGACTTTAAGCCACTTAATTCTTCAATCAATGATTCAAAAAACTTTTCAAACGTTATTTTTTTCTCTCGCTTGAAAAGAAGCCAAGAATTCACTACGGCTACATGTAAAACAATGTAGAACAGAATCTTAGTGTACCACTTTCTAGTAAAACAATTGTCGTTCCATGAATCATTGATTGTTTTCTGTTCATAGTTATCTATCACCTCGAGTTTTTCATTTTTTTCATTCATCATTTTGTCATCATGTAAAGTACTGAGCATAAAAACGTTTCTTTCATTTTTAAACTTCATGAGCATTATGCCATTTCTGTCTTGTAAAGCAATATGATCACCCTTTTTTAATTTTGTTTCAGTCAATAATTCAGGGATTTCTTTTCGATTTCTTCGCATGATTCCAACTAGATGAGTATTTTGGGACAATAATTGTTTGGCTAACAAATGACTAGTAAATTTACTATCAGTATAAAGAGTTCTTCCCGAATTTAATAGTCCTACCATCAATTTCTCAACAATAGTTTCATTCGACTTGACTGTTTCACCAGCATGAATTTCAATATTAAACGTATAACCATTTTCACAACATAATTTGAAAACTTCAATATCGAAGTTTTTTTGTTTTTGAGTAGAACGAAAAATTACTCTATTTTTAGAAAATATCTTTGCTTGACTGATGTAAACATTTTTACCCGGACTAAGTATAGATTGACAATTTTTCACAAACAGATCAATCATCGGAAAAATTTTATATAGCCGACAAGTTTTATTAGCTGCATCGTCATTCACAACCCGTAAATTTGAGATAAGCTCTTCAAATCGTATTTTTGATAAAATATCAGGCGCTATGGTTTGATAAAATTTATTTTTTGACCAGTAATATTCGAGATTTGGCATTTTTACGACATTCATCCATAAACACAAACCGAAAAATTTCTTCAATTCAAATATGGTTGTTTCTTTCCAATTCGATGAACATTTTCTGGCAAAAGAATTTGTGGCTTCCACAATCATTTCTAAAATCTCGTAGGATAAAAATAATTCGTAAGAATCTAAAGGACTAGTGAATGACTCTATGCAATTCATTTGAAAATCTGATGTCAAGTCTGACTTGAATGAAGTGTCGAATTTTTTCACATTTCTTGTCCATCCATCATTTTCTATTTGCAGAGAAAATTCCTCTTCATCAGTGTCTTCACTAGAGAAGTTCCCATCAAATAAGTTGGCAGTTTCATCTTCGAGATCAGATTCAATCAAGAAGCTGTCAAATGTTTCATCATTGATTTCAACCGATATATTTGATAGTAAATCATTTAAATCCATAATCAAAATAATATGTTGAATTCAAAATGAGCTGATATATCAAGAAATTTCTATTAAATTTAACACCTTTTCAAATAAAAACAAAGCAAAACAATATTTTTTTTTTAGGACATCTTGGTTGAGTCAAATCGTTTCTACTGAAAAATTTTTTAGGAGAAAAAATATTATCACTTAATCATAAGAAGAACCAACAGACGGCGTTCTTTTAACAATTTTTAAAGATTCTTTGAAGTTTTTTCTTTTTGTTTAAATTTATTTTTATTAATTTTTTTTTGTTTTCAAACAATTGAAAAAGAAAATAAAACTTTAAAAATTTGTTACAAAATATAATGAATCAATGTTCTAGATTTATATAAAATTTTGTTTATAATAATTTTTAAAAAATAATTCACGATATTTCATGAATTGAAACAACAAATAAATATTTGGTTGTGTTAGTTAATTTCAATTTATATTATAAAAAAAATCCTATTTACAAAATGAGTTGATGTCGAATAGAGTGAAAAAAATGAAGCTGCAAGAGAAAAAAATTGTAAAAAATTTTTTTCAAAACTTGATACTCGATGAAAATTGAAATGAGATCCAATAGTTATGACAAGTGATAATAGTGAAACTAAAAAATTGAGTAAAAATTCATAAGAAATGTAAATATTTTCAAAAAAATTGGATTTTGTTTTTGGAATGTTCTTCATGTTTTTGCAGCCTTTCGAAGAGAAAAATGAAATCGTTTGAAAAAATAGACCGGTGACGGAATCACAGATTTCCACAAAGTTGATAGATTTTTTCAAAAAAAAAATTTGATTCGCAAGTTGATCTATTTTTTCTTTTCTTTTTTTTTGTGAAGTATCTATCACACACTTTTTGTCAGAAATTTTTTTTTAAGGCATTTGGCAGTTTCAATAGTTCTAGAGCGTTTGAATTTAAACAAATGTTGGTATTCCGACTGGTGACTGAGGTTCATCGCGCTTTTTTTTCGAACCTAAAACAATAACTCAAATTAAAAAATGAAAAAAAATAAACAAAGCTTACCATATTCACCGATAAATGAACCATCTTCTTCAAACTTTGAACTATCTGCCTCGTAATCTGCCATCGAATCTTCATCGCTTTCCGCTTGATTGAAACTGTTATTCAACGAATGTCGGCTACCCCGAGGCATTCCGGACAGTGGTTTCTTGTATTCATGAAATCCGGCTTCTTCGTAGTCATCTTTTCCGTGAGCGACTTCTTTTTCGTGAACAGAATACTTTCCTCCACGGTTACGTTTTACCACACAAACAAGTACAACTACTACGATAATCAAAGCTATAGCACACATCATAAATATGAACCAAGGGGCAAAATTTGCTAGATGGCCTATGGGGTCTATGCCATAAATCCCTAAAGAAACAAAATTTTATTATGGAAATATAAACGTCAATTTTTTTTTATACCGCTTGGAGTGATTTCTTTCAGTTCACTAGGCGTTTCAAATTTTCCATCAACAGCCACAATTCTAACTTCATGAGTTTTGTCTGAATCAAGTCCACTAATGTAACAACTGTTGAGTCTTGGTTTTCGTCTCTTGGAGTACTGAAAAAAGTGTTGGTACCTTTGAGAAAATTATAAAATCAAACATTTAAAATTATTATTTTTTAATTGAAACTAAAAAAAAAAAACTTACCTTTCAAGCGGTATTGAACATAGAAATTACTTCCGGGAATTTTGGAAGAATTGGGATACCAGGTAATCTTAACGTGATCAGTACCATCATTGGCACGAACATGATTAATATCAAAAATAGGTTTGTCTGGCTGAGTTGCTGAATCTTCGCTTTTAGTTTCAACTCGATGAAAAATGGTTCACCCATTCCGACTTTAGTAACCGCTTGAATAGTCACGCGATACTTTGTTCCAGCTCTTAAATTGCTTAGCTTCACACCCGTTATTTTTGGATCTTCAATTTGAGGAAAACGTTCTTGTTTGGGACCGATTTCGGTGCCGTCTACTGTCTCGTAAAATATACGATATCCTGTCATTTTTCCATTTGGTTCATCTGGAGGAGTCCAAAAAAGATAAATTGCATTTGATCCCATTGAAATTCCTTCAAACGAAGAGACAGGACCTGGTACCCCTTCTGGAGTATTGACAACAACTTCATTTGATGGATCACTCATGAACATTGTGTTGTATGCAAATATTTTAGCTATGTTACGAGAGTTTGGTTTAAAAACTGGAACCAAAGCTCTTGAAACATTGGGCAAAATTTTAAACTCTCTCATCAATTTTGATCTTCCCCGACGGCGTAAGTCTGAATTTGTAACTTCAAAATGACCCCGAATAGACTCAGCTGGAACAGGATCCCACGCCATTAAAGCTGATTTGTGATCTCTCATTTCAATCAGTCGAAAATTTTCTGGAGCTCTCATTGGCTTGGCTTCACTTGACCATCCGATCACTTCTCCGGCAGAAGTTTGAGCTGGACCTTTACGATTATAAGCTTCAACTTTTATTCGATATGGTTTGAAAATTGGTTGATTATCGATAATCAAATAATTGTGTTTCCAATCGGTTATAGACCTACTATTCCAAGAATCATTTTCACCGTCATGTCTCTTCCACGAAACTTTGTAGAAAAATCCTTCTGAATTGTGATCGATGGGTGTCATAGGCGTCCAACGAATCACCAAGTTCCCTGGTGCTTCACCACGACCAACAACGTTGTCAGGATTTTTATATGGAACATCTTCTTTGGTAGAACAAAAACCGTAAGACTGACTTGGTTCGCTCGGACCTATTTTGTTTTTAGCTATCACACGGAAAGTAAAATTGGCCCAAGGACTCATGGCAACTTTGAATTTTGTATCTGGAGCGGGAACATTAGTAAAAGCGCTAAGCCAGTTGTCAGGCTGAAAAGAAGTATTGTATTGAATTTCGTAATTGAGAATCGGGGCACGATTATCTCCCGTTGGAGTCCATTCAACCATAGCTGTCAAACCGTCACAATCAACATCTATTATTTTGGGAGAGTTAGGCACATCTTGCACAGTCAAAGTAGCCGATGCGTTGACCGAGTCGAGTTCAGTGCTGGCAATACAAGTGTAAATCCCGAGTCCAACTCTTTAGTTTGTCGTTATTGTCAAAGAACTGTCGGAAGCTTGGACGATTCGAGGATCGTGATCCGTGTCAATTAGTCTCTCATTAAAAGCCCAATCAATTTTCAAGTCTAAACTCGGGTCTGCCTCAGCGTTACACCTGAAGACAGCCGTTTTTTTTGCTGCGACTTCAAAGTTTTCTGGCGCATGGATAATTTTTGTTTTTCCTTTGACTTTCAACTCGCCAACGGCAAATTTCGTGCCAAACTTATTAGTGGCAATGCATTTGTATTTTCCTTGATCAGTGACAAGAGTGTTGTGAATAGTGAGGTCTCCATTATCCATTACTTCATAATTTGCTCCATTCAAAGGAGTATCATCTTTTTCCCATTTGACATAAGGCTTCGGCGCTCCAAAGACTCTACATTTCAAAGTGACATCAGCAGTGACAACAGTTCGAGTTTCTTTTTCTGGTGGATCGACTATTTCAGGTGGCAATTTAAGAACATTGAGATAAAAATCTTTGAAAGCATATCCATTAACATTGGAAGCGTTGCATTGGTAGACTGCAGTGTCAATCAACTCTTGAACACTATCAATAATAAGTTCATTCCCATTGATACGAACACGGTCAGTCGGCTTCAAAGTTTCGCCATTTTTGAACCATTGTAGTTTGGGTTCTGGAACACCAGCAGCAGAGCATCGAAACTTGACAGTTTCAGAATCGGCAGCATTGGTATTGTTTGGAGATTCGATCCAATATGGAATCGATTTTACGACAACTTCCATGGCATGAGTTTGAATCGATCCTGCCCCATTCGATGCGGTACATTCATAAATTCCTTTAAAATTTATATTTTAAAATATAATAAACAATTTCAAAATAATTGAAAAATACCTTCATCACTGAATTCCACTTTGGGAAAAGTCAAAGTTTTTCCATAATTCGTTTTAGTCACCCCATCACGAATGCGGCCGTTCCGTTTGACCCAAGTTATCTCAGGTATAGGAGTGCCGCCATATTGGCAAAACAAATCAAGACGAACTCCTTTAAGAGCTGGTATGTTGGGAGGAGAAACGTATTGTTTTGTCGGTGGATAGCTTGTTTGGCCAGTGGTTCCAGAAGGCTCAACATGAAGACGCGTTCTTCGACCAATACGATAAGTTGTTTTGAAAGTTGATGTTGCACTACATGCGTAAAGTGCATCAGTAAGCATGTCTTTTTGAGTGACATTTGAAAAATGTAGGTTCCCTTCAGGATCGACAGACAATCGTGAACTATTGATACCATTGATCAATGCTCCAGAATCCGATTGAATTATCCAAAAAACTTGAGGCTTTGGATAACCGGTTGGTGGATGACAGGGTATAGTGTATGGTTCACCTTCTGTAGCATATACATCGATGATTTCATTGCTCGGGAATGAATTGAGTTCAGCTTTTTTCAAAAACACCGCATTCGACACTGATCGACCATGTTTGTTCTCGGCAAAACATTGATAAAGACCTTCATCAATAGCTTGTGGTTTGGTGAAAACTAATGATCCTCGTCGAGGTTGTTGAGCTATTCGTTTGTCGTATGCTACATAGCTAAAATCCATTCCATTTTTCTTCCAAACGTAGGTAGGCTCTGGATTGCCTTTGGCTTCACATTCAAGCACAAATGGCCTTTCAACTTGATCAGTATCTGAACCTTGAAATACTTCAAATAGTTTTTCATGAGGTGGTTGTTTGATCATCGTTGGCGGAGATTGTAAACCACAAACCAATACAATATCGATGACCAACACCATCGATATGGCAAGCTTCAACAGTGAACCCATTTTTTTTTTTTTGTTTTCCCTTTACAAATTGTCGTGTTGCGAAAAATATTTCTACAGTAAAAAAAAAAATTGAAAAAAAAACTTGATTAGATTCAAGTGTCAAAAAAAAAAAAAACATAAAATTCTGGCAAGTTCATCAATCGATTGGAGAAAATTTCACAAAATCATTTCATCGAAATGCTGTTTTTGAACTGTTTCGGTGACTTCTCTATTGCTTCAACTCTCATAGAAAGGCAAGCAAGCAACTCGAGAAAATCGATGCAACCAGAAAAACAGTAAATGTGCTTTAAATAGAAAATAAGGAATGACGAAAAAAACAAGACGGAAAATTTTTTTTAAATAATAAAATGATTTCATCATTCAAAAAGCTTGCTAACAATCGAACAAGACACGAATAAAACAAACATTTAAAACAATTTAGAAAATGAATCATTTTTTTCGGTTTTTTTTTAATTTGTTAATTTCATCATTCAAACAAGAAACACAGAAGATACACACTGCTGTGTTTCTCTACGGTAACGCTCAATCTCTTTATGAATGATGAATAATTCAAGTGATGACACTTCTAGGCGGTAATAGAGCCAAATTTTTGAAAAAACTTTTTTTTTTTCTCATCGTTCCGTTTCAAATAGAACGTTGTAAAACAAAACGTTGTTTTTTGTTTCTAAATATTTTGAAAAAGACTGAGGAGGAAAAAAAAAATATCCCAGAATGACATGAAAAAGATTGGTTTGAAAGTTCCCATTCTGGTTTTGAATAATTTATTATGATCAAAAAATTTGTGTGCTTTTAGAAAAGTAATTTTATTGAATCGAATGGTTGCAACCAACCGGTCGGTTCAAAAAACAAATCCAACTTAATCTGCTTTGTATTAAAGAAAGAAGAAAATTTCATTTTCATTGCACAAAAACTTGACAAAACCAAACCAGTGTGTCACGATTTTTGATTTATCAAGTCGGTTGATTTATTTAGCTCAGAAAAACGACTACAAGAAACAAAGAAAAAAAAAAATTCTTAAATAAACCCAGCAATTCAACAACATTGATTCGTGACAGTTGGATGATGAACAGTCAGAAGAAAAAATTTCACGAATCAACACAAACACCAAGAGCTAGCATTTTTATAATGTCAAAAAAAACAAAGAGTCTTTGAAAAATCGAAACAAACCTACACGAAGACGAACAATTAAAGATTTTTTTTTTTTAAGAGAAATTTCGAAAATTCGATTTTTTTGGGAGAACAAAACAAAACTCTTTGTTTTACATTTTGACAGAATTTTTTTTGAAAAAAATGAAATGAAAGGATGGGCTTATATAACATTACATATTTCTTTTACATATTAGAAAATTTGTGATGAAAATCCTTGAAAAATGTATCACTCTGCATTCATAAATCGGTGGTAATGAAGGAAGCATACAAGAACCAAGCCCCAAGTGAAGTGAAAAAAATGATGATGCGTTCATGATGACTTCGACACTTCTTGGAAAGATAGACACATGGTCTTAGTGATCTTGTTACATCAACCTCTACCATCAGTCCAACTTTTCTCCAGAAAGAAAACAAAAAACTTTCCAAACGATGTTCGTTATTATTAGTGTGTTGGGCAATTACTTTTTACGACTTTCACGTGTTTATTCTACTTTTTTCTTTCTTTCCTTATTTCAAACATCACACATTCTAACATTAAATATAAAAAGTGTTAAAAGAAACTAACTGCCAACATAAAAATTAATTTATGTAAACCTAGAGTGCCTAAATATGTGCCGAATGTGATCTATATAATAAATGGATGAAGGAATGAATGAAGGAATACACCAAACGATATAAAATGATGTTCGCCCGATCATCATACAGGGTGTTTATATTCACAACCAAAACTAAAAATTATGATAATGATCTGCCGCGGCAGTAAAACCCCAATAACAAAAACAACTGAAACTGAAACAGAAACACTAAATTAAATTTTTTCTTTTCGTTTTGGTATCATCGATAATGTAACACACACTCACTCATGTTTCCCCATAGAACTACACTGCTATTGCAATGTTGTTACATTTATTGATGGTGAAGAAACCAGAATTTTTTTTCTTTCCATTCAAACCAAAACATTGCAAGCGAAAATAACATGATTATCATGTTAAAATAAACAAGTTAACAACCAATCAACCTGTAAAATGTTTTTTTTCAAGAACCAAAACACAAAACGTCGTTAATAAAATAAACAAGCGAATCGAGTTGTAAAACGTCAATTACCGAAGAAAAAATTATGACAAATAAAATTTTATCAAACCACCACCACCACCACCACATCTCTCAGCTTGAGACTGATCATCATATTCAAACATCATGGGACCACTGACCACTAAAAAAAAATTTTTTAAAGGAGTGGTGAATCGGTTGTTTTTTTGCTTTTATCGAGAAACAAATTTATGACAATCAAAAGTCATAAAAAAAAAAAATTGTTTTAAAAGTTTTAAAACAACGACCAAAATTTACTTGTTTATTGTAATATTTTCCAAGAATAAATTTTTTTATCATTTTTAAGAAGATGCGCACACACACACACACACAAATCACATCAAGACACAATTCACAAACCTTTGAAAAAAAAAGAAAGAGCGGCTATCTAGCCGAAATTTGAACAAAAAAATTCCCGGATTAGTTCACACACACACACAGAGTGAATGTAGGAGAAAAAATTGATTTAAAAAAAATAATAACAAGTGAATAGCAGAAGAAAAAAACTGAAAAAATGAATCGAATGACAACGGCGGAAAAACATTGGTATTGAGGATAATTCCAGGCCAGGGTCATCACATCACCATCATAATATAATCTAGATATTTATTTTATCATAATATAATCTAGATATTTATTTTATCATAATATAATCTAGATATTTATTTTATCATAATATAATCTAGATATTTATTTTATTTTATTTTTTCCGATGATGATGCCATTGTTGGCTAAAAGGGAAAAAAATATTTAACGCTTTTTGCGTGACCAACAACAACGACAACAGATGAACACAACGATCTTCTGACGTCGTTCGCCAAAAACTTGAGCTGGATTTTATTTTGGAAAAAAAATTTGAAAAGTTGTTGCTCGCTTGTTGAATATTGTTGTTGCTTGCAGCTGTTGTTGTTGTTGTTGTTGTTCTAGTGTTTGAGAACGAATATTGAAGAACAAAAAAAACAACGTGAAATAAATAAATAACGAAAAAACTTTTCTAGTCGATTTTATATATATATAAATCACTCGTTTCCTTAGAGATATACAGAGTAGACATAGTAGATTGACAACAACGACGACACACACACACGCACTACTATTAATACAAGAGAAAATATCAACAAAATCGAAGCACACTATGAATCTCTCATCATTATACACACAAAAAATGGATAGATTGTCTAGTGAACATCGTTCTTTTGCATCAATTTTGAATGAGATGATGTGTCAACCGCACAAACTATGAACAACTATGGTTTGATGATGAATTGCAATAGAACAAACGATAATGTGTGTGTTTCATTGGGCGTCAAAAAATATGACTCATTCTTTTATCGTTGGTTTGGTTTGTTGAAAAGAAAACGTTTCTCATCGTAATGAAAACATCTTAATGAATGAATGGGAAAGAAAAAACATCAAGCAAAGAAGAAGAAAAAGTCAATAAGTGGAAATTCTCGAAATAGAAAGTAGGCACCACCATTCTATTTCTGCCATCACAAAAAACATAGGCACCCATTGATTTGGTGTACCAATCATTATCATCATTCGCACCACACATCATTAATGTTATTTATAAGCTTACCAGTGTCCATTTCGTTTATCCTAAGCTTTTAAATAAACTACCCCAAAAAAAAAGCTCAAGAAATATAATCAACTTGATTGTAGAACCAAAATTTTTTTTTCTCGGGATAAAATGAAATGATACCTTGGTCAACAATCCGTGTGCGGCGTTTATTGCCAATTTTTTTCTTATCGTTCAAATATTTGACTAGCTGTTTTGGCTGAGAAGCTGAATCTTTTTTTCTTTGCCTACCATAATTTGGATGCTTGGCACCATTTAACCGAAAAAAAACAAAACAATGCAATTGTGTAGGAAAATGGAACCCTTCCACTTCTTTTTCTTCTTCAGTAGCAATGATGATATTCATTTTTTTTTTTTTTTTGGTGAAGAACTCTGATGATTATCATTCACAAAAACATTTGTTTGAAAAAGATTCTTTTTTTGAATAAGTTATCACAAAAAATTTATCAGATTGAAAAAAAGATTTCTCTTCTTTGAAGAGCAAAACATCTTCAACTGAAAATAAGATAAAAAAGAGATATCAAACTTGAATAACAACCAAGAAGACACCGGTAAAAATATTCTCAGCCTATGAGGATTGTCGTTGACACGTAGCCTGAAATAATACCTAATAGCGCTGACCTCCAACAGACCCTTAACAGACAACAACAATCGAGGTCGATTGTTTTTTGCTCTGAAGAAAAAGCCTACTTTTTTTTTTTGAAGAAAAAAAAAAAAACAACGTAAACGTCTTTTTCTGCTCGAATCGGCTAATCGTTGTTGAAAGCAACGAGGGGAAGAAACAAGAAGAACAAGAGAGATTGTCCATCTTTAAGCCCAGCTGATAAGCTTTATTAGTGTTAAATATTTTTAACACACACATAAACAGAGAATAAATTTTTTGGAAACAGAGAAAACATTCGATGTATGTTCGAACCGAGATGTTCTTTTCGAAGATTTTAGAAGAAAAAGAAGAAAATCAACAACAATTAGTAAGCCAAGATATGAATTGGAGTTGGAAAACATCCTTTCTTAAAAATTGATCGTTTGGTGGTTCTTATAATTAGACAACAAGAAATTTTCTCGTTTTTTTTCCTCTTGGTTGTGATTCGATATCTGAAAGTTTAAGACTTAAACTGTACGCAAAAACTGTGTGCCTAAGCGGTTTTTTTTTGCTCTGTTTGTGCTTTTGGGAACATCGAATGTTTATCGCATAATAATGTAAGATGATTCTTTTCAAAAAGATTTTTTTTATTTGAAAAAAAATAACTACTTAGTTGTTTTTTCTAATTGATAATCAAAAGCATAGCTGATTTGGATGTGATAGCCAGCAACAAGAGAAGTTAAAACTGGCTTAAAGTGTTTTTAGTAGAACATTTTTTGTTTGTTACAACTAAATAATAATAACGAATGATGATGAGGAATTGTAAAAAAGTTTTTTTCTCTCTGTTTAAAAAAAAATTATCCCATATGATCAAGTAGAGTTGGCCAAATAATTTTCTGGTTGTTGGGCAAATCAATTGAATGTTTGAATGATATTTATCATGAGCTTATTGATTATTTGTGGTTGTTAGATCAAACACAGGCTCAACTTAAGCCGTCTGTGATAATATCCTTCAAAAAAAAAAAAAATTTGATGATCGATATGTTAGAATGGCTGATTGATTGATGGATTGATGGAACAATGAGATGGTGATCAATCATTTTACAATAATAGCTCTAGCAAGAATTTCTTCTCAAGGCATTGCTTCGAAAAAAAACAATTGGTCTTTTAATTTTTCTTGTTTAACCCTGTTTAAACATTGGGCAATCAATGTGAGATGTTCATGTTTTCTAGTAATGTATGTGATGGTTTTTTTTCCCTGAACACAATAATGATGATGAATCGATACATTGACCAGAACTTTGAATAGAATTTAGTCGTTTTTGTTGAAAAAAGGTTAAACAAGTGAAAAAAACAAAAAACACATTCTATTGAAAAGAGTTTAGATTTAATTGAATTAATTAAATTTTAAAAGAAAACCTTTTTTTCATTAGCCAGCAAAATGATACTCCATTAATTTAGTTTTATGTTTATTTTTAATTGAAGTTGGAAAAATTTTCTCATAAATTCTATTCTATAATTAGATCCCATAAAGAAGAACAAGAGAAAAACAAAATGCAAAGTGGACATACATTTTCCTCATAATGAAAAAAAACTAAAACTAAACAGTCTGACACTTGAAATTGTTGTGTGACAATCGTAAAACTCTTGGTACCAATTAAATTGCCATTAAAAACTAAACCAACCAGCATGTTAGTGTCATCACCAACATCATTTCATTTCATGAACGCATTGGTTCGCACAATGCAACCTAATAGATTTTTACGCTGTTTTATTTATTTTTTTGAGAATCCAACATTGTGAGATCATTTTAAGAAAAGACGAAAAAAAAAACTAGAGTTTTGTTTGCCAAGAACACACACACGCACGCAAATATCTCATGCCACAACAATATCTCAATGTAAACCAGCTAGCTAATAATAAATTTTGCCTCAATTTTTTTCCATTTTTTTTTTCAGCTTCAATCAATTGAAATTGACAAGGCTAGTCAAACTTTGTTTCATTTCATGTTTTTTTTTTTGGTTAAATTTACAGCTTTCAACAAACATAGAATGACAGTTTTCACATTAAACCCAAGAACAAGTTAGAACAGACACACATTTACACACGCACTAACAAATCGAACTCAACTGCGCCTTGTTTTTACCGCAACAAGAAGATAGATAGCTTTAGTATGTAACAATCTTAATGTCAAGAATTTTTTTTTTGTTGTTGTTTGAAACTATCAATTCTACAATCCGCAATATCAACCAGCAGAGAAAAGCTGTGTTTGATTTTTGCTGAAATGCTGTCTTGTTCTTTCACATCGAATAAGAATAAATATTTACAATTTTCTCTCTCTATCTCTCTCTCGCTATGTGTTTGTTGTTTAATGATAATAATCTCGACAACAACAACCTAAAAAGATTAAAGCATTGTGCTGTTCATGCTGATCACAGTTTCAGGAGAAACCAAAAAGAGACCAAATACAAACAAAACACTTGAACGACATAAACAAACAAACACTTGGAGATTGTTCGAAGTTAAAGAATACCAAAAAACCCTAAAAAACAGGCTGAATAGTGATAGTCGAGATTTTGTTTCTCGCTTCTTGCAGATGGCCAATAATCAGTATTAATCAAAATAACTCAAAAAAACTCAAGAAATTCAACATTCAATTAACAATTCAAACGAAATTGACAATTGAGATTTACATTGCTTGGTTTTCCTTCAATCAAAGAATCTCTCTTCAAAATCAATATTTATTTTAAAATAAATTTTTTTTTAGGAAAAAGGTGGTTAACTTTTTGTTTGAGGCTGATGAAATAAGATGGTTGAATAAGAGAATAAAATAAGAGAAGGGGTTCTTGATTCACAATCAGAAGATGAAATAAAAATGGTTAAATAAGGTAAATAACGGAGATTTTTTTTTCATCGTTTGTTTGGTTGGAGAATAAATAAATAAATAAATAAAACGAGAGAAACATTAAACGAAAGAATGACAGAGATAAAAATCAAAAAAGAAGGAAATTAAAGTCGGGTTGAGAGTGCGGACAAAAAAAAACACAACGACACACACACCAATCCAGACCAAGTTCAACTAAGTTCAAAAATAAATAAAAAATTCTTCTTAATCGTTGATCTAATTTTCTTATTCTAAAAAAAAAAAAATATTCAAATAATAATTTTCAAATCTTGAATGAAGATAAATAAACTCAATAGAAATGCTTTGTTTTCGAATAAAAACTCGTCACATCATTAAACATTTTATTTTTTCTATGCTTTTTCCATTCCCAAAACCAGTAAATAGTTTTTCAAAAATAAATAAGAAACCATTGGTATTGCAACCATATTGATTGCTGTTCAATTCAGGCAATCAAGCCACATTAAAATTGTTCCATTCAAGAGGATGAATCATTTTTGGCTTTATCATTAACCAGAGAAAAAAAAAATCGATGATTTTCAAACAACAGCTATCAGGACAACTAAATATTTTCCCACTACACCATCACTATTGGATACTAAGAAAAACGTTCTCCTCTCTATTTTTTCGATTGCCAAAAAATAAATAAATAAATTGTTCAAAGTTTATTTTATTTTGAAAGCTTAAAACTGGTTAAACTAAATTTTGTTATTTAATTTGAGTTTTGCGTTAAGCAAAACTCAAATTCAATCGATAACACAAAAAAGTCGAGCAACTAGTACTTGAGACTGATTCTAAAAGAAAACCATTTTTCTGATATGAATGACAAAGCATGAAGAACAACAGTTTGAAAACAGCTTGAAAAGCTGTTCTCTTTTCTGGTAAACAATAAATAAATAATCTTAAGATCCTTCAGTTTTTTTTTTTTTTTTTGATTTACGAGGTTAATTTGTAAAGTGCGTGGATTTTGGTTATTATTGTTTTCTGGTTCCCTCGTGACGACAAATAATCGACAAGAAATTTTTAAAATGAAAAAAAAACCATTGATATTTTCGATATTTTTGTTGTGCGTTGGTGTCTATTTGCTTGAGGTGATTATTTTTCCATCAATGTAAATTATTATCTGCTATTTTAACAGACAAACAAACGAAAGAATCTTTGAATAACAAATAATCAAAGTAGATCACATCTATTAAAAATATTATTTTTTTTATAGTCATCATTGTTATGTCATACACTGTTAAAAACTGATTGTTTCGGCTTTTGGGAATGGAAAAAATTTTGTAATAAAATTTGAGGACATCCTGTGTGTTTACACAAATTGATGATGAGAATTTGGTTGTTATTCTTCAAAAAAAACACCGCTTGTTATATAAAATAAAAAAAATTAATCTTTGTTTGATTATCAAATTGATAACATGACAAAAACTCATCAACAATTTATATTTTTTTTTTCAAATCTAACAATAAACAGGAGAACACAAAATTAATTAAAGTAAAATAATTTTAAACTTGATGATAATCTTTTTCAAAGCAATTTTAAAAACAATTTTGAAATTAATCCATGCTAACTTACTTTAAAGATGAAAATGGTTTTTAAATCCAATTCTAAATCTGATGATTTTGATTGCAACGAACACCGGGTTGAATATCATCCAATAAATCATTTGGATTTTATTTTAAAAAAATAATTCGATTTCTTTAGATTGATGTTGGCCGTTAAATGTTTTAGATTTTTTTGTTATCCGAATTAATCCGTTTGATTCAAAAAAAAAAAAAAAATGTTTAATGAAAAATTTGCTTGGAAAATGAGTATTGATAAAGTCAAAATGTGGAACGTATCAATGAAAGCTTAGAATCGGCATGGATGTTAAATGGCGACCAAAGCTCGGTAAGCTCGTTTTTTTTTTGTTAAAACAAAAAAATAGAAATTTATTTCGAAAAAAATCGGTTAATTTTTAGTGAAAATTTCATAAACAAAACAAAATAGAACTATAGATGCTCGCGTTTCGAAAATTAGCAGCAACCGGGTTGGAAAATAATAACACCACAGATTCTAACACACAGAAGCCCAAAAAAAAGAACACTGTTCACATCATGGATCTGACCAAATGTCAAATAATAAAAAATGTTGTTGGATAGGAGAGAAAAAAACGTGGATAATTCCACGGACAGTTATGGAAAAACTATTGTCAGCGAATGTGCAATCGAACATATGAAACGCACCCAAAAACACAACAAAACAAAACAAAAAAAAAATCTACGCTGCCGCAAATTGTTGTAAAGCAACCGAAACAGCTTGCTGACTGTGTGTATTTGATAACCACACACACACACACTCGACAGCACTCCTGTTTGGTAGACTCGTTTCAAAGAAATGTGACGAATAATAGACTTCACAAACTGCATTCGAGTAGAAAAAAAAATCCTCACTTACTAACAGAGAGAATACTATACGAATAGACACGATACGAGAAAGCGCAGTTGTCTTCTCCATCATCACACATCTTTCCTGTTAATAGTTGTTATTTGCTGTTCTCGCCATTGCCCGCCGAAACCCAAAGCAAAACCATCAGAAGAAAAAAAACTGCTGGAAGGGTAGTGGTTCTCGTATTTGTGTCAATTCATGCATCACATTCAGATTGGGAGAATACTATTTTGTTGTTGTTGTTGTTTGGTTGCTGTTTGAGCTCTTCCAATCGATCAGTCGCACCTATGTAATCGAGATTCGGTGTTGGGCGTCAACTGCCCAAACAGGCGTCATTTATTTTTAAAAAAAAAAATTAGAAATAACTTACAATTTAAACAACAACTTAATAGGATTGAAAATCATCGTCACCTGGCCAAAAGAACTATTCCGAGATCATATCCATGACGATGACACATCCAAAACACATGCTTCTAGTTTTTTTCTTTTTGACAACATGTTATTATTAATCGATTGTAAGGGAATCCACAATGATGTGACTTCAACCAAAGGAAATAAACAATTTTTTGAATTGAAAATATTTTTATTGAATTAGAGAAAAAAAATAAAATGAAATAAGTTTGAACAAAATAATCACACTCATTCTCACACAAGGTGTCAAAAAACAATTTTTTTTTGTTTTGGAAATATTTTAGTCATTCTTGGATATTTATTGTTTTGGTTATAAACAACACACTCATAGAACACTTTAAGAGAGAAAAAAAACAAAACTTGTGTTATTGTATTTGTTAACAAAATAATATTAATAATCAATAATAAAATAAGAAAATTTTGGTCATCATTATTGTTATTTTTCAGCGAGATGATCTAGAATGATTGATCAACCACTGCAAAGTGATGTCTGATAGAGAAAAATTAATTCATTAATAATGAAAATTTTAAAAAATTACCTATATTGGTTTTATCTTTACACGAGATTGAGTAACAACAAATTTCACGTTCTTGTAATGAATTCAAATCCCTAGCGATAGAATAATCAAAATAAAAATTTAACAGGATAAAATTTTTAAATTTACATCTCTTCTATTAGTTGCTTTTCATTGAGAGCTCCTGGTAGATCTCTTTTGTTGCCCAACACCAATACTGGAATGCCTTCCAATTGTGGTTTCGATAGTAATGTGTGCAATTCATTTTTGGAAGCTTCGATTTTACTGTGATCAGCAGCATCGACCATGTAACTGTATAAAATTGAAATTCAATTGGTTTTAATCAATTCAAAAAAAAAAAAAAACTCACATAATTGCTTGAACTCCCCTGCAATACTTTTCCCACATTGATCGAAAACGAGGCTGACCACCAATATCCCAAATCTTGATAGAAACATTTCCTTTAGTGATCTTTCTCATATTAAATCCAACTAGAATAAATAAAAATGTTTTAAAATTTTTTTTTGAAAAATATAATCTTACCAGTTGGTATCATATCCTCAGAGAATTGACCAGACTACAAATTTTCAAGAAAATTTTGAAACAACCATTTTTGGAAGTACAAATCACTGATCAATTGAAATACTTACGGCAATAACACTGACAAATGTCGTCTTTCCCGAATACTGTAAACCGACTAATGTAAGCTCCAGTTCTTCTTTCCAAAATAAACTACGCAACCAATCCAAAAAACGTTGAAATATGGCAAACATTTTGTTGTTATTTCTTCAGAGACTAGTCAAAATTTAAATGGCACGAAATATTGTTAAAAGATTTACAAAAGATTGGTTAAACCAAAAGAAAGAGAAAGGTATTCCAAAAAACAATCGATCTTTATCTTTAACAATAATAATTTTTAAAAAAAAACAATGATTGAAACCCAACACTAAGTGATATCAAATAACATCAAAGAAACAAATTTTTGATTTATAAGTTTTTTTAATGTTTGGTGTTTGAAAATGTTCGAAAATCAACTGGCCAAATTGGTGTGAAACGATGAACAATAAAACGAGAACGAATTAAACATTAACATATTGATGTAAAAACTGCCTAAAAAACGAAGAGAATTATTTTGACAATGATTAGGTTTGGGTTTGTATTTAATTTGATAAAAAAAAATCATCATCATAAGCAAAAGTGAATATCTAACAGTCTCTTCACAAACAAAGTTATCCGTTTTTTTTCAATGTTTATTTTTTGTTGTGTACATTTTTTTTTTATCAAACAAAATAAAATAATTCAAGTAAGTTTTTCAAATGTTTTTATTGAAATAAATTAATTTATTTTTATTTTTCAGATTTCATATTGTATGTAAAATTTATCTGTGATATTATTGCGATAATGTTTTGAGGATTTTTTCGAATTTTTTTTTATTTATCTTTTGAAGAAACTTGTTCAGCTTGATTTTGGTCGAAAAGAAAAAACACTTGGTTTGTTGTTTGTTTTCTTTTATTTACTCTGATATTCATTCTGTTTTTTTTTCTCGTAAATTTCAAACAATTTTTGAAAAATTTTTTTAAAATCTATTTGAGTGGTACAATTTTTTTTCAAAATTTTCCTCGTAACTTGGCGGCACCTAGTGTCAAAGTTTTTACTTTTTAAAATTGAAATATTCAATGGTTATTTTCATTATTCATTGAAATATCATTTATATTTGAAAAGAAATATTCATTTCAATGAATTTGTTTCTCGATTGTGTCCTTTCGGAGTTTTTATCTTGTTACTATATGTTTATATTGATAAATAATAGCCTAGATATGTCCTTGTTGTCGATTCAATTTTCTGTTTCGAATAGAATCATTATACCTATCTTTTGAAGAAAGAGGTTATGGTGCTACGTTTCTGGGACAGGGAAGCTGGAATCAAGGACTTTGATCTATAAACGATTAAACAGTGATTCGCATTTGCGCAATTAAAATTTTCAAAAAAAAGAATTATTACTAAAAAAAAAACAGTTTCATTTAGTAAAACTTAATTCAAATCATTGATAAAACAACTTAATATTTATGAATCCATTTTATATCCTTTTGATCTGATAACAGAAATTTTAGTTTTCAAGTTTTTTTTAAAAACTATTTCGTAATGAAATGTTTTAAAATAGCTTTTTTCAATTTTATTTAATTTTTGTTTTTTTTTGTAATAAGATGTCATTTTTATTTCAAACCTCTGCTGTTGAGAGCCACACATTCAACTGATCGTTTGTTTTAATTTTCCACAAAAAAAATTATCGCTTTACATCTTTTGTCTTGCCAAAATGAATTATGAATTTTTCATTGTAAATAATGTGAATTTCCACTTTATTATGCTAATCAAATTTCTCTTCATTTATTTTAATATCAAACTTTGAATTATAATTTAGTTTTTTTTGAGTTTAAAAAAAAAACAAACTAAATTATTTATCTATCGATCATTTATATTATATGACTTTTGGTGATAAATTCAAGTGATTTATTTATTTTTTGTTTTTTTTTTTTTAAATAGAAAAGTTTTCCAACGATTATTTTATGGTTGTTTTGAGATTGTTGAACTGGGAGGGCATCATCTAATAATATTTGGATAGCTATGGGGAAATGAAAAATGATTGGGATTTGTATTTTATTTTCGATTGTTTTTTCATGGATTGTTTTTTAGTTTTTTTTTATGGATTATTTGCAGACCACCATTTGTGTGTGCGTGTGTGCTATTTATCCCAGTTATAGTTTTGGTCCAGGTTTTGAACAAGTTTAGAATTTCTATTTGGCGTGTGTGATGTTTGATGTTCGATGATAATGCATAGCGCGAGTAGCGATTTCTTTTTTAAAATCTTTCTTCTCAATAGTAACATAATGTTTATTTATTTAAGATTATCCTCTAAAAGTTTTTTCCTTCTCGGATTTTCTCCATTTTTCTAAATTTTTTTTCAAATGCTCTTGAATCTTAGTTCAGGAGTTTGTTCAACATTATTGTTTCAATATTGTTGGAATCAATCTAGAGATGTGTTGCTTATTTAAAATATTTGCTGATATTATCTCGAACTACTTTAATCATTGAATTCGAAGAATTCTTTTTTAAAAATCCCTTGAAAAAAAAGACTATTCAGAAATAACGGATTCGCTTTTGTTTTTTTATCAGCAAAACAAAAAAGATCGATGATGTTTGAGGAGTATTGACCTTTTTTGTTCTATAGTCAAAAAAAAAGTCATCAGAATTGAGTTGAAACCGTTGATGAAACTTGATCACTTCACTGGAAAGCCAAAGGAAAGTTCATTATTCTTTGATGATCCTAGAGTGGAGAGATTCTTTGAAACTTGGTCGTTTGGCTTGCTTAGTCAAGGGAAGAGTAAAAAAAAAAAAAAACTTCTGAGAGGAGTATCCCAATGAGGAGTTTGACGGCCGTTCAATTTTTTCCGCTTACTTCCTGATTTTTTTTTCTGAAAACGAAAAAGATTATCAATGTTTGAGAGTTGTATAGGGATTTTTTTTTTTTCGTTCGTTTTGTTAAATGGATTGTATTGTGTGTTTGAACGCGCGCGTGTGTGTGTGTGCCATCGTACCTTTATTTGTTCAAAACAGCAGCAGCAGTCGAAAAAAAAAAATCATGAACCAAAAAACGGTTTTAATATACCCTAACTTTCAAACAGAAACGTACGTGTGCCCTAAATTTGAATGGCGCCAAATTTATATTGGCGCCCAGTATTCGTATTGTATCTTGTATTTTGAATGTGACACTTCCACCAAACATCACATATACTACATTCAGGATTTTGTTGTTGTTGTTGTTGTTGTTCTTTTTTAGTATTTTATCAATTGTATTTTTATTCCATGTCGCCCACACTGTAGTGGTGTAGTGGTGCAATGATGCCAGTTGCAAAGCTGGTCGTTGTTCTTGTGTTACGGTATTATCGGGTTGTTGGCACCCAACAACAAGACAATCACACAAACACAGAAAAAAAGCAGTTCAATAACCGTTCTATGAAAACCTGAAACGCCATGTTATAATAATTTAGGGGCGTCATCGTGCAAATTCGTTGCTTTTATTTTCTACCAGAAAATTTTTTTTTTTTTTTTCAGGTATCATTGACTTTTGAATGGAATTTTTCTTTTTTTATTTTCTAGAAATTTCCCAAACGAACTTGTTTTGGCCCAAAGAGAGAATGAAAGCAATGAACTTTTCAATGACCAGAAGCATTCGAATAAATCACTCGTTTAATGTGGTTTCATCATTTCGAGTCAATGATTATGTTAATGATGAAAGAGAATGATAAAGGCAATGTTATCAGTGTTTTTCCATCACTTGTTAATCAATATTCTATTTTTACTAGTCATTTGTTGAGATTTTTTTTCTGTTTTTAGGAACAAAACATTTTTTTTTTTAAGACAAGACAATAGTCTAGTAGATTTAATCAACAACCATTTTTTTTTTTTCTTGATTTCGATGATTGTTCAACTGAGATAGTGTGGCTAAACCAAGTACTACTTGTACAAGTTGTTAACTTAATTGTTTTCCAAGTTGTTTTCGTAATGATAATTATAATTCTATTTTTTTTAAAGAAAAGAAAGAAGCTTCTGTTGTGTTGGATTGGCTTGATGATAAGTTAGCTAACTCTTGATTAATTGCATCAAGCGATTGTTTTTAGAAATAGTGTTGTTGTTGTTTTTTTTCAAGAGGTTTATGACAAGACAAAACTGTATTCTTTACAATTAGTACTACTAGTAATATTTTTTAAAAATAATTTTGATTTTTTGATTCTGAGTGTTAAAATTGTTTCCTTACTTTTAAACATAGACTGGTTTCGTTTCAATTCGGCTCAATGAAAGCTATTGATGTTGATTGTTTTTTATTTATTTAAAATTACCATGAACCAATATTATGGATTTTTTTGAATGGAGGTTTTTTTGATTGAGCAATGAATTCAATGAGATCAAGTACTTTGAACTCAGATCAAGAGTTCTCTGTTTTTTGTTTTTTTTTTGGTTCAATCAGAATCCATTTAACCAGATTTTTTTCTAAATTGAGTTTTTCTGCTAGTTTCCTTATTTTTCCATTGTTTTTTTGTTTTTCCAACAACAATTTCTTAACGGAAATATTATTATTTTTTTCCATAGTTTTTGTTTCATTGGTTTTTGATTAATTGAAACATTACTAGTTATGGCGGTATATGTCAAGAAAAACGATTACGCCAACGCTGAAGACGGCATCAACAAGCCAACATCAACTGTAAAAACGTCAACGACGCCGGCCAACACGACAACTACAACAACAATATTGTTGGGTCTTTTGTATTTTGTACAAGGCTTTCCATATGGCTTTCAAGACAAATTGATACCACTATCGTTGATAGTGAAAGGCCATTCTCCTTCAACGGTAGCCTCAATTCGCCTCCTCTTTTTACCTTGGATGGCGAAAGCTTTGTTCGCTCCGCTCATCGACATGGTTATTTTTAATTTTATTTCTTTTATTTATTTTTTTTCGCTAATATTTATTTATAAATTCGGGTGACGTCTTGAAAGATTTTTCTCTTGAAAGACATTCAAGATGTAAGAAAATTGATAGATGAGAAAGAACGAATAATCAGATTCCCAAAAAAAAGTTTTGTTGATTTTTTGGGCTGTCTCAAACGATGATACGAAACGAATGCTGAAATTTTTTATATGCAAATCTTCAGGATTTTTTTCACTTTGAAGCGTAGGTAGTTTGTGGATTTTTTTTTTTTTGATGAAACTTTGATGCATTTTATGTTTCGTGTCGTTGATCAATTTTGTTTTGATAGATTTCTTAAAGAAATTTTACTTGATTCACAATCCATCCTCTTTTTTAAGTAAACATTTTTTTGTTTTTTTTGTTAAAAAATTTTCTTCATTTTAATGATGATTCCAAATTCAGCAAAAGAAAAATACTTGAAAAATTACCTGTAAAAAAAACAAAAAAACGTTGTGTTCACCTGAGCACGATTGAGGAACATGAATCGAACAAAAGCAGTTCCAAAAACAAAAAAAAAAAACAACAAATTTATGCGAATTTGTTTTGGGGAAAAAAAAACTGAATGTCTCTTGATGACATGATATTGTCATGTATTTTGACTTTGAAGAAAAAAAAAAGGAAAACCTTCTTCATGTATCATGATCATGGTAGTCTCATTGCTTGCATTGATGGTTGTATGGAAAATTTTGGTTCGTTTGTTTGTGGCTTACCTCGCTCCATTTTTTTTCTCAGTTTCATTGCTTCCTTGGTTTCTATTTTGTTTCCCTTTTGACTCAAGAATGGACAATAGAATAAATGAATTTTGTTCAAATAATGGTACCACCACCACCATCGCAAATTTTTTGCAACAGCAATTTTCAAAAGTGTTTTTGAACTCTTTCTGGTTCATTTACCCTTAAGGAGTAAATGTTTGATATGTATTCATTTAGCAAACAAAACAAAAAACTGCCGCCAACACATTGGATTCAATTTATTATCCGTAGTATGGGAATCTCGATTTTCTCGATAATAATTATTATAATTAAAGAATCAATTTATGTATTTCGTTTGGCATTTTTTTTCCCGTTCTGTTTGTTTGATGAATGGTTGTGTTTATGTTTGAAATTTTTTTTTTCTCTCTTTCTTTTTTGTGTGTTTAAACAGTGTTTATCGAATGTGTACAGTTGTATCAAAAAAAAATTTGAAACAAATGTTTTATCCAGTTTGGCAGCTGAAACATTTTTTGCTAGAAACTTTGTTCTGATAGAAGTGAAAGAAAGAGAAAACCAAAACTCAAGAAATTGGCATGTGTCGATTTTATGGAAGATATTTTTGGTGTTAATAAGATTCACAAATTTGAATCCTTTTTCTATCATTCTGTTCTGTATCTCTCTATTCGTTCATTGAATTCAAACATGAATCGTAGGATTCTTTAGATTTTTCTTTTCTTTTCAAACAATCATGTTGAACACAATGTTGATTTAGTATGATGATATACTACTTTGGCCAAACATACTGCGCATATTTTCTTTGAACTTTTAAATTTCTCAGCAAACAAAATAAAAAAAAAATACGAAGATGAAAAGATTCATTGATGTAAAAAATTTTTTTTTCTCAAATAATGACTTGTGATCATCATTCGTAGTTGAAATGATGAACAGTCATCATTATGAATAACCATATAATAGGGAAGAATCCTGTATCCATAGAGATATGCGTATTTTTCATGGTATTTTTGCAGGATCAATGACTGCAACGTGTGTGTGTGTGTGTGTCATATTGCTGTGATGGTCAAACAACCCACATACACACATAAAATATTAATAATATTATTAAATGGATACTTAATTTTTGATAATACGAAAAAAATGATCATTTAATTACTGATAAATTTTAGAATTTAAGTTTTTTTTTTTTTTTTTTTTTGGTTATTTTATTTAAGACTAGAAAACATTTACTAATTTTAGATTTGCAAAATGTTTAATATTAATTTTTCTAGCCAAAAAAAAAATATATCGATTGATAGATAAGTGTTTCAAATGGGATTTGTGTCTCAAAAAAATTGATAAATTTATCATTTCAAATCATTCAGCTTTTTGTTGATATAATCTTTCAAGTGTGTTTTTTTTAAATGAAATTCATTTTACTAAACCTAAATTGATCTAATCAATTTGGGTTTGCATAGATGGAAAATAATAATATTATTTTTCTCCCAAAAATTTGTTTGAAGATTTAATTTTGTTCTTTTTCTCTTGTTGTTTGTAAATTGTGGTTTTTTATTTATTTATTTATTTTGTTTAACCCATTTCTATTTTTAGATTAACCGTTTTCTTGTTGTTGTTGTTCTTCTTCATTTCATTTTATATGGAGATATTGAGTTGTTAAAAAAAATTTATAAATATATTTTTGTTCAAAATACGAATTATGAAGAAGAAGAAGCAGCATTTTTAGTTGAATTGAATTCGAGTTGATTCGAATTTAAATCAATAGTGATAACTATCGCGCCAGGATAGAATAAAATTATAAATATCATCCATCTAAATGATTGCGTGTGTGTTTGTGTGTGTGTGCTTGTGGTGATGATGAAAATGATGAGATGTGTATGTCAATCTGAATTGATTTCGATTATGATTCCTCTCTGGGTGAATCTCTCATTTTTCTTCTAGACATTTAGTTTTTTTTTTAGATAGCTTGAAGCTTTTCACATAACAGGTTTTTAAGTTTTTTTTTTAAAACCATCAGCTAACACAATTTTGTTTTGATTTCCGATTTTCTTCAATTTGATTTACAATCCTGACCGTCTCTGATAATTTCTTTTTCTCTTCAATCGGAATGAAAGAGTTTAATTGAACGTTTCGATGATATGATTCATGATGGAATGAATGTGTGTTTGTAAATATTCAAAAAATAAATAAAAATCAAATAACAATAAATTTTTAATCCCTAACCATGTAATGTTATGTTAAGAACTTTTTTTCCATTTCATTCAAGTTTGATTTGATTTGATTTGATATGATATGATCAGGGATTCAATCATCATGATAATGAATTTTTTTTCTGTTTTTTTTTTGTTATCGTTGACAGACGCTGACTAAGAAAAAATGGGTCGTCTTAAGCCTGTTCTGTTTATCGTTGGTGTCTCTGTGGAATGGTCTTTGTGCTGAGACGAATGGTGGCGGCGACAACGACACGGCAATATCAAAAAAATTTATTGTCACAATTTTCTTGTTGAACCTTTTCACAGCGATTCAGGTAAGTAGTCGTTTAAAGTGAAAAGTGCTTTTGTTTTCACACTAAGATTTTCGATTTTTATGATATTATTTTTTTTCTCAATCTTTCTCGATTTCACGATTTCAATTTGAAAGAAGAAACTTTCTGGCAGGATATTTTTGTTCAATAAAACAGTTCAGTTTTTTTTTCTGATTCAACAGAAAAGTTGAAAAGAAACTCTGAAAAATGGAATAGAAAATCATAAACTCGATGTTGAGTTTGTATTTTGTTGAGAAAAGATCTACTACTTGCCTCAATTCTCAAAATCATAACGTTATACACCAACGGTTGATTAGTTGTAAAAAAAATTTTTCTTTCTGTTGTTCAGAAATGTTTCTAGGCCGTTTTTTTTGCTTAGGATCGTCTAGGATACTTGTCGAGTAGTCAACAAATAGTAGAAAAATCTTTAAATTGCATTTGGTGCACTCAAATTGTTTATTTTAATGCCTGATTACCTTTGGCCATTCTTCTGGAAGTTCTTCTATCAAAGTATCAGAAAAAAACTATTTTTAGTGAACTATGTTTGATTTAATTTGGAAAAAAAAGTTTGACATTGCATGCATCAAGGTAATTCCCAATCTAAACTTGAAAACTATGTAAAAAGGTAATTATTTAAAAAAAAAAAAATAAAATAAAACAAACTATTCCATTCAATTTTGTAGCAAAACAAATTGGTTTTTTTTCTTTTTCGCTCTACGAGTTAAACCAATTCTTTTGTTATCCCACTTGAACAAACAAAAAGATTAGGGCGCTGTGTGTTTCTGGGCAGAATTCTACCGCTTAAATGATGATTAAGCGATGATTCGTATTGGCGAATTTTTTTTTTCTTCAATGATGATGAATACCAATTCAATATTACCTAATGACATATATTCATTTATAACAAAAGAAAAAAGAATGTTTTGTTGTAATAAATGTTTAAAAAGCAATTAAACAAACACCGGGTTTCCAGAATAATGTTCCATTATGTTTTTGTTTCTATATTACTATTATCATCATCATCATCATGATCAATTCATCATTTATTGTAGTATAATGATTATTTTATTATTAAACTTAAATGCTTTCAATTGGTTTGTTGTTTTATATGATGATTGTCTCTGTGTGTGTGTGTGTGTTTTTTCCTCGTTTTTTTTTTCAAACATTCAGAATTTTTTCTATTGTAACTTTTTTTTTATTATTATTACTTTGTTACACTGTGGGTTCATGTGTGAATCAATTATTTGATTCAATTTTGGGCTCGAAACAAAATAAGTAGAAAGAAGTACAGAAAAATCTATTACTGCCAACTTGGCGTGTATGTATTGTATTGTTTGGAAAAACAACCCAAACAAACCAGTAGTTTTATTTTTAAAACATTCATTTCATTATTTTTTCAAAAGTATTATATATGAATTTTTTTTTAATGGAAAAAAAACTTGAAAAGTCTTCGTGTCGTGTTGCGTCAAGAAGAAGAGGAAAAAAAACCACGGTTTTCTGTTTCTTCTGCTTCCATTCTCCATTTGAATTCTTCTTTCTGATGAGAGTAAAAGTTTTTTTTTCATCATTCAATAATGATAATAATAAAACTGATAATAATATCATTTTCAAATAGCCAACTAACTAAAAGAAATGCTGAATTAACAAGCAAGATATCTATATTAATAATTATAAAAATAACAGACTGCTATTTAAATAGAAAATGAAGAAGCCATGTTTTTTTTTGTTGTTGAGAAAGCGGCGACGTTTAATATAAATCTTCGAATACAACAACATTATTTACCAAACACGCTAAACCAATTTTTTTTTTAGGCAGGTATTCAAAGTTGTTTCGTTTTAGTGTTTTTCTTCTTGTGTGCCTTTATGGTTGAAAGTATCGATTATTATTATAAATAACATTTTATTTTTGATGATTATCGTTATCATAATTTTCCATTGATTAATATGTGACATGATTTTATTTATTTATTTTTTTGAGGGGAATTATTTCCATCATCATCGTCATCAAAAATCTATTTTTTTTTTTTTTTTGTTTAGCTTTAATTTAGTTTAAATTTTTTTTTTCTTTTGAAAATATCAAGCTGTTGTTGTTGTGGTATTGAAAGAAAAACGCACACACACACAAATCGATCGAGATTTTTCTAGTGTTTTGAGATTAAATTTTTATAATAATGATGGTACATATCATGATCATTAGAAATTGAACAATCAATTCTTTACATTCATTTCAAATTATCAATCAATTAATATTGACGCAAAAGTTTCCATCAAAAAAAAAAAACCAAATTATTACAAGAGATTACAGGCCAAAGCGAGACAAGATCAAATGAAAGAATACCATTATCATGTTCAACCATAGAGAAATAGTTTTAATATTAAGCCAAACTCGTTTACTGATTATCGTTATTGATTTAATTAAATGTTTCAAAATTATAATTGAAAAAAAACAACAAATTATGGTCTAAAATCTTTCCAAATTATAATGATCATCATCTAATACCATAGGGATGGTGTATTTTTTTTTCCATTCTAAATAAAAGGATTGTTACAATTTCTAAAATAAAACAAAATTCTTTTTTTTTTAATTTCTAAATCACTGGTCAACTCTAGAATTTTTTTTCTCCATCGGAATTTGTAATTTTTGTTTCTCTAATGAAAAAAAAATTTAATTTTTCAAAAATTAGAAAGAAATTATTACAAATTAGATTTTCTCTTCTTTTTTTTCTGGTGGAAGAAGAGAGGTGAAGAAGAATCATCAATTTCATTTAGGTTTGTTCGCTGAATAAAAGATTGAAATGATGATTTGATGCGATGACAAGATAACCGTCATCATCATCATCTGACAGCAAAAAAGTAATGCACTTGGCCTTTTTTTTTATTTTGAGATTTAATTTGATCGACCCTCATTTTTTATTTTTTTGTTCTCTTGATCTTGTTCCAGTTTTTTTCTCTCAGTTTCTCAATCATCAGTTTTTTTTTCTCACTGCTAAAAATAATTTTAATATATAATTATTTCAACAAAAAAAAATCTATTCAATGGTTGTTTTAATTATAGCGGATTTTTTTCTCTCTCTCTCTCTCTCGCAAAGTTTTTTGAATTTAGAAATTTGTAAAAATTTGAACCAATTTTTAGTTAGTCCTGGTCATTCAAAACACACACATTCTGTACCAAGTGATTGATACTCGAATTTTGAACTGAAAACTTGCCATTTTTTTTACCACAGTAAATTTTCTTGACTTGGCCTGATAAATTCAAAATTTTTTTTAATGAAAAATTTTCGCCTAGAAAGTTGCTTGAATTGATGCTACCAAAAAAAAAAAAAATATTACCAATGTGCGATTGGTGTGTGTTGTGATTGAATATTTTTGAATGTAACTTTAGCAGCAAACACTCACACACACACACACATCATTATCACGACATTCATGCAAACCAAACATTAACATACATACCACCACATTATTATACAAGATTTTTTCTTCTTCTCTGCTACAAAGAAATGTAACCTATGTTGATGAAGGATAATGACGAGGATGATGAGCTGAGAAAGATTCAAAGTTGAGAAAGAAGTAGAAAATTTGTTAATGAAAAATATTGAAATGATAAAATGAAATAAAAATAATATGAAAACATTTTTCTGTCTATTTATCAGAATTTTGTGCACCTGTTAACCTCCTTTTTGTTGTTGTTGTTCAATCTGGAAAGTCGATTTGATGAATGTAGAAAGCCATAAGATTATGATTTCATTCCATTTTTTGTTGTTGTTTTGCCCTTTCTTAAATTGACTTAAATTCAACTTCAATTCAGTTCATACAGGTAAAGAGAGATAGACATTTTATTGAAGAAAAGAAGGGAAAATATTGTTAAATTGAAGATATAAACTCATTTGTTTTGTTTTGTTTCTTTGACAAATGAAATTTTTTTTTCTTCGATATTTTCTCGATATAATATATTTCCTGACATTTTGTTTTATTATTATTTGTTGTTGTTATTGTGTTTATGTGTGTAGGATATTGCTGTAGATGCTATCGCGATAAAAATTTATTCGACTATCAAGACAATTACTGTGGCAAATGTTGGCCAAATTGTCGGTTACAAGCTGGGAGCCTTTTTCGGAAGTGGAGTTCTGTTCTGGATTTATTCTCTATTTGGATGGAAAATTCAGTTTCTCATTTTAACCGTCATCTATTCATCGACGTTGATTGTTTTTCTGGTCTTCTCTCGATACCATGTCTCGATCGACTTAAATGATGAAAATAGAAATAAAGAGAAACATCATAATCATTCCATTTCTGAACAGAATCCATCAAACATTGAAAGCAACAAGCGTGATAATATCAATCAGAGCGAAAAAATATCAGAACCATTGATATTTAATGTTATTATCTACATCTTTTCCTATAAGCTTGGCGAATCGGGAGCAATGTCGGCATTTCCATTTTTCTTGACCAGTCACGGTGTAACCAGTGATCAGATTGCTCTATGGAATGGAACCATCAGTGCTCTTTGTTCGATTTTTGGATCAATCATGGCGTCACGATTAACATTGTCCAAGTAAGTTATAAAAACAGAGCAACAACAACAACAAAAATCGTGATGATGATCATCAATATTAAAAAAATAAAATGAAATTTGATCTTTTTGTTGTTTTCATTATTAATTTTTTATAAATATTAATCTGGTTGTTGCTGTTTTTTTTTTCTCTCGTTCTGAGTGATCAAATCTATGGAACAATAATTAATACAAAATTTTTCTTTTCTTTTTCTACATTAAAAGATTGAAATTTTTAATGGAAATTCGGTTGTTGCCCTTGTTCATCCAATTGTCGATCATCATTTTAGTTGATTGTTTTGATTTGGCCAAATTCCATTCATCTTCCACCACCACCACTACTACAACTATTCACTGTAAGTGTAATAAATGAATTGGATTAATTATATTATCATGTTGTGTTATCATTATTATCTTATCTTTTGGCAAATGATTGTGACTCTAAGCGAACCATGATTTTTCCACTAACAATTTCCTGTTTTTTTTTTCGCATTGGCTGGCTTGTTACTTGCTTGTTTGTTTGTTTGTTTGGAAAAAACAAAAACTTTTAGCAAAACACATCTAATAAAATTATTGTCGTTTCTCTGTTTGTTTGTTGATTATTTATTTTTTTCTTATTCTCTGTTTGTCTGGAACAGAAACACACACACACAGTTTTTTCTGATGATTTTTATCTAAATCTAGTTGTTGTTGTTGTTGGTTTCCCAAAGTGTTGCTTTCAATTCATCACTTTGTATAAGTGCTATTATCATTGAAAAACAAAAAAACAAACAAACAAACACACACATATCGATACATCAACTATCGATTTGTTTTTCCATTTGGAAATGATTCTTAGCGTTTTTGTTTTTCTAGCTGGGTTAGTAATGTTTTTTTTGAAGAAACAAACTGTGGGCTAGTGGGTTGAGTGTTGTTTTGCTTGTTGGCAGCAGTTAAATGGACAAAAAACACAATCAAATGGAATTATACAGCAATCAATCAAAACTAATTGACCATATTGGCTAAATGTGTTTGTGTGTGTGTTGTGGGTTGTCAAGCAGCAAGAAATAGAAAGAGAAAAACTCTTAAACAGGATGTTTGTTAGTACTGTAGTGCTGTAGTTTATTCATAACAAATTTTTCAATAATGACAAATTAATAAGAAATTTATTTCATTCAATTTTAATTTTTTTTTTCTATTTAAAAGATTTTGCCATGCTTCGGTGGTTTCGTTACATTTGGTTGGCGGATTTGTGACTACACTGTCCTTCACCTTGATCATGGTCACCTGTCAATCGTTGCCACCATCATTTCAAGCCACCAAATACACTCTCCTATCAACATTAGAAGTTTTGGTAAAAATTTTACTTTCCACTCTGTCTGGTTTGATGGTTGATCGAATTGGATTTTTTTGGTCACATTCGGCATTCCTGTTTCTTCCTTGTTACCATTGGTGATAATCAAAAGAATTGATTTGGTTAATCATTTGACCAATTCAAAACTAAAAACTCAGTGATAGAAATGATCTGTTTTAATTTGAAAAAAGCTTTTATTTTGATTATTGTTTTTTCATTTTTGCTTTCAAATTTTCAATTTTTTTCCATTTAAAATTTTGAATTTTGTAAAAATTTATTGTTTTTTGTTTATAATAAAAAAAATTTGATAATTTATTATTATGAGAAAAAATAAATTAATGTAACGAAAACAATGTGTGTGTGTGTGTGTGTTTTGAAACCTGATATTGGCGTGTCAAAAAATTTTTTGCAAAACAAAATAACGACATATCAATGCTTTGGTTGTGTTTTTCTAAGCAAACACTCTGTGACACATTTTGTGAAAAAAAAATTCGAAATTATTCGTTGAATTTGATTTCGTTTGGAAATTTCGAGTCTAATCAGGGATAGAGAGATTAAATTTGAAATAATTTGAACAATAAACCTAGATAAAATAAGTGAAAACAATAAATTTTTTTTTCTGTAAACTTAGATAAACTAGCTTTATGGTTTGATTTGGTATGATGTCGATTTCCAAACATGACAAACAGATCGAAGAAAAAAAAAAAGTTTTTACACAAAAAAAATCTTTCATTTGTCATCATCAGGATTATCTTCATCGTAGTCAAGGGTTAAGTGCGTTCCAACTCTCGATAATCGTTTTTCATCAGATTCGAATGAATCTTTCAAAAAGCAAAAACCACTGTTATTCATTATTTTTTTTTGTTCTTTCCAAATGATCTCTCAAGTTCAAGAGCCAAAAAAAAAATATTTAGAGTACTTTTCCCAAAAGAAACATTTCATTTTCAATTTCATTTTATGCTGGAGAAAAAATCCTACCAAGGCCAATGCCAAGCAAACAATGCGAATGAATGATAATGATGATTGTGATGGTGTGTGTTCACTAAGTTTAGATCACTTGTCTAAAAATCCTTAAGTCTTTGTGTTTAGAAAAGGTTTTTTTTTTCTCTGTAAATGAAACTAAACATGGCCTAATGGTTTTAAAAAAAAAGAGAAGATTTTCATTGAAAGAAAAAAAAAATGCCAAAAAACATCGAAATTGAAAAGCGATTTCAATCGATATTCAGTTGTGTTTGTCGTCATCGATGCCAAACGCTAATTCAATCAGAAAAAAAATCAATCCTATGTTAAAAACTCCAACAGCGATCATTGACGTTGAATAGTTTGTCTTGAGTTTTGTTTTTTTTTTAGCCTTTAGCTCTCGATCGAATACAATACTACTTCGTTTCGATGTGTGTGGATGTTGATATTTAACGAGTTTTCTTTCAATTGAAAAAAAAAATAAATAAACAAAACTTCAATTCAATTTGATTAAATGATTGAAACGGTAGATTAACAAAAAAAAATTTTTTTCGTTCTCTCTCTCTCATCGTCATCATTATCATCATCGTCATCATCAATTCAAGTCGATTGTGTTTTGTTCGATTTCCTAGATTCGACGAATCTGACTAATTGAACAAGCCGAACAACTATAATTACTCGAAAAAAAACATACGAAAAAATTATGAAAACATTTTTCTCTCTGTGTATTTGGTCAATTTTCAAGTTTCTTTTTCCATTCGATTTATTCGGGTTTTCTCCCATTCAATTATTCAATGATTCAGTTTTTGAATAAATTTTTTTGTATGTTTGTTTGTTAATTTTATTAAGGGAAAACACATTCTCTATCAATTGTAGATCATGAAGTAGATCGAGAAGATTGAGTACTATAGGCGTTGGGTGTCTATGAGTTGTTTATGAGTGCGTGTTCATTTCCACTTTATCTGATTTTTGAAGATCCATGAATTAATTTAATTTTTTTTTTCAATTTAAAATTGCACGAAATTTTTTGAGCAGTTTTTCAAGTTGAACAGAGATTTTAGCTATTTCAAGTTAAACCATTTTGGTTTTAATGGCTTAACTTTATAATATTTAGGGTAAAAGTTTTGGAACGTTTTGTTTGGTTTGTTTTTTTTTTTCTGTTATTAGAAAAACAAACCAGAAGAATCTTTGATGAGGTTCTTATAAAATGATTAAAAAAAAAACTCGATCATGATGGTTTGACCTAGACAGATAGACAGCACAAACAAACACACACACAGACAAACCTCAATAAGCATGCGAGATACTTCTAGGTGATATTGGTTGCAATGTAGTGGTACATCAATTTATTCCAAGTGTGGGCCAAGATCCAGGATTTAGGTTAAATTTTTTTTTCTAGTTTCATACTCTAGCTATCTCTTTCTTTCTCACTTTTTTCATTCGCCAATAATGATGATGATCAGATGATGGCATTGGTGTTTTTTTTGTTAAATAAACCGGATATGTGTTAGGTTTGTAGCCTTGTGGATTTTTAGTTGTTTTTTTTCCATGTTGTTGGTTATGTTTAAATAATTTTTTTTTTGTATGATTCGTTGGTTTTTGGACAATCGAAGGAATCTTGGATTCATCTAGTTTTCTATCCGCATGAACATCTTTCTATCTTTGATGATATATCCACACACATTGAAACGAATACATAGACTCACACACGCTATTACTGTTTCGGACTGTGTTTGTCTAAATATTTATGTGTCTTTTCTTCGGAGCAGTAGCAATGTAATGTAGTTCAAGACATGACCTACTTTTTTTTTTCGGTTTCGGTCGTGGTCGGGTTGATTAGCCTTCATCACTGAATGTACGCCGAAAAATAGAGAAAGAGAGAGAGAGACACACACATACGACAACTTTTGAATTCGGTCGTTTGCCCGAGTTTTCTCTCTTTCAACTTTATTTTATTTTGGTTGTTGTTCTCGACAAACCAAATCAACAAGAAAAACCCGAAAAGAGAAAGAGAGAGTTGACACCAAAGTTATATATACATTTTGGTACCGAAAAAAAAAAAATTGAAAAGAATCCTCTAGGACACTGGGGAACACACACACCAAATCCAAAACATTAAACACATGCGTGCCAAACAAAAGAAGAATCATCGTTTCTTATTGATTCATCCCTAAGAAAAACAACCAAGAACCTAACGAAACGAAGGAAAAGAGAGTCAAATTTGGACTTTGGTTTTGTTGTTGTTGTGAAGCTTGCACACGATAACCACACACATAAATTGGCCTACAATCAAAACAAAAACTCCATTGAACTAAATTAAGGAAACTGAAGAAGAAGCAGAAAAAAAATAAATTTGTAGGCCACCAAATGTTTGTGCACAAGAGCACAATGATGATGATGAGGAGATGATGATGATGAAGAGAAGGAGAAGGATGATTGAAAGTGAACTCGAAACAAAACTCTCGTGAAATTCAAATAACAGGAAAACTTAAATTATGATCAAAACTGAACACTGAACCTTATATTCAACCAATTCGGATTCAATCAAAGATTTTTTCCATCAAGGCTGCTGTGTTTACAAATGAGCGAGTGTCTCTATTATTGTTTACAACTTACATACAGAATCCATTGAATATTTCAGTGTTTGATTAATAAATGATTTTAAAGCTAGGCTTCTCCCAAACATCACAAGAAACACATCATCAGTGTTCCAGAGTTTTTCAAAAGAGAACCGTGAAAAAAAAAACGAATTTTTACTTTGTTCTCTGGCTGTCTTTTTTCTGTTGAGAGTTTTTTTTGATGTCTGAATGGCGTTATCCTAATACCAACATAACATAAATATTTATTCGAACGAAAAAAATCTTTCACTATATTCTATTATTCTGGTTTTTTTTTTTTTGGTTATTTTTGGCTAAACCATGATCGATATAAGCCAATTCGATGTATTGAAGAAAATTCCTACACACACGCACGTACCAAAAAAAATACAATTTATCAATTATAATATTTCTTGATGCAAAAAAAAAAAACTCATTCTGTGAATAAATCATTTTGGAGTAGAAATTTTTACGTAAACTTTTCTCAAATCATGTGAATCTTTCTGTGCGTCGGTGGTGGTGGTGGTGGTAGTGGAAAGCTTGATTATTTATTTTATTCATGTTTATTGTTGAATTTATTTATCAAAAAAATTAAAAATAACAAAAATGAGTTTTGGGTTTTTTTTCCTTGCTGGTTTTCAATAGTTTTGTCTAACACATGGTATTCCCTGAATTAGCCTGATTAACTTAAACTTCTTCGCTTCCAACAGGCTTCACACATTTTAATTTTAATTAAAAAAGGAAAATTTTCTTACCTATAGAAGAAGAAAAAAAAAAGATTGACGAGTTGATTAAATTTATATTACTTAATGGAAATTATTATTATTATAAAATTATTATTACAAAAATGATGATAATAATAATGATGATGATGATGATTAAATGGAAAAAGAAAGGCAAGTTTCAAATTTCTTCATTTTTTTTATTTCAGTCTCAATTTTAATGGTGGTGATTTAAAATTATGATTAATAATGGGAAAAATCTTTATAAAAAAACCGACAAACAGATTTTTTTTTTTTTAAAAAAAACCTTTTACTGTTATTTCTAGTTGGGACTTTTTTTTCAGGTATTTTTCTCTTTGTGACAACAAGTCGGTTGAATTATATTAAGAAAAGAAATCGAAGCTTTTTGAAAAAAAAACCGAAACTTATTTTTTCACTCGAAACTTGATGATTCGTTTGTTTCCCTAGCTAGTTCTAGCTGCTTTCAGCATTCAATTCGAATCGTTTATTATTTTTATTGAATAAACTCTGTTCATTTGAATAATAAATGAGAAATAAAATTTGAACGACAACGAATGAGAAAGGAGAAAAACCTGCGAAATTCTAAAATTAGATGATGATCCCTGACTGTAGTTTTTTTTTTCTATTCTACCACAAATGTTGTTAAGCTGTGTGGTGTTTGTTCGTTCGTTCGTTCGTTTGTTCGTTTGTGTTGTACGTACGTGCATGTACTTATTGCCATTTGTCGGGATTGTGGTAAATTTTACGAAAATAAACTACAAATAAACACAACCACCAGCAATCAATAAACATTCAGATGGGAAAAAAAGGTTAGGTTTTTTTTTTCTTTACTTACAGCTCAAGTTATTCGGTATTTTTTTTTCTTCTCCCTTCAATTTAATTTTAATTCACCCGCAGAGAGATTGAAATTCGGGACTTTTATTTTCGTTTTGGTTAATGTGCCTGTCTGCCTATCTGCCTTCGGTTTGTCATGGATTCTAACCTTGATCGAAAATAAAATCATTCTTTGAATTTTTTTTTTTTCTCGTCTGTCAAGACAGAGATGGAAACCTAGGAGCCAGGAAAATTAGCCGTCAGTAGATTCACCACCTATCTATGTGACAGCGTGTGACATTAAATTTCTTATGTCAAAGAAGTTACACTCTTTTTTTTTCTGATGAAGTCACAACGATTCGTCGATTCATCTTCTTCATTTGTTACGGTTACCACTCTGTTGAATGTCAGTTGATTTAGTCATCATTCATTCATTCATTCAGTCAGAAGGAAGAAAAACTAATTCATTCCATGATGAAAAATTTTTCTAGATTTCAAATCTAACAAGAAAATTTTTAATAAAATAAGAACAAAACTTTTTAATGAAATAATCGAGTTTATTAGATTGTAAAATTATATTTCAAAAAAAAAAAAGAAAAGAAAAAACAATGATAATGGTTGATTCATTCAATTATCAATTCGTTATCGATTCAATTATTCATTACTATTTATAATCAGAATAGAGAATTCAGATTTTTTTTTTTTTTTTTAATCACAAGGTTTTTATTTAATGTTTGTAATTTTTTTTTTCTTTTCAACAGAATGTAAAACAATAATAATAAAAAAATTTTATTGTTTGTTGATTCAAAGTTTTTCCAAAGTTTACAACATTACAAACAAATCTCTCTGTGTTTTCTTCGTTTTTTTTTTTTTTTGGTTCAAACTAACTTGTAATTTTTAAACTTTTATGGTTGGGATGTGACAAAAATCGTTTCGAGAGAACAAAAAAAAAAAAAAAAAAATTCTGGTGAGTGAATTACAAACTTGGTTGTTGGAGTTGGGGAAAGCAAGGAAGAGAAATGAATGTCATGCCTGAAAGCTTTATCCTAAAAAAAAAAAAAATACAGAACCAATGTGCAAGTGTAATGAATGGGTGGATGGGTGGGTGTGTGCAATCATGTCCAAAATTCTGTCAAAAATTTGTCTTAAAAAAAAAATTCTAATGATTCGAGTTGATCAGCAACTGAAAAACGAATAAAATGTTTCACAATTTTTTTTTTTTTAATAATTCAATAATTGAAATTCTTATTTATTTAAATAAGTATTTTTTTTTTGAGTTTAATTTGAAATAAAAATTACAAATCTATGAAATGATGTTCTCTTCAATGTTTCAATAATTTAAGAAAATTTGTTAAAATTTTGTTTGTTTTTTTTTTTTTATAGTTTTTTTTCAATTTGTGGTTGCTGTTTTCGTTTGGTTGTTGTAAAACTTTCCAAAAAAAAAAGAAATAAATGAGAAACAAAAATAAAGAAAAAACAAGAAATATGATGAGATAATAGAAAAATTTATTAAAATGAGACCTATTAAAGAAAAAAATCAAAAATATAATAGCTTGGCTAGAAGATTTACAAAAAAAAAAAAAGAGAATGAAATAAAAAATGACAAATTCCAAGACCAAGGAACCATAATAATAACAATTCTTCATTCATCACCCATTTCACACCAAAAACAGCCAAACTTTTCAAATTTCAAAAAAAATCTTTTGAAATTTTTTTTTCCCATTTGTTTGTATTGAAATTTGATGAAAATGATCTTTTTTTCTGTTTTTTAGGTTTTATTTTCGTTCTAATTTCTTCTTTCAAGTCAAATACAATCAATAAATATTTATTTTTTAGAGTATCACTATCAGGAACGAGATGATGAATGCTTGAGAATGTGTGATGATAGGTGATGTCTTTTTGAATACACACACAAACAAACAAATATATGAGGCTGTTGGTTTTGTTTGTTTGTTTGTGTGTGTGTGTGTGTGCTAATGTGTGTTGTACCAAATGACAATGTTGATGGTGGCGAATGACAATGACAACGATGACGATCAAAATCCAAAGATTTATTTCAATTTTTTTATGAAGAATTTTGGTGAAACACGTTAAAAACACATCCAAAAACAAATGTAAACAGCTTTTTTATTCTCTCATTATTTTATTGTCATTCGTTTTAAACATTCGGTTTTTTTTTTCAGCTATGTTGTTCATCTATGTTGATGGGAATTGAGGAGTTGAGAGTGTGGATGAATGAAGTGATTTGAATTTGGTGGTGATGGTTTCTATTTGGTGAATGTGATCTTCCATGGTTGGCAGAGATGAGCATTCAAATATATTCGAGATATTCTTCATGGTGAACAGAACGAAGAAGAAGAAAAAAAAATAGAAGATGAGGATATGAATGAAACTGTTGAGAATCGAGAATGCATGAAAATGATGAATTCAACAGCTGTTACCAGGAAAAAAAAACCAGTTCCAACCGGCAGACAAACAGAGTTCCAAACAGAATCGCCAGAGAGAGAGAAAATGAGAAGAACCAAAGTTTTCGTTTTCCTCAAATGTTTTTCAATTAATATCACAAACACATGCGAGGCATGGTATAACTCTATCCCAGGTAGGTTTTTGGATTTTCATCACACAAAAAATGACAGAGAATGATGATTCTCTGCTATAGAAGAAACAAGAAGAAGAAGATGAGAAGAAACAAAACATTGATTCTTGGCGACTAGGACATCGGTTTTTTTTTTGAGAATAGAGAACAACAACAAAAAACAACCTAACCATGCTTCCATGGATAGGGCCAATGATGTGAACAAACTGTAAAAAAAAGAAGACAATCCAGATCAAATGAATGAATTTTGAATGGGAATTGAGAGGTTGGTTTAGTTCCATCTTTCTTTCAAGTCCATCATTTTGATGTTGTTTGAGATTGTTGATCTTCTGTTTTCATTTATCACTCACGGACACACACAGATACACAGAGACAAAGGTGCATGATCAACGGTTATATGATCTACCGATGAGCGATAAGTAAAGATCATTCGACAAAGCTCTCACATCCGAGCTGCTATTGTTAACTGAAAGAGCTTCTTTATCCTTACAGTTCATCACTTTTCCGTTGACTACAACATTGGAACTCGTGTTGTTCAGTGCCTCCTTACGCCAGACCGAACCCAGAGACGATTCTTTATTGACGGCAGTGGTGGTATTATTCGATGATGCTGTCAAACCATTCGATTTGTAGTATTTACTAAAGACATTTCCATTGTCCGATTTTTGTTGATCTGAACTGCTCGTATCCCAAATCCTAGCCAAAAATGTTTGGGCGTTGTTGGTCAAAGTGGTTCCATTAGAGGTTGTATCGTTGTACCGCTGTGGTGGTTGTTGTGGTGGACGTTGATTGACATGTACGATATTGTTGCCGTTAACGTGAGCGGTTGCTGTGGAGTTACCATTCACCTGATGGATGCTATGATGAAGTGACGAATGGTGTTGATGGTGCACAGGCGAAGTTTCACTAGTTACTCCATTTGGTACGTTTTCACCGTTTTGAGGAAGTCGTGGTAAGCGGCGTCGAGTCAACCACGAATGACGTAAAGCAGAGTAAGGAGTCATTCGTGTTTGTGGATCCCAATCAAGACATTTCTTTATGAAATCGATGAAACACTCGTCTTCGCATCCTTTGAGAGCCACCGACCAGTCTTTCGAGCCAGGCGGACCCCGCATCTTGCCACGAGAAGTCCGACTGCCTTCAACCAACACTGATCCATCCGAAAGAACTTTGGTATAGCAATAACGAGGATAACCCTTTGAGTTGAAAAAAACTTTGGATCGTTTAGAAACATCGATCAGTTTTTGAGGTGGCATTCCCAGCAATTCGATAATACATGATAGTTGATCGTTCTCATTTTCACCAGGCAACAATGGATACCCAGTGGCTAGCTCAGCGAGTATACATCCAAGACTCCACATATCGATTGGCATGCCATATGAAGCTCCCAATATCACTTCTGGAGCTCGATAGAAACGTGACTGAATATAAGTGTAGATACGTTGATGTTCGAAACATGAAGATCCAAAATCAATCACTTTGATACCGCTGCGACCTTGTTGCTTGAGCAGCACGTTCTCTGGTTTGAGATCGCAGTGAATAATTTTATTGTTGTATAACGCCTCCAAACAACGAAGAATTGAGTAAGCAAAACGACGAATGAGCTGAATACTGAAACCTTGAAAATGGTTCTTCTTGATAAGCTCATAAAGATTAACACTGAGCAATTCAAAGGTAATGCACATGTGATTTCTGAATATGAAATGTTCGTACATGTGTATGATATTCATTGTGTTATCTTTGTCTTGTTTCTTCAAATGTTGCAATATACGAATTTCTTCTTGAGCTTGACGATGAAACCGTTTCTCGTTTCGAACAATTTTCAGGGCTACATGTTGTTGAGTTTTATGATCATAGACTTTGATCACTTGACCAAAACTACCTTTTCCTATCACTTTGAGCATTTCATAACGGTATGCGATGTGATCGTGAGGTACAAATATGTACGAGCCCTGTTCATCATCATAATCATTATTGTTGGCACCACCAATGATACCCATTCGTTTGATAGCGTTGGCACCGATGAAATATAATTCCGTATAGTTGAATATCTCACGATGTTCGTATGGTGTAAGCTTGTAAGAGTAAAGTTTCATCACCTGTTCAGGTGTCACCACCAATGGTTTTGATTTGGATGATGTTGCTGCTGCTGGTAATTTGGTACCATTACTGGTAACATTGTTGTTATTCATCAAACCATTCAATGAGCCATTGATTGAACCATTGGGAGTTTTTTCGTTTGATGAATCTTCATTCGAGATTGAACCCGATGATGGACTAGCTTCAGAGGTGGCTCCATTGCCACCACTTCCAGCCGATGCTCGTGGAAGATTTAAAATCTCATTACCGTTTTGTTGATCAATCTGATAGGAGGACCATTTGTTGTTGATTGATGATTGTTGCTCTACGGTAGCCGATTGGTCATGATGACTGTGACTATTGAAACCGTTCGACGATACTTTAAAGCCAGAGAATATGGCCGCCGTTTTTGTTATGGGAGGAAGTAGCATGTTTCCCGAATTTATGGCACTGGTGATATTGTTGCACGATTTGTCAGTGATTTGTGGTAGAAATGAATCGTTGGGTGCGCTGCCGTTTATATTGGCTATCAATGAACGTGTTCTCGAGAGAGGCATTTCTTTTCTTACGACACACGACGCCAAACACACATCTGTCTGTTTGGAAGAAGAAGAAAAAGAAAACATGATTTTAATATTAAAAGCTTTTCATTATATTAAATGAATCTATGAGAAAGATAGAGAGAGAGAGAGTTGTTAAAGTTTCTTTTTATTATCATTTCAAAACTCAAGCTGTTATTACTTTTCAGCTGAAAAGATTCTGTCATCGTTTTGGATTCAAGTTTTTTTGGTGTGCTGCGAGAGTTAATGCCGTATTACCTTGTTTTTTTTATGTCAATCCTTGTTTAATGACATGCTTTGATGAGAAAATAAAATGAAATATTTAAACAAAAACATGGCATCAAAGGAACACAGCAGAGAAAAAAAAAACAGATCAACAACCACCACCACCACCACCACCAGTAAACTAGAAAAACACGAAAGTTATTTTGATAGTTTGCTCTTGTCACTAGTGACACTTTGTGACATTGATTTGCTTTTGACATGATTTTCACGGGATACGAATAATACCGTTAGTTTGTGTGTGTGTGTGTGTTTGTTAATTGGAGTATCGAATTGGATCATGAATTTGCATTAAACACACACACACACACACACAAACACTTGGCAATGGGATGATTATTTAAGTCGCCCTCGATTTTAAATAGAAATTTCTTCTTCGTCTAATTGGTAGACCACTCTTCTTCTAATGGACAATTTCATTTCATTTTTTTGGGAACTTTTTTTCTGATTTGGTCAACATATTTGACTAATAAATTTCACAAACATTTTTAAAAAAAAATTATTATTAAAATTTTAAATTTAGAAGCCTTTTTTTTTCTTCTCCTGAAGCTTGATTGTGAGAAACAGTTGGTTGGTGTTCGATTACCTGACTTTACTGATTAAAAAACTGTCCAGGTGTACAACTAGAGAAGGTTGATCAGAAAAAAAGGACAAACCAAGAGATTGGTCATTGTGAAAAAAAAAAACATCCCTCTATTCAAATTTTAACCAATACTTTTTGAATGTGTTTGTTTGTTTGTTGTCTCCAGTGGTCATCGAACCAATGCGTCACCATCCTTTAAATCCAATACAACATAAATCCCAACAACCCAAAGATCAAATTTATTTTGAAAAAAAAACTCGATGATAACAAAGGATTGAAAAGGCTAATAACAACAAGATGAAATATGCGCGGAGGAGTGTAGCAATATTGTGCCGGGTCACAAACAAACGATGCCGAGTTTATTATTCGGGCGCGACATACACACACACACATTTCAACGACCAAAACTCTACTGTAATACTTAGGAGCGTGTTTTCTCTCATCACAAAAAACAATGATGATGATTTTTTTTCTGTTCATAAACTGGATACACATTTTTTTTAAAAAAAAAGGAATGCCTTAGCCGTAGCCATCATGAACGGATTGAATGTTACATTGTAGTGTGAGCATACATAACAAACATACATATCCTAGGGATGTGTAATGTGTTTGTTGGTGTGACCTCAATATGCATTCGCTCAGAAGAAAGGTTAACCTAGCTCTTTTTCTTTTGCTGTCTGTAGAAAATTTGTAAGAAAATGACGTCTAGCTTGACAAAACGAGAATAAACAACACCGAACAAAAAAACTATAGACTTGTTAGATTAGAAAAGAAGGAAAGAAAAACATCATATTAGAAGTCACACACAATTCCAAAAGCTTACACACACATGGAAAACGATTATAATATTATTAGCCGACTCTATGAGACGACTCTTCTTCTTCTTCTTCATCATCACTGTTGTTCAAGAAGTGTCTGCCTGGTGAGAGTTCGACAAAAATAGCCATCGAAGAGGACACATCGAGAGATTTTCCTATCATGAAATAGGAATGAATGAAATCAAATATCATTCTCCAATACAAAATACATTCATCACACATTTAAACAAAACCCAAAATTATTATGATGATCATGAAGGATTTGAGCAGAAACACACAAAAGGCAATCACACACACACACACACAGAGCAAATTAACGCTAGATAATAACTGTATTGGCAAAGAATTTAAAGAAAAAATATTTGAAGATAATCGTCTGAACAAGAGAAAAAAAAAATAGTGAAGATCATCAATCAATCAATCAATCAATCAATCAATCGATGATCGATCGATCGAGACCAGAGAAATAAATAGAAACTTTTAAGGACTATTCGAGATTATAAGTAAAAAAAATCCAATCAAACAAATCAATTGGAAAGCTATTTTATTATTATAGAAAAAAAAAATCTGGTTGTAATTTAAATTATGAATAAAAAAAATTAGAATTAGAATTACCGACTTGACTTTGATTCGTTTTTTTTTTCAACTTCTTTTTACATAACGATACGGTAGAATGAATAAAAATATGATAATCTGTTGAAAATCTTTCCAAAATAAAAATAAATTCCGAGAAATTGTTGGGGAAACGAAATGGAAACACAACGTTGGAAAGTTTCAAATCTATTTTCTATTTCGATGAAATCATGAAAATGATGGCGCACAATGATGGTTAATGGAAAAAAAATTAAGACAAACAAATTAAGAACACAATCTATTGGTAGTTGAGGAATAGAAATGAAGAAATGAATCATCATCATTCTTGTTCATCATTTCTTTTCTTCACTTCACTATCTACAACACTTAGTGTGTTTTCGTTGTGTTGCTTCTCCAACACTTGGCAGAACATGAATATAATATTTATATTAAAAAAAAATCCCTGGTTTTAATCCATTATTTTTTCAAGAGAACCTGATTAGATTCGAAAACTTTACGAACGAATCAATGTAAATGAGAATTTGAAAGAAAACTGAGACTTTTTTTTTTGAAGAAAATTCCAAGAAACTTTCCATAACCACAACCACAACAACAATAGCAAAAAACTTTTAATAATGATGCGGATTCTGTTTTGGATAAGGTTCGGGTTCCTGAGAATGGCGATGAAGTGAATCTTCAGGATCAGGTAATAAAACCGAAAAACAACAACAACAACAACAAAAATATTTGAAACAAAACAAAGACAGACAGAGACAAGACTCAAAAAGTAATAATACACATTCGTTTTTACATTCTCCCTGTGACCTTACTCTCTCTCTTCATTCGTTACTGCTGCTGTTCCAACCTCTGCCCTTTGTTCTTGGCAATTCCTGGCAAGCCAGTAGTAATGGTAATGAAATAAGTTAGAATGTGTGTGTGTGTGTGTGTCATGCCATCATGCCATCATGCATGTGCTCTCACACACACACACACACACAGTGAAACTATCGAACATTTTTTTTTTTTGGTGGTATGTTGTTGGTCGTGGCAGCGGCACGACATCTAGCTAAAGATCTTGCTCTCTTTCTTTCTTTTAGAAGCTTAAGGAATAAACAAATTGAAGTAACAAAAAAATTAAACGAACGAAGGTGATGACCTTTTGTATGATTTTTTCAAATCTCTTTCAACTTCTTTGTGGTCGTCGTCGTCGTCGTCATCGTTTTCTACTTCATTATCATCATCATCGTGATGATGATTGAAAACTCCACATCTGTGCAGATTTCTTAGAGAGAGTTTGAAGACAGAAGAAGAAAAGTCTTTGACAACGAAAAAAGAAAATATTGAAACTTGTGTGTGTGTTGTTTTCGATAATAATTTTGTATAATACGAAGGACTCTCTCTCTCTCTATGGCGGGGCACGCAAACACCACAACTCTAAACTCTCGAAAAGGCTCGTCGTAACAGGCGATCGAACAGGATTTCGTCAATGCAAAAAAAAAAAAAACGAAACAACAAGAAAGAACGTTCGAACAAACGAACGAATTGAAACACAAATGGAAAAACGAATGGTCACAAACACACACACACACACACAGTTTTCATCATGTTGTTGTCCATTGTTTTCAATCAATTCTTTCTTACGTTCTTTCTTTTTTGGAGTGGTGTCTTTTATATCAAATGTTTGGCTTTTTGACAAAATCAAATTTCTTTACCATTTGCGAATGAATGGAACAAATGATAATGAAATTTATGGCATATGGACACACACAACACACACATTGAAAGAAACATGACCATTGCACACACATCTCATAGATGATGATCATCTCGACAATGAAATAAAAAAAAAAAGGTTGCACGTACGCGGAAACTTACCTAAAACTTTACCGAAAAAAACTAACAACAACACAGGCTGTTGTTGGTTCAGTAGTGGAAGAGTTAAATCAGTTTCAAGTCTCACTTAAAATGACACACTAAAAATATTCATGAAATATTGTTTGATGGAAATAATTATGATGATGATGATTGTGGTAGTGTTTTTGTTGTTGTTGGTCGTCTTCTTTGTTTTGGCTAAATTTCTGATGGATCAAGTCAATGATAATGATGATGGCGGTAGAAAGGGAAAAAAAAATTTCATTGGCAAACAACATCATTACTGATGATGAGGATGAGGAATGATGGAAACAACAGAAAACTTGTGAACCAAAAATTTTTTTGCTCTAGTTGGTTGAAACACTGTTGAAAGCGATACTTAAATTTCAATGATTGACAATTGAAAACGACAATGATATTTATCTAAAGAATTATAATGGATAATAATTTTTGAAAGACCAATGAAACACAGACACAAACACACACACACACACATCAAGACAACAAGAATCAATACCAAAAATCGTCTTAAGGCAAATATCGGATCAATAGGGATCCAAACAAACGATTTTCGATTAAAACAAAAACGATTTTTTTTTTTTTTCAACAAATAAATTTTCCCTAATAATAAACTGAATGAAAGCTCGTGCACGCCAAAATGTCTAAAATGACTAGAATGATGCAATGCTCAGGTGTGATGATGATGATGATGAAATAATAAATCAAATTTAATGTTGATGATGAAGCTTAATAATCGAATTAACAAATGAATGTTGATATTTTTTACTGTTTGAGATTATGAAACAACATCCAGCACAATTTATCTAAGAATTTTCTTTCTTCGAAAAGATTTGAACTTTTTCTGAATTTAACGAATTTTTTGATTTAAGAATTTTCTTCTTTTTTTTTTTTTTTTGTTGAATCAGATTCTTGTTGTTTGGTTTCTATTCTTCTCATCACAACATCCATCCATCCATCCCAACAACAACAGGGTTTAAATAGATGGGAAAATTTTCGAAACAAAAAAACGAAACACCGAAGGATTTGAAAATTTTATTTTTAACGAAGCAAGTGGTAGTATTCGTTTCTACCAATGCACCACGACCAATGTTTTTTTCCAAAACGGAAAAAAAAAAAACAACACAATGAAGGTTTTAGGACAGATGATGTGCACTTGGTGAAACGAGGTGACTGAATGAGAGCAGATGGTGGGCATCTTGTCGTTGGGCTGCCGTTTAAGAGTGTGTTTCAATGGTGTGTGTGTGGCGTGTCTGCCTGCTTCAAGCCTTCATTGAATGTTATGTTGAGTATCAATCGCACAGTTCAACTGTTGTTGTTGTTGTTGTTGTGCATTCGTTTTTTAGATTCAACGTTACAATGGACTACTACCATATATACACGACTCTATCTCATTGTCGTGGTCTTCGTATCATCAACATTAGGTTCATTCATCTCTTCTCTCTCTCTCTCTCTCTCTCACATTGACAAACTAGTATCTGTTGTTTCTTCGAACTTTTTTTTGTTGCTGAAAGAAGATGGAAAATTGAGAAAGCGCATGTTCGAAAGATTGTTTCTTCGTCCATTGGTAGCAGTGATAATGTGTGTGTGTGTGTGTGTGTTTTCGAGGAACTGAGAAGAACATTGAGAAAAACGAAGTTGAAAAAAAAAAAATCCATCCCAATTCGATTTCTGTATGTTATTGTTGAACTAGAAGCCAGCCACAACAGCATTACAATCGCAGAAACAGAAGAAATTCAAAAGTATAGAATTCGAAACACTTAACACAATTAATACAGACAACACAATCATCTCTTCGACTATAGATTACCCCTCGAGCTTTGCTGTTCTCTTAAAATGTTCACTACTTCCGCCTTTTGGATCATTGCTCGATCATTGAGCTTGATATCATTTTGGATGAACCACCAAATACAAATTTACAACGCCAACCATTTCTGGAAGGCTTTTGGTGAAAGAAAAAAAATTGCAAGCTAGGCAGAAAAAAAAAACGATACAATTTGGGAAGGTTGTTGGTTCGGATTGTTTCAGGTTGTTGTGTTGTCCACATTCTCATCATGTTTTTCCTCAATCATCATTCAAATGTATGTATGTTAAACCAGAAAATAAACAGTTTTACCGGTTCATTGTTTTATGAGGAACAGAAAAGGAAAGATGAATTTCATTAAATCAAAGGAATCACCATCCTACTCATCATTCGTCGTAGTAGTCATCTGATGCCAGAGGGTGCATTGGCATTACCATCCAACGTTGGCGTTGATTTGTTCAATGTTGCATCATCATTTACAGATAGTTTTTGCTTTGTTTTGTTTTGGTTGAGGTTATGATATAATTTCTGATTTAGTGTACATTCAACTTTTTGTTCTCTCTATGTGTTTCGATGTTCGTTCACATCGATCAATCTTTGTAAGTGTGTGTGTGTGTGCGTTTATTTTTTTTTCTGGCCAAATCGGCTCGAATCACGGAAAACTATAATAAGGAAAACATAAGAAAATCACTTGATCGTTTTTCAATTAAAGCCAAAATAAACAAACACACACACACACATTCGATTGTTCGATTTTTCGAACAAAAATCGTTGGAAGAAGAAGATACCACAACAAGAAAAAATAACTAGTTGCGTATTCGGAGGCCAAAAACGAACCAACAAACAGTTTCCTCATTGTTTTTTCATTCCATTACAGATTGTAAAAAATTGGAAAATCTTCTACAATGAAGAAGAATGGAAAGGCTTTTTTCACTTTCATGTTTTTGATTCTGTTTGTTGGGAGTTGCAATGAGTGTGTGTGTGTGTGTGTGTGTGTGTGAAAGTTTTTGTATTGAATCTTGTCAATTTAATGATATATTGACTTTTAGTCAATGCTACAACAGCAAAACAAAAACTTTATTAAGAAATGTTTTTGTTTTTTTCGGGTGTGACTCTCTCTCTCTCTCTCTCTCTCTCTGTGGTGAAGGAATAGGAAGATCTTGAAACCAAACGTTTCATCATCATATTAATTCAATTCGAGAAGCAATGACCCTGTTCCCCATGCACGCACACACGCACTTTGGAGTAATTTTTTTCTCTGGGAGCAAAAAAAAGTAGGAAGAATTTCACGATAGTAGTACGATGCAATAAAGCTGTACGTTTGTCGCAAACATACAACAAAGATAATATAAAAAAATTCTTCCGCATAAACCAGAAAGATATGCGCACAGGCATATTACCACTTTTTTTTTTTTTTGGTGTGCTGGTCCAAGGTCTTTCTGGTTCGAGAAATAATGTGTATTCTGTCTTCTTTGGTTTCCAATTTTGGTTTTTCCCGATAATAGATGTGATGAAAACCACCACAACCACAAATTCCGGCCTTTAAACTTTGAAATGGTAGAAATGGGTTTCAATTTTTTTTTTTCGGTCATTTTTTGAGTCATTTGAGATGAATTTTTAAATGCTTTCAAAATGAAATTGCAGGTTTTTTGGGAGAAAAAATCAAATATCTCGAGAACGTTGCACCATCTATATTTTGGGTTTTCAAAAAAAAAAAAAAAAGAAAGAAAGATACAGGTTTTATGAAAATGTCAGATTCGGTGTTTGTTTATTGTATCGCCACTGTATCTCTCATGTCAATATCATCGAATTTTTTTTCCAATTTTCTATCAACGCCTTTTGATTTGATTGATTCTTTAAATTTTGGATATATCAATTTATTAATAAAATATTTAAAATAATGGTATGTTTTGAAATTTTCATGAAACGTTTTTTAAAACTAAAAAAAAAAATTTCAAAGCTGGTTTTAGTGATCGGAGATTTTCACATTCCATTTCGTAAACACAGTCTCCCGAACAAGTTTAAAAAACTACTCATTCCTGGACGTATTCAACACATCTTGTGCACGGGAAATCTTTGCACAAAAGAATCTTTTGATTATTTGAAAACTTTGGCCACGGATATTCATGTGGTCAAAGGAGAATTCGATGATGTATGGCCATTAATCATTTTGATTGTTCATTGTTAAAACAAAAATCATTTTTCAACAGAGCAACTATCCGGATAAAAAAGTTGTCACTATCGGACAATTCAATATTGGCCTTTGCCATGGTCACCAAGTTGTACCGTGGGGAGATGATGAAAGTCTCGCGCTCATACAACGAGAACTTGGTGTCGACGTTTTGATAACCGGTCATACTCATAAATTTAAAGCTTTCGAAAAAGATGGAAAATTTTTCATAAATCCTGGATCAGCAACTGGTGCTTATTCGGCTCTTGAAAGGTTTTTTTTTTGGTTCACTTTGAACTATTTTTTTAGTTTATTATTCTCTCTTCCTATAATTCAGCGATATCATTCCGTCTTTTGTTTTGATGGACATTCAATCGTCGACAGTGGTCAATTATGTCTATCAACTGATAGGCAACGAAGTCAAAGTCGAAAGGACGGAATTCAAAAAGGCAGTTTTTTAATTGATCATTTTTTTAACCATTTTTCACTTTGAACATATGAAAAGTGTTTCGATTTTAAATTCTATTTCAAATAAAATCTGGTTATATTTTTGTTGAAAAAAAATTACATATTTTTTCTTAAGAGAAGGAACAATTTAAAAAGCGCAAACAAGCATTAATAAAAATAATTTTCATATTCAAAAAAAAGAATAATAATGAAAAAAAAAAAACATTCTGTTCATCAGGCGAGGCCTCGCTTCTTCATCTCCTCCAACAATGAAGAACCCATTTGGGCTGGTGATCTAGTGACTCGTACTCCGGCACTTTCTAGAGCGTTAATTTTTTCTTGAGCTCCACCTTTGCCACCGGCAATGATTGCACCAGCATGACCCATTCGTCGACCAGGAGGTGCTGTCAGACCAGCGATAAAAGAAACCACTGGTTTGCCATTGGGTCCTGAATTATTTTTTTTAAGATATTCCGATGCCAACTCTTCGGCATTGCCACCAATCTCACCAATAAGAATTATACCTAAATTGAACAATTAAAAGTTTTGTTTTAATTAAAAAAAAAAACTTCAACGATATGCATACCTTTAGTTTCAGGATCGTTTAAAAAAATTTCAAGGCAGTCTATAAAATCAGTTCCATTGAATGGATCGCCACCAATTCCAATGCAAAGCGATTGACCCAAACCAACTTCGGTGGTTTGATGAACAGCTTCATAGGTAAGAGTTCCGGATCGTGAAACGATTCCAATTTTTCCTTTTGAATGTATATGACCAGGCATGATACCGATTTTACATTCTCCTGGTTTGATAATACCAGGACAATTAGGACCGATTAAACGTGATTTATCTTGTCTAATCAAACGATGCTTGACTTTAACCATATCTAATTGGGGTATACCCTCCGTAATACAAACAATCAAAGGAATTTCAGCGTCTAACGCTTCCATTATAGCTGCGGCCGCACCAGGCGCAGGCACATAAATCACTGTTGCATCGGCTCCAGTTTTTTCTAGCGCCTGAAAAAAAATAGATTATCATTTCATCATTTCAAGAAGCTTCTCATTTTTTACTTCTTTAACAGAATTGAACACTGGTAAACCAAGATGTGTTTGGCCTCCTTTGTTTGGCGATACTCCGCCAATCATATTGGTGCCATATTCGATAGCTTGTTTAGAATGAAATGTTCCTTGTTTACCAGTGAAACCTTGACATATTAGTTTTGTATGCGATCCAATTTTAAGAGCGTTTCGTGTCGACGTATAATTGTTTCTAATTGTTGTTATATTTCCACTGAAACTCTGATTGATCAGATCAAGTCTGGCAGCTGTACTTGAAAAAGAAAAACTAAGATCCTATTTTTTTTGGAATTTTTTTTTTTTTGACATACTGGCCAATCGGCGAATCAAACTCGTCGTTTGCACTGCCATTTTGTTTGAAAATTATTCTTTTGTCAGTTGTTTAGATTGAAAAATTGATTCCCGACAAGTGATGAATGTAATAAACTTAAAAAAAAAACAAGAATAAGAGTTTAGTTGAGAGATTGGGAGAAATATAGACGAGGTCGATGCTAAGTCACAAATTTTTGTGCTGATTAGCACATGTGCACCCAAAACTTAAAAAAAAGAAACTGCATCTGTGTAACACAGGCGACATCATGGGCTGTTTGTTGCTTCGATATTTTTGCGGTTGCGTACATTCATTTACAAACAAAAATTCTATCCTCTCAACCAAAAACTAACCAGAGAAACAAAGTTTTTATTAAAAATATTCCCCTTTCTCTCAATCATCAAGCAAATAGTTTGATTTTATGAAACATCTTTTAAAAAAAATTATAAAACTTTTTCTCAAACAAAAGGTTCTTTTGTTTAAATCAGAAAAAAATGTTTGTAGCAGGCAATTTCAAAGCTGATGAATTGTTTTTTCAAAAAAATCTCACTTTAAACGAATTAAACAAATCATCAGTTTTGACAAACTGAGAAAAAAAAATATTTTTCAAATTTAAAATTAGGAAATTAAATTGTATCCAATTGGTGGGAATTTAAAAAATTGTAACTTTGTTTTTGAACGATTGATGAAGAGAAAACAATATAAACCGTATGTGTATGTGTGTGTGGTGACAATAGAACGCGCGAAGTCCAACGTTTATTTCTTGTTTCGTTGGCCTGCCAGAGTGTTGGTGCATGACTGCACGTTCGACTGAATCTTTATTCTTTATGTTCTTGACCTCTGTTTCATAGACTTCGATAGTCGAGGTGATGGTGATCAAATGAATGGTGGATCATCAACCATCACTGAACTATTTATCATCTTTACACCTCTTTTTATTCGAAAATAATTTATAAATTTTTTTTTCAAAAAATTCAACAAACAAAAAAATCACTTGATTCAATCATGGACATTTCTATGATGAGCGTAGAAAATGATGATTGTTTCGATGATGACGATTTTATTGGTAAAGCTTTGAGCGGGACAGATAATAAAGTTCAATCATCGTCCAAAATTGATGTTTCAAGTTTGATCTCTGGAACAAAGTTTTCATCTAATTTGAATCAATTCAATTTTAATTCATCCGATACTCCTAGAACGCGACCAACTAACGGTAATCGAAAACGTAAAAATTTTGCTCGTCGATGTTTATCGATTAATTTAAATAATAATTTTTCTTTAAATGATGAAGAAGTAAGTATTTCATTCATATTTTTTAAAAGTTGTTTGTTTGAGTTCAATTTTTTAGATAAGTTAAAATTTTTAAGCCTCCCATAAACTTACAATAAAAATTCTTGAATAAACCTTGTTTAGTTCTTTGACAAAAATATCCTTATTTAATCAAGTTTTAGCGAAAATTGTACTATTTTTTTACAAACAACGGGTTATATTGTAAACCGAGTATTTAAATATTGGTTTATTTTGTTTAGAATGAAACAACATCGTTTCAGGAATTTATAAAATCAAAAGAAAAAAAGAATATCGATGAAAATTTCATTTGTTTTAAAAGTCCAAAGTTATCAAATGAAAACATGATCTCACCAAAAAACTTTAAAGAAAGTTTTACATTGGAATTGACTCCAGAATTTGATACTCAGAAAAATGGCCTATCAATCGGCATAACTAGTCCTCGAGTTCCATTAAAATCTACAAATAACATAAAACAATCTAGCAATGGAGGTCGCGGTGTAAGGTTACAAAAATTTTTCAGCGAAAATCACGCCTCAATCATGAAAGCAGTGCAAATATCATCTAGTGATCCTACATTAATTGGAGACTTTACCAAACCTTTCGTTTTACCATTGTTGGCTAATCCGAAACATCAAGATCTCAAATCTATTTCGTGTCATATATTGGCCAATCTTTTACAAAATTGTTACCACGAAAAAATCGAATCTTTTTCTATTATTGATTGTCGTTATCCTTACGAATACGAAGGTGGTCACATTAAAAATGCCATCAATCTTTACACTCAAGAGCAAATTCTGAATAAATTTATCAATAATAAAAGCAATGATGCTAATCCTTCTACAAAACCCAAGCGGCATATATTGATTTTTCATTGTGAATTCTCCTCAGAACGAGCACCGTCTCTGTAATTTTTCTTTTCAATTAATTTGAATTTTTCATTAAATCACTTTATTTTTTAGTTGTCGGTTTTTGCGAAACAAAGATCGTGTCAAAAACAGTCGAGTATATCCAAATCTGCATTATCCTGAACTGTATCTACTTGATGGCGGTTATAAAGATTTTTTCAATAATTATTCAGTTCGTATTTAATTTTTTTTTTTGTGTTATTTTATTTAAAATTGGATGTCTTTTCAAAAAAAAAATTAGCATCTATGTGAACCATGTGCCTATCGAACAATGAATTCAAAGGATCACGAAGAAGATTTAAGAAAATTTCGTGCCATCTGCAAGAGTTTCGAATCGAAGCATTCCAATATGAAACGAAACTTACGTCTTTAAACTTTCAATCTTTTTTTTATTATGACAATATTTTTTAAATTATTTACTCATTTCTACATACAACCAAACAGTCGATTTAACTAAATGTTTTTATTTTGAAAAACAAACAAAAATTTTTTCAAAAAATTCATATTTACAACTTTTACATCAACTTAGAAATCGGACAACAAACTAACAATTCAACTGATGTATGATGATCATAATAACAAGTACCTAACTATTCAAACTTTTTCCTTATTCCAAAAAAAAAAGAAAAGAAATGTTCATTTTTTTATACATTTTATACAATTTTTTTAGGATTTATCTACTTTTTTTCTCTCTGATATTTTGTTATTCTTATTTTGCCGAATTTTTTTTTTTTTTTTTGACAGTGAACTTTCAATTCTCACATTTTAGAAACAACTTGAGACACATTTGAGTAATTCTAGGCTTAATTGTTTTTTTTTCATATTAAAAAAATTTAAATTTAGAAAAGGCAGAATCCTCTGTTCAGTATAGCATGATAAGTCCTTCTGGATGTTTATCCCCAATGGTTCGTTCTTTACGTATGGCAGTACGAGTTCCATAGTAGGTGAGAATAATGTTGAAAAGGTGAAGGCTCAATGAGCTCAACACCAAGTAGAAACTGTAGCCCAATGAGGCTCGGCCCTGTGATTTCCAGCCATCTTTCTGTTCCTCTTCGGTCATCACATTTTCGCTGAGACGGCTTTGAAATTGCCAAAGCCAACTGATGGTGGCACAAGCGCAAAAAAATCCTTCCATTTTTCGAAAAAAGAAAACATTTTAAAAATTCAAAACAAAAAAAAACCATCATTATTGTTTACTTACCAGCTAATGTGTTCCATAGATAAAGCCCTTGAACGCCGGTAATTGATTCCATAGGTGTCATCACGGTATTTATAATGGAAAAAATAGCACCCACCAAGCCAAAAATCATCGCTATCGATACTGAGAGGATGGTGAGAAGCCAAAAACTAAATGCCATCAAATTTGGGTTACGTGACATTTCTTGTTTCACTTTATGGGTTTTTTTGTTTGTTGTTTTTAATGGACCATAATAATGGAGAAAATTTAGTTAAAAGGGTAATTAAAACAAAGAAATCTATTTAAGTTTTATTCAAAATTTTTCATCATCATCATCATTATAATTGTCTTGATATTATGAATTTAATGGGAATAAAAGGAAAGATTATATTTTGACATAAAAACCGCCACCAAATAAAAACAATCGTATGATTATCTTCACTTTTCTCTCTAACATTATCTTAAAAGTTACCAAAGTTCGTGACTAACAATTATCGGTTAACTATCCAGGTAATGGCATTGATATAGCATCAATCATAGAGAATCAATCGATACAAATCTTTTATGTTCGATCTTCTACAAACGAAAAAAAACGAAATAAAAGGCTGCTCGATTTGTTTGAAAAAATCGAACGATATATACTTGGTAATGATCATTACCACTTTGAAATCATATTATTTTCGATATTATTTATTCACTATTATTATTATGAGATCGAGATCAGAAAATCAAAGAAAAAAAAAAAAAAAAAAACAAGAAAGAAAAACCCGAAGAAAAAAAAAAAGCGCCAATATATTACCCTGAAGTGTGTATTATGGTGAAGCCAATCTCTGTATGATAGTGCACCGCCACGCATCATTGGGCGCCACCCGATCATAACAGAAACAAAAAAAAAAAAAAAAACTATGACCTGTAATAACGGTTGTTTTTTTTTTTGTTTCGGGCTAAACTATCCAAGCAACAACAGATAAAAGAAAGAGTTTAATAGTGGCTTTTGTAAGAAACTGTACTGTTCCTGGTTCATCATCAACTATAGATTCTAGATTTTTAAATATTTTAGCCAAGAATTTTATCAAATTTTTTTTGCTTTCATTCGTTTCGTTTTGGTTGCTTGTTTGTTTTTTCTCCCATAACGGTAATTTATGAAATAAAGCGATAAGGTTACATTTGATAGAATGCAAATCATGAGAATATTGTTCAGGAAATCGAGTGTTTTCTTCGAGTGTTTTCTTCTGTCTCAACTGTGCTCTTCTTCTCTTCGTATTGTGAAAAAATGAAACCTTAACATTTCGAAATTGTTTAATCAAAAAACCTTAACAGTTGTTGTTTTTTCAATTATAAATCGCTTGATTTTTTTTTTTTTTGGAAATGAGAAAATTTTATTACGATTATTGCTGTTGTTGAAACAAAGCCAGGAACACACCAACACACACACACACACACACACACACATCATCATTATTCTAATCGAAATTTGGCGAATAAAATTTTAATAGAGTGTGTGTCTATGTGTGATTTGAACACTTTAAAAACAAGAAATAAAATTTCAATCTGTTTCAAAAAAATGAACAATTGTGACCAAGTGTTTGTGTGAAGAGACTTTGGCCAACAAATGAAACGATGGAAACGTTCCAACGATGAAAAATCAAGGAATTTTCAATTTGTTTGTTTTTACAAAGAAAGGCAACACCTGTCTCAGTTTTTTGAAGCCATTTCACACTCTCATTCATTTTTTTTTCTGTGTTGTTTTTGCTTGTATTGTTTTCTTTCATTGCTTTGTTTGGAGATGTGTGTGTTGGTATACAATTTATATACAATAATAATAAAAAAGTTAAATGTTGTTGTTGGTGTTAATAACACACACACACACACACACACACACAGAAACAGAGTTTTAAGATTGTGACCAAACTGATATATAACTGATGTGTTTGTTGCAATAATTTAAATGGAAATATTGTGAAATAAATGTTTTTCTCTCTGCCTAATTTAAGAGCTATTAGCAGGTAAAAAAAAAATTCTCGAGAGAAACTAAACTTTTCAAGCTAAAAATTGCAAAGATTTTTTTTATCAAATAGGAAGCAAGTTTTTTTAAGTATAATTCTAAATTATATATAAAGGATATAATTAAAATAAATGGAAAAAAAAACACACAGACACACACTTACACCAAATGATGGCTGTTCTATCGCCCAGGCCGTAGTTAAGAATTTTTGTTCCCTGAAACAGACCAAAATAGATGACACCAGTGAATTTGGAAAGTTCATGTTTCTCGGTACGTTCATCGGCCAGATGCATCAATTTGGTGCTATTAAACGATATGATTCGTATTGGTTTGGCTACCAACCATTTGTGTGTGGCCAACGATGTGGTTAACATTGCCAAACAAGTGGTACAAATGAAAAATGTTAGAAAAATGTAGACACGTTTCCGACGTTCCATGATTTTGATGAATGAATTTGATGAATGATTGAGTTTTGAATGCGAATCCCGAACGATCTATTCATTATCAGGCCGACATTTTTTTTGTTTGTTTGTTTACCCTGTTTTATCTTGACAATTTAAACAAAGTTTTTTTTTCTTTGAGATTTCAGTTTAAATTATTGGCGTATAGTGATTGTGGAAAGAAGTGTTCCATGTGAAGGAGTGTTGAGAATTCAAAATCAAATGAACTTATGAACAGAAGTTGACACATCAAAGTTCTAAAAGACAATGAATCAACAATGGTCGAATGGATGAACGAACGAACGAACAAACAAACGAGATAAACAAAAACTTAACAACCACGAGCAAAGAACTCGCGTAAATGAACAAGAGACAAAATAAATAATAACAAACGTTAGTCCTGGTGGTTTTTTTTTTTTAGAATGTCCTCGAACAACAACACTCATTTTACGAACAACACTAATAATATTCGGCAGGTGTGCTGTTGTTGTTGTTGTTGTTCGATCAAACTTGCAGATGGAATGATTTTAATGACCGTGGCTGCTTGCCAAAGCGCATTGCGCTATCCTCTTCGATAGCTCGATAGAGAGCCAACGATAGAGAGCAAGCTAGACTATCAAAGACTATAGAATGAGAAACTATGAGGCAAAAATTTTACAAAAAAAAGGTGGAGATGAATAGATATATTCATCATCTTCAGCCAAAGCCAAAAGAACGAGAGAGAGAGAAAAAACTAGAGAAGAATATGTTGGGCGCTTGGTAAACTGGCCATTGTTTTGGTTAGAAACAAAAAAAAAAAAACTAAACAAACAACCAGTGAAACCAACCATGCTTTCCATTATGAGCAAGCAGATGAAAAATATGGAAAAAGTACCCAGTCAACCATGAGAAAGAGAGATGCTTCGCTCGAGATGTGTTCATTCGATCAATGTGTGTGCAATGCCACAAACAAAGGTGCTTTGGACTATTGATAATGGTTGGCTAAGAGGAAATCTGCTGGATAGACGCTCGAACACAAATGAATGAATTGCAGAATTTTAAATACAAAACCTTCTTAATCTAAAACTGTTTCATCACTGTTTCGAGAAAATATTATAGCCTGTTACTTTTGGAATTTTTTTTTTTTGGTTCGATTAAACGATCAATTCATCAAAATTGGATCGATAATTTTGAAATTTTCTATTTAAAGTCTCAAGCCAATAGATGGCATTGATCTATTCTGTATGTAATCTCACCGGTTTCTTTAGGAAAACTATGGATTTTTTTTTTGGTAGCCAAACAACTAACTAACCAACCAAACAAGCAACCAATTTAAATTCTGGTACTAATTTTTCCGGAAAAGAAAGAATAGATCGCCATTTTTTTTTGTTCTTACTTTTCTTTACTTCTTTGGTCTGACTGGTTGTTGGTTAAATCTTCTTTAAAAACTTTATTTATTTTCTGAGAAAAACAAAAGTTTTCTCATCAATTTTTAATACAAAGCAATAACAAAACAAAACAAAAAAAAACGACGATGACGACATCACGTTCTTTTTGAAGAACACATAGAACAAGAGGAGAAACAATTCCCGAAATATCGATAAATAAATGATCTTAAATATTAGTTTTGACACCCGTCGTTGAACCCGGTCTTCCATTCTTCTGAATCTAAAAAACTTTTTCCTTTTTTCTTTTAATTTGAAACGTTTTCGACGTGTTTTTTTTTTTCTTCTCTTGGTTGGCTTAGAAATTACTAAAGTTCCAGTTTCTGGGACTGTCTTCTCAAGACGACGCCTTGTCGCCTAAATATAAATAATAAAAAAAAGTTTCAAAAGAATAAAACTCTGTCAACAGAACAAAACCCCCTGAAAAAAAAAACAAACTGACAAATTAAATCATTAAATATGATGATGATCAAAATATTGATTGGCATCATCTTTGTATACATCACCCTGTACTGGTGTTGATATAAAAGGAAGAAAAATAAATTATCTATTTCAAATTTATTATTGATAATGGAACGATAAAGAAAATGAAATGAGATTGAGCCGAAAAATTGATTCGGGAATCGATCCACCATTGCCCGTTATTCCGGTTATAGTCCCGGTGATCATCATCATTATTACCAAATTTGTATCGCCTTATTATTATTTCATGTACAAGTAAATTTATGTAGTTTTGAAGAAGAAGAAAAAACAAATTTCTACAAGCTATCGTTGTAAAAGTCGAGATAAAATACCGGCTGATCAAATACGGTTATTATTTTTCCTTTAGAGTTAATTCACTAATCAGAATCTTTTCTTTTGTTCTTAAGAAATTTTTTTATAATGCTAATTGTACCGTTTTTGAAACGATCCAATATCTTATGGATAGATGGTTTTAATTGAAGCCACACTGTAATATATTGGATAATATATTGTATTGTTGCCAATATTTTTCTCCGATAATTTAATTTAATTTTTCTATTATCAATTATTGATGACGATAAAGTTTACCAAAAACTACGACAAAGACTACGATGATGATGATGATCGTAATCATTTATAATGGTAGTCGATCATATAAATAATGCTTCGTTTTCGGATATTTTCTTTTTTTTTTTTTTTTTTGGAATGACGATGATAAAATAGCGGACGAGCTAGCAAACGAGACAGAATCTCATTTATAAATTTAGGTTTATATAGTCTTGTTAGTACACAGTAGTCTAAATATCATTCAATTTTTTTTTCGGGTATTGAAATCCATAAATTAGCATCTCATTTAGCATTTCAATTTATTTGTTCCGGTTATTTTTTTCCATTTTAGACAACCAGAAGAAAGGAATTGTTTCGAATCCAAAAAAAAATCATTGAAACAAACAAACAAACAACAGAATAAATAATAGCAGTTTCAATCATTCTTCTAGTGTCATTCTGTGTCATACCCTAGCACACACACACACACACATTGATATATCGGCGATGGGAAAAAAAAAAAACCCATGATGAAGAATACCCGCCTTGATTTTTGTGAAAGAAAAACACGGACTCTTGATTGTCACTCATTTCAAACTCCCACCACCACCACCACTACCATCATGGTCGCCGTTCGATCCAATTGGAACGTGAATGAAAAATCTTGAATGCCACCAAACAAACAACAAACGACAAAATCCAAATAAATTGAACAGAGAGAAAAATGCGCATTTCGGGGCGTCGTTTTTGTTTTTTTTAACAATGAAACAAACAACAACAAAAACCCAAGTTTTAGAACCAGAATCTGAAATTCTGGTTTTTTCTAAAAAAAAAAAAATCCCGATAAAAAGAAAATTGAAAAAAATAAATCGGATGGAAATTTAGCGCATGTGTAGCAGACACGAGCAATGAGTGGGCCAAAATTATTGAATGAGGTGAACGAGTAGAGAAAAAGTCGGTAAATGGTGGCACAACGGTTGGCTGTTTGTTTTCCATCTCTTCTGGTTCTATCTCTATCTATCATCATCATCCAAATATAATATTATTAGTATCAGTATAGCCACCACCAAATAAAAACACTAGAAATAAAATCAATAAAGAACACACAACTCTCCATTGCAAAAACCAAACGCAAGCGCAACATTTCTCAACCAAAAGAAAACGTTTTCAATTTTCAGCTTCTTCTTTTTTTTTCAGCCAAAAAGGCTCGATTTTAGTTGTAGAACGAATTGAAAGGAACGAAGGAGAAAATACTTCTTTATTGATGATACCATTCGGCTTTTGGCGACCTTCTTCATCATTGTTTGCCGCTACATTTAATTGCTTGTGTTTTTTTTGCTTGAAGAGTGCTCTCTGAGTAGAGTTGAGTTGAACTTTTTCTTTGCTGTCACTTCTTTACTGTTTGTTGGTGGTTTGTCTTCTTCTTCTTGAGCATCGTATTATGGTTATGGTTGTGAGGTATAAATATACACCACTCCATTGTGTGTGTGTGTTTGCTTGTGTGTTGTATTGCCTGTGTTTCGTTTGGTTTTGGTGAAGAAAACTGATCAGATCCATTCCGATTCATTGCTTGACAACCTTTGCCTGAGAGGTTTGTTGTTCCTCTGAATCAATGAGTGAGCAAGCGAGCGAACGAGCCGTCTTCTCTGTGTGTATTTTTTGTTGTTGAATTTTTTTTAATTCATCAACACACATCTGGTGTTGTGGTGGTGGTGGTTCTTTTTCAGAAACGAAAAACGTTCGATTCTTGTTTTTGTTTTTTCTCGGTGTGGTGATCTCTCAAAAATAGTTTCATCAGTTTTTTAAATAATTGGAAAAATAATTGTGTGATTTGATAAATAAATCATTCATTCAGTTTTTGTGCTGTTGATTTGATTTTTTTTGTTATTTATTTAAAAAAATCTGTTCTCAAAACACAAGCCAAAAACAATTTAACAACAAAACCAATCCGATTGGATTTTGGTGAAACGCTTCAGCGCCGCTTTTCGCGGCAATTTTTTTTGTTGTTGTTGTTGTTGCTTTCATTCAACCACAGTTCTCCTGATATTCTGTTATTTGGTTGGTTAATTAACTAATTCTACTGACCATTCATCTCATCTCACCATTGCCCAAACCCCAGGAAAAAAAAACAACAACAACAGCAATGAAATTGAGTTGTTGGATTTGTTTCCATTCGTTATTGATTGTCTGTTGGTTGACAAGCAAAGCTGCGGCTTATGTAGAGGTTCGTGTCCATTCATTCTTTCATTCCTCTTTCTGTGTTATTATTATTTGACTGGAACTTTTACATACGTCATGAGAGTGGATTGTTTTTTTTTCGAAAATTAAAATCAATGATTTGAATCATTACTCACTAACCATTAGTGAGCTATAAAAAAAAATTTATCATAAATCATTTCATATTCTTTCTACAAGAAAAAAAAACGATTCGAAAATAATGCCAAAAATTAATCTTTTAAAATAGTCATTTTCATATGTTTGTGGTTTAGCCCAAATTTTTTGTTTTGTTTTAGAAGGAGACAAACTACCACAACTCCAACAACACAACAAGTCCATCAAGTTGTGTTGTTCCAATAGCTCGAAGCTGATGTAAAGACATTCATTTTGTTGTTTGCTTTGTCTTCAGTTTCCTTATTTGTACAATAAGGCCATAAAAAGATGCATAACATTCGATGGTTTTGCTGTTTCAACAACACTACACATCACCCACACACACTCGCCACTCACAAGTTTTTCTTCTAAAAAGAAAAAAAGTTTCATTCAAAATCTTTAACCTTGGTTGAGGTTTTTTCTTCTTGTTAATCTTAATGGTGAAATGCATTATTGAATTCCTTCAATGTACAATTTCCAACATAATGTGGCCTGCATTTTTTTTAATTTTTATTATTGATGATAATACCTGGAAAAAAAAGGAAAGGTGAAAAAAAACCCGCACAAACAAATTGCTCAAACACAAAGGTAGAGGTCAAATGCCAGAAGGCCATGTGTGCCGCCTGTTCAAGCACACACCTGGTCAGCGTGTTTAAGCTGCTAACCAGCTTTTTCAAAAAAAAACTTTTTTCTATGGAACAAATTTTTGAAGAAAAAAAAAATTGAAAATCGTTTAAACACACACAGCAATCGTTTAAACCATCTATTTTTGGTGTGTGTGTTTCGCCTTTAAATTTATGAATAAAAATTTATTCAGATTTTGATTCGAAAGTTTTTTTTTTTTTTACGAACAAATTTTCTTCAAAGATGTTTCCTGGCTGATATATTTTATTATCTTTATTTATTACCCGAACAAACTGAACATTACATTCGGCGAATGGTGGTGGTGGTGCATATTATAGCACAGGGAATGTTCAGAACCCACTTCGATAGCTTAGCAAGGCAATGAGAGAATTTTTTTACTCTAAAAATCGTTTTTTTAAAAAAAACATTTTTTCTTTTTTTTTCAAAGTGAAAAATGTTTTTTTTATAGAAAAAAAAAATTCATTTGATGGAGAAAAGCTTTAAATATATGTCAATGTGTTTGTGTGTGTGTGTGTGTGTGTTGGGTGTTTTCGCAACGGTTGGACAATTTTTCTACTTGATGTCTTAATAGGTAGTAGAGGAAGAAGACGACGACATTATCACTTCTTCAATTGAATTGATATTCTTTCGTCGAGGGCCTTATTGTACCTTATTTTATGCTTGTGAATGGATTTCCACAAGTCACATTCATTTTCTTGTTCAAGCTATATATTCATGATACGTACATAATGAATGGATGATATATATAAAAAAAATTATTCGAAACTTTAATGGCTACTATATAACATAACATGTATTGTGTTGTGTTCTTGGAATATCGTAGCAAGAGAAAATGAAGAAGCTTGAAAAAAAAATCTTGAAAATAGGGGCCCCATTCTCTCTTGGCTCTTGGTTGTTGTTGTTGTTGTTGATTAGTATTTTCATTTCTTTTTGAAACTTTTTTTCCCCTTGTTCTGGTTCTTCTTTTTTTTCTTCTTCTCTGGGAACAACAGTGCGCCTTGTATTGTGTTGTTTTTGTTTGTGTTGAATTGTGCTCAAATTATAAGCTTTCAACTACGATTCGGTCTGGTTCTGTTGGTTGGTTTCAATATGCCCAAATACCAGCAAAAATAAAATAATAGAAACGCCATTACTACTATTTTTCATGTTATATCGTTTTTTTGTGTGTGTGTGTATCCTTGTAAATGACAAATTGGTTCTTTCAAGCAAACTAGTTTTTCTCAAATTTTTTTTTTTCTATTGAGAAAACCAGAGAAAAACAAAAAATGGAAACTATTTCGTTTATTAGCATCTTATATCGCCGATATTTATTGAGTGTCAGAATTTATGGCTTTCCAGGGCTTCTATTAGTAGTTATGGCGACATTTGTATGTTTGTTTGTTTAAATTTTCTAAACTATTTCTCCTCTTGTGATATTCATTTATTCAACAAACAAAAACAAAAAATAATAATTATGATGAAATGATTTTTTCCCACAGGCATTGGCAGCCAATCTTGACACAACCAATCTAGGTCATTTTCAACCGATGGTCGCCATACTTTGCGGTCATGGAAAATATCACAACCAATATTTGAACGATGATAATAAATGGATATCTGATCGTGATTCGAGAGCGACTTGCACTAAAAATCGATTAGAAATTCTGGAATATTGTCGAAAGGTAATTGGCTAGCAGAAAACAAAAAGATTTGATTCTTTTTTTCCTATCATTCTAAACTTGATAAATTTGAAACTTTTTGTTTGTTAGGTCTATCCTAAACGCGATATCCGTAACATCGTTGAATCAAACAAATATTATCGTATTGATAATTGGTGTAAAGTTGGAATAAACAAATGCAAATCTAAGCATTATGTCAAACCGTATCGATGCTTGGAAGGAAGTTTCCAAAGTGATGCTCTTCTCGTTCCGGAGCATTGTGTGTTCGATCATATTCATAACAAGAGCGTTTGTCAAAGTTCTCAATATTGGAATTACACGGCGATTGCCAGTTGTTCTGTACGAAACATGAAACTTCAGAGCTACGCCATGTTGTTGCCATGCGGTGTTGGAATATTTTCTGGTGTCGAGTTTGTTTGTTGCCCACAGCAACAGCAGCCGCAGCTCCAATCATCGCATGCATTGCCGTCTCACTACAATGTTCCCAAGAACGATGTTTGGAAAGCAAAACATGAATCTCAGATTGCCGAAGAAAGAAATATTCTTAGTGATAACAACATTGGCAATAACAAAATTCTAAAAAATGATATTCTTGATTCGGAAAACGACGATGATAACGATAATGATAATGATGAAGATGACGACAATGATGATGATTATTATGAAGATGATTCCGATGAAGAAAGTGATGGCAACGGTGACAATGGAGACAATGTTAACCGAAATCCTCCAGCATCGACTACGACCACCACTACAACTACCACCACAACTACAACTGAAACACCGATCAAATTCTATTTGAGTCATTTTAATTCACAAAAAGAACACAAAGCTTTTGTTGATGCTCAGAAAGCTTTGGAAGATGATCACAAATCTAAAGTTACTAAAGTAATTTAATATTTTTTAAAAAAAGTTTTTGGATTTGAATCAAACTCATTTTTTTCCCATTTAAAGGTCATGAAAGAATGGAGTGAATTGGAAGAGCATTACCAAGAGATGAGGCTTAAGGATCCGAAAAAGGCTGATGATTTTAAAAAACGAATGACCAATCGTTTTCAGAAAACCGTCGAAGCTTTGGAAGAAGAAAGCTCGGCAGAAAAAAGACAGATAATTTCCATGCATCAGCAAAGGGTCATGTCGATCATCAATATGCGCAAAAAGTCCGCCATGGATTGTTACACTCAAAGTTTGGATGAAATTGTTCCCAAATCAAAAAAAGTTGAGCGCTGTTTAGAAAAGCTATTGCGAGCTCTTAAAAAAGACCGTTTACATACGCTACATCATTATAAACATTTACTAAATTCTTTCACTAAACAAGCTCTCAAAGATAAAAAGGCTATTTTGGATCATTTGACTGATTTGATAAAAATGGCAAATCAGAGTATTCAAATGCTTGATCGAGCTCCTAAAGTTGCTGAAAAAATAAAATATAGAATGATTGCCTATTGGCATAATCTTCGTGGCATCCCGATTGAGCAGTCTATTTCGCAAGAAACTGAATTGGCTATTATGAATCGGTATGAAGAAGAGGTCGCTCAAAAACAAATTGAGCGAGAACGCCAAAAAGATTTAGAAGAATTGAACCGGGAACAGAAAGATTTAGAGGAAGAAAAATCGAAACGTGTAGAAGCTAATCAGAAAATCGACAAAACAGCTACTCAACAGGACGTTGATCCTGAATCGACAGAGGATGAAAAGGCTTCTCAGTCTGATGAAAATTCTGATGCAGTTGTATCAAGTGTTACAAAATCTACTCCGGCCGCATTAGCGATTTCAACAACTACCACATCGGTAGTTGATGATTTCTGGAATCAGGAAGATCCTGAATCTAATGAAATTCATCGAGTTTCTCAACACAACCAACCTCTCTATATTCAAAGTCAATCCTTCCATCACAATGAACCCGTAATTGATTTTTTTCACAAATTTTTTCTGTCAATTACTTGAATTAATATATTTATTAATATGTTTTGTTTCGTTTTTTTTTTCTGACAGAGCTATTCAATTAAACGTGAGCATTATCATTCAAAAATGAAATGGAACGGCAGCGTTTATGTGACGTTGGCTTTTGCCGGTATCGCTTTATTGACAGCTACTATTGTTGGTGTTGTGCTTTTACGTAAGCACACTCAACCAACACCTCATAGCCAAGGGTTCATTGAAGTCAATCAATCGGCATCACCAGAAGAAAAACATGTCATCAACATGCAAATCAATGGCTATGAGAATCCAACTTTCAGATATTTCCAACTTCAAGATGATTAACCATTTAAAACTAAAAAAAAATTATGATTCAAATAAACCTTGAACAACAATATTCTCTTTTCTCTTATTCACAACATTTCTAAAACTCCCTTTTTTTCATAATTATCCTGCAGAAATTTATTTTATTTTGTTTCATTTTCATATTTAGTTTACTACTGTATCAGAAAACAAAACAAAAAACCCCTTGAACAGTTCGTTATTTTAATAATTTTTTTTTTCCATTTGCTTCTGAAAGAAACCAATTACAGCTAAACAGAGAAAAAAACAAGGCCTAGAGTTTCAAGAATTCAGTATTATTGATATTTTTAATCTCTTAACTGAAAATTTATATATTACATCAAAACGACAGCTGCTAATATTTGTTGTATATTTTTTTTTTCCATTTTTTTCGTTTATTATTTTTCGTTCGTTTTCGAAAAATTTGTATCATATCTTCTTCTTCTCAACATCATTATCATTATATTTCGTCTTTTTATTTTTCATAATTGTTATTATTATTATTATTAATAATATAACATTTAACACTTCATTTAATAATTTTTAGGCAACTCTCTGATTTTTCGTTCGCTTAAACACTACTAATGCTATTGTGCTATGCTTTAATACAATATATATTGTTTGTAAAATTAGAAACCTTTTCTTTTTGTATCATTGACGAGAGAGAGAGAGAGAGATAGATGGATGGATAGGAAAAATATAATGAAAAATCGTATGCATGCATCTCTGCAAAAATTGATCGGAAAGGCAAGAAAGAAGATCGGCATTCTTTCTAATTTTTGCTTTCTTTTCATTTTTTATCTGTTCTAGTTGGTTCGGCTAAAGATTCTAAATCTTTCTGTTTTTTTTTTCTTCTCTCATCATTTGAAAATCATTTTATTTTTTTTTTGTTGTTGATGTTGTTCAGTGAAAACCCGAAGAATTTGAATTTTGTCTTTTTTTCCTGTTTTATTTCAAAAAAAATATAAAAGTCACATCTTTGTCTGCCATTCATTATTTATTTAAAGTCAATTTATCGTTTTGTTTTGTTTATTCAACAAAAAAATATAGAAGAATTCTTGTTTCTATTATTTCTCTAGAAGATCCTAGATATCTGATATATTTTTCAGTAACACACACACACACACACAATCTTATTTTGTATCGATTTCAAATGTTTTCGGTTTCTCTTTCCTTTTCCAATGTTGATGTTATGAATTTCCTTTATTATTTCACAAAAAAAAAAATTAAGTAAAAATTCTGTTTTGTTCTGGTCGATAGCACGAACATCCATTAACATTAAATGTCTCCTCTGTCTCTGTGCCATAGGCTGGTTTGAAGTAAATAAAACAACAATAATATAACAACACAATTTTTTTTTCTGATGATGATACAAAATATCAATTTGACTTATATAAACGAACCATTTTTTTTCCTGAAATTTACCATCAGATTTAAATTTTATGTAAAATTCGTTTAAATGATAAAGCGATTTGAATAATAAAATTTTTCTTTCTTTTTTTTTTGTTGATAAATTTTTTCTGTTTTGAATCAATTTTTTCAGACCAAACTTTCTTTGAATTGTTGAGATTTTCTCCTTTCAGATCTGGAAGAAAATAACCGTTGTTTATCCAATTGATTGTGTTTTTGATATAGAATATATATTCATCACATATATATCAACTTGAATCTCGATAATCGGTCATAATTGAATGTTTCTTGTTCTTAAACAATTGAGAAATGAAACACCATTTGTATTCCGAGATTATAGAAAAACTGAATTTAAAATTAGGAATAATTCCCAGAAGATTGATTCGAATCAATAAAACAATGATCAATGAACATGAATCAATTTTATTTTTGGAAAACAAATTCAATTTGTGGGAAAAAAAATACACGAGAGAGTTTTGGTTCGTTTTGGTTTCTTTTTTTTTTTGGTGCAAATTTGTACGTAGAAAAAATAAAATTTCATTCAAAAAGAGAATAAAATTCAGAAAAGTTTCATGAAAAAAAAAGAAAAGAATTTCGCTTCTTTTAGTGGTTGTTGAATCATCAAACTTTGATTGCTCCACCATCGCCTTCAGATACAAAACGTTTGCGTCCCCTAGATTTCCGAGAAAAAAAAATCAATATAAATTGATTGTTGGAATAAAAGAGATCAAGTAAAATTTTACCTGACAGGAACATCTTTTTCCAATTCTTCAGGGAAACAACCCAATTCTTCAGCCTTAGCTTTGAACTTGTCAAAAATTTCGTATGCAAACGGAACATCAATAACTATGTCTGGCATCTCTTCGAAAACTCTCAAATAGCCCTGAAAATAAAAAAATAAAGATATTAAAAATGTTAAAAAACAGCTTTAGTACATTTTTTAGTTGATCCAAAGTGATGACACCAGAATCGAAGAAATATTTTAAAAGTGTACAGATTTTATCGATTGTTGTATCTTTGCTGTCTTCGATTGCTTTCATGATGGCCTCATAAACGAATTCATGATGAAAATGAGGTACATCCAAATCAATCAGATTAGAGCCAGCATCACTGGAAATATTAGATACCAGGTATTCTTCCAATATTAAATGCATTTGATTGACAAGATATTTGACTGGTAACATGCCACCCGTATAGCCCCAAATTCGATCCACATTGATGAGACCATGTTTAGTTGACAACAAATCATTAGCTTGATCAATTGACGAACGCTGTGGCTTAACTAGAAATTTTTCTTTTGAACGTTTGACGTAAATCGGTGGGATACAATCATCAGCAACAGCTCGAGCGATAAAATTTCCCAGTATTTCATCAGCGTTTGGTGTGTCTAGCATAAGATCTGGAAGCATCTGTAATAGTGCATCGAATCCTTTTTCGATTTCTTCATGATGAAGAATGTGGCCATATAGGTCAGAAATCAGTACCGAAGTCATTTCGCGGTGACCATTTTTGCGCTCCATAGCTAATGATACGGCCACTACAACTATCATGAACAATTTATCGCCAAAGTTATATTCGAGCAACGATTCGATCGCTTCAGCAGAGTCCCCATTTTCCAAATACTCCGTGACAATTTGTTTAACCTCTTTTTCAATGTCGTTCTCATCCAACACCGGAGTGATGGCTTCGATTTTGCAATCTTCCTGTTAATCAGGAATGAGAAAAAAAAATCCAACAATTAAACTGGAACTGTTCAAAGAAAACAACATTTCTCCCGAACAGACCATATTGTCCGAGTCGTAGTTGGGATCATGGGGGTCCAATGCCGCCACATCTCCATAGTCTTCACAAATTTTTCCCCAAGTTCCTTTCCCGCCTGCTCCACCTAATTCAACATAAAGAACATTGTTCAATATTTATATAAAAAAAAACTAAAATTTAAAAATGATCGACGACTCATTTAGAAAGAAAACTAAATCTCATCAATTGAACAATGATGATCAAACTACCATCAACATGATATCCAATCAATCAAATGGATTCATTAATACCATAAAATCATTAGTAGTACCATGCGTGTCGGTACTGTAATATTGAAAAAAAAAAAAATCATTTTCTACCCAGAGAGAATTATTTATTGCACAACAACCCAAAAGTTACGCATGCGAAATGACGTTTTTTTTTTGTAATCTTCAAGGACGAATCCAGCAAACAAACAGACTTTGCCTACTATCTTTGGAAAAAATCTTTGGGGAAAGCTAAACGTTGTTGTTTAGAAAAAAATTCATTTTTCCATGCTTTTTTTTGCTGAGTATACGATTAAAAAAAACAACAAACTTATCATGTGCTTCAATTTGATTTAGTGTCTAAATAACTGACTGACTGACTGTTTGTTGACAGAATTAAATTTTAACAAATTGTTAAAGTTGCAGTTTGAAACAAACAAACAAACAGAAAAACACACATGAGGACACGCACGCAATTCAAAAGTTAATCGAAAAAAAACAAATAATAAATGCTGAATACACAAGCGTTCAAGATTTTTTTTTCTCGATTTAAGTTTATCATCAATAATAATGAAAAAAAAAAGTTTACCTTTTTTGGCCAGGCCACGTCCGAATCTGCTTCTAGATCGGCGACTATTTTTCATTACTTTTTTCAGATTGTTCTCGGTGGGAGAGGATTCCATTGGAACGATAACGTTGTTTCCACTTATGACAGGCATTTTCTTGGTCTTGACATGATATTTACCTCGTTCATTGTTGGTTGCCAATGAAACAACTGCTTGGCCATTGATTTGGTCAGTATTGATGGTTGAATGGATATCAATGTTGTTGTTGTTTTTCTCTTTGTCACCAAGATGAATATCTTCGAAATCTTTTTTCCCATTCAAATGTTTACTTTCAATTAGGTTGGCCATTGTTGATTCAATTATTGATTAATAATTTGGTAAAAAAGTTTTTTTTCCTTTGCAATGTTTATTTCGATACCAAATAGGCAGCTTAAAAAGTAATGACAACACTAACAGTTTAGTCTAAACAAACAACTGATGATGGTAAATAGGTTTGATGATTAAAATTGATTCGATAAAATGTTTAAATCGGATTCAAATCGACTAAATAAAATTTGAATTTTGGCTTTGTTTTTCGAAATGTAGAAAACATTAGTACATCAGAGACACCATCAATAAATGAGAAACAGTGGTATTAGTTCGTTGCGTAGCGTTGTTTTGCCTTCTCTTTTTTTGTCTTTGTATAGTTTATAACTTTTTCACATATATAAAGAGAACAATTTCAAAATATAAATATATGGCGTGTGTGTGTGTCTGTCTATGTGCGTTCGAAAATTGAAAAACAACTAGCTGTATAGGAACAGCCAGTTGAAAGACAACACAACACAGAGGGTTTGGAAATGAAAAACGAGAAAACCAACGAGCCACCAAAGACTGCCTAACATCCAAAAGTGATCAAAACACTAAAAACTCACAAGAAAAAAAAACAACAATACATAGACACCAAACAAACCGAGAAAACAAAAATTGATAGTAAACAACAGCCAATTGAATTTTCATGTAATGGAAACATTTCGAACCTTCAAAATGATCGTTAGAGTGCGCTCCAAGATTTCTATTTTCACATCCATTCATTAAATAGACTTGGATAGAGTTTTGCCTTAGTCATTGGATATCAAAAGGATATTTGGGGGTGATGGAGATGAAATTAATTCAAAGATTCACAAAAAAACAGATCTTTAACAAGGATAAAATTAGTTCCACGTTCCAAAGCCATGAAAAATTGAAAATTTTATTCATTTTTTTGTCAAAAATGAAATTTTGACATAGAAAATATTTTTGGTTCTGGTAGTAGTTTTATTTATAAAAATCGTGTTCAGATTCGTCCTTTTTGATATTATTCTTGTAGCCTTTTTCGAAATCTTTTGGTAGAACGACGTAGCGATTTTCTCGGACAGCATGCATACCAGCCTCTTGGCAAATCGCATTGACATCGGCTCCAGATATTTTTTCAGGCCGAGCGACATAATCTTCTAGATCAACTTCATCGCTCAAATTCATTTTGAAGTGATAGTAGAGAAAATAAGTCGTTTTTGCCGACGGTCAGGCATAGGGAATTCAATTTTTCGATCCAAACGACCAGGACGTAAAAGAGCAGGATCGAGAGTATCGGCACGGTTGGTTGCCATAATGACTTTAACATTTGTAGATTGATCAAATCCATCCATTTGATTAAGTAGTTCCAACAATATTCGTTGAACCTCACGATCTGCTCCAGTTTGAGCATCAAACCGCTTTGTAGCGATAGCGTCAATTTCATCGATAAATATGATAGCTGGGGCATTTTCGCGAGCTAATCGAAAAACATCTCGAACCATTCTAGGTCCTTCGCCCAAGTACTTTTGCACAAATTCCGATCCTACAACACGAATAAAAGAAGCGGTTGTATGATGAGCGACTGCTTTGGCCAACATTGTTTTCCCACAACCAGGAGGACCATACATCAAGACACCACGTGGAGGATCAATACCGATTTGTTTGTACAATTCAAAATGAGTTAATGGCAATTCGACTGCCTCACGAATTTCTTGTTTTTGTATATCCAAACCACCGATATCGGCGTAATTGACATCAGGTTTTTCATCTGGTCTCAACATAGCAATACTACTGTCTGCTTCGGGTGGTAAAACATCGACCAAGGCATTGCTATGTTTATGCAACGCAACAGAGCTACTAGGTTTCAGAAGCTCTCGATCAATAGTGCTCAATATTCTAACATAATAATTAGAACCAGTAGTAGAACCGACGATTCCTGTATTAGCATCGACAGCTTCTAAAAACTGCCCAATTACTAATGGAACTGATTGAATTCTCTTGACTTCTTCTTGGGCATGCAAATATTCTTTTTTAAGATTTTTTTGCTCATCTTTGATATATTCTTCTTGAACTTGGAGAAATTCCAACTGTCGTTTCAACTTTTTGAATATAACATACAAATCATCGACGTCTTCATTCAATAAGCCTTCACAAATCGAAGGAGTAATTATGTTTTTCCCATCAATCGGTTGAATCTCTTCCTATGATTTAAATTTCCAAAAATTTAACAAAATCTTTCATTTGAAATTACAAAATACTTACTTTTTCACAGACAACAATACCGATTTCTTCCATTTTAAAGTCTTTTTTTTTTTAAAATTTATTTTGACCTAACAAAAAGTGTTCTCCAAATATTTGTTGACGAATGATAAAGCTTTTTTGAGCTTTTCTTTTTGAAAAACAGATGGCGTTTTTTAAAAATACTTTAAAACATTTTTTTACCTGATTTTTCGATTGATTGAATTCAAAAATTTAATTCAAGAAAAACTTTTTTAAAAAATAGTATTTAATATTACAAACAATAAAAAAAAGAATTAGAGCCCTCAATTTGAATGAAAAATGTGAAATTGTGTCAAAGAAAAAGAGTGAAAAGAGTGTCAAATTAGAAGCTGAAAATATTAGTCATGATTATTAATCACTTTCATTTTTTTTTTTAATATCACTCAGTTTGTTTATAAGCCACTGAAGCTTTGAGATTGTGAATTTTCGTATTGAAACTTCGCAATTGAACTTCTTCTGCATTGGGAATCAAATGAGCCGTGGTATCGGCCCAATCTGCTGATGGTAATTGAATGTCTTTATCGGCGAAAAAGAGTATATCGAATGAAACGGCATCATCGAGTTGAGGGAGAAAAGTGATAGTAGCAATTATTTGACGAACAACAGCACAAATTCCATTTTGAATTTCTTTCAAATCAACCTCGACATTTTGTTCGTCTTTGATTTCATGATCACAATCAACTTTGAACTCCCATCGTTCAATCGTTTCTTTGGTATCTAATTTCACAATGACCAACACAATACGATGAACTTTTCTTCCCACTAACAGCTCTTGTAGTTGATCAAGTATAGATTTTAAATATGATTTCACTTTAGAATCGGTTGACATCAAAATAGTGAGACCATAGTTTTGCACAGGCGTAAACTGAAACAAAATCAACATTTATCATTTTTTACATAGAATTTTTTTACAGAATTACAGTGTCAGAAGGATAAATTCCTCTCTGAAAAAGTATGTTATTGACAGCATAATCTGAAAAATAATCAGGTTTATTGAAAATAATTTATAAAAAAAATGATTACTAAAAAATTCCGAAATAATCTTGACTGATCCCTTGAGATTGATCGAATTACAAACACCAGTTGTAGACATTTTCAATTGTCTTTCTTCCAATTGATAATAAATGTTTTTTTCAAATAAAAATTTTTAATTGTTTTTTTTTTAAACAAATTGGGCAAGTGGCGCAAATATTTAACGGTTGAAATTCGAAACTATTTCAACACAAACCAGAATCAAGGTTTTTATCGCCATTTAAAAAGGTTTATTCCATTTTTTTTTTATTCATTTAAAGTTTAAACCAATTTATATAACAAAGAATTTTTGTTTCAAAAAAAATGAGATATGAAATACTAAAAAATAAATAACATTTTCAACTCAATTCTTCCTAGTTTGTTTCTTATTCATTTTAGAATTTTTCTTGAATTTCATTCCTTTTGAAACTTTTTTATTGTTGCTTTGAGTTTTTCTTTTATCTTTTTTCAAACGAGCATCCACCACCTTGTATCTGCCCTTGACGCCAGGAGGACGACGATTTCCGTATTGTTTTTTGGCAATCACTAATTTTGGCCTATCATTATTTTTCATTGTGGCTTTCTTGTAGATTCTGTTGGAGAGAGAAAATAATTTGACATTTGACACATTAAAAAAAAAATAATTTCAACCTTTTAATATGATCAGCCTTTTCAGCATTAGTCATATTTGGATCTTCTGTTAAACTTTCTGATTTTATGCGTGCTTTTTCTAAACGCCGAAGTGCTCTTTTCTTTTTTCTAGATTTGGCTTCTAAAACTTTTTTGATTGGCCTGGAGTTTAGTTCTTTCAATTTTTGATCATATTCTCTAACGAATTCATCGGAAACAGGAACAGGTTTCCGATAATATTCTTCTTCTTGTCGAAACCAAGACGGCGCAAATTCATCGTCTTCATGGATAAACCGATTCCAAGCCCCATCAAGTAAATCTCGTTTTGCTTTTTTAGATTTAATCATTATTGATCCAATCGCTAATTCTTCAGGAGTCAAAGCAGTTTGATTCATTAAATTCTGTTTTTATCATTCGAAGCTTTTTGAGAGTGATCATTCGTTGCGCTTTCGGAATCAGAGTCTGAGAAATCATTTAAATCATTTTTATTTTGCTCTTTTAACAACAATTTTTGACTTTTTTCCAATTGTTTTGTTTCATTGGATCTTTTCTTTTTAAAATAAGTGTTTTCTATTTCTTGCAATTCAATGGCTTCGTCATTTTCGGAATTATCATGATCATCAGAGAACTCTTTAAAAATTTTGTTATCAAAAAACATCTTGGTCATTCTATTCAATTTATCTTCTTTGTTTTCTAGATCAACCAATAAATCATTACTCTCTTCCTCACTACTTGATTCGAGATCGTAATTCTGGAAACCAATGTCTTCAGAAATCGTTTGATCATCATTTTCACTGCTACCATCCGATTCTTCATTTTCATCATCATTTCGATCAGAGAAATTTTTCTCATACAACATACGATTATTTTTTTTGAGGTCATTATTGCTTTCATTCGGCTCCTCAATTTCGTCAAGTTCAGCATCTTGAAGTTTATTGAGTTGTAAAACTTTTTCGAATATTTTTCAAACTAAACAAATCTTGTTCTTCTTCAACTAATCGATCGTTTTTCAGTACCATTTTTAGTTTCATTCGTTCAGCAAGTTTTCTTTTTTCTCTGTCCAATTTCCTCTTATTTCGTTTGAGCTTTTGCGCCTCTTCATCAACTATATCCGCTTCTTTCAGGGTAGTGTAAACATCATTCTTTTCTGAATTGTTCTCATTGTTTCCAAAGTTATTGTTCGAGATTTCATCTTCATCTTCAAACTCATTTGAGTGTTCTTTCATCTTTCTTAGTTCATTTCTTAGATGTTTTCTCCAACCCAGCAAATTTCTGTAATTATTAAATAATTGAAAGGTAATTAATTAAAATAAATAATGACAGAAAAAACTGAGTAGTTTACATTAATTCTTTGCGCCCCAAAACTTTCAAATCTTTGACACATTCCAATATTTCAGTGTCGGTTGAAGAATGATTTTTCACAAAATCATCATCAATAACAATCTACAAATAAGAATAGTGAATTTTAATATGATAGTTATTTAGAAAACTAACTTCATTAGCTTTGCTAAGCAAATCGATATAGTCAGCGCTTCGTAAAAACTCAGAAACTTTCAACTTTTGATGCAAAACTCGAACTCCATCATCATAACCTTCAGCTTTGGCTTTTTTAATTTTTGTAACACATTTTAACAAGTCGTTTTTTGTCATTTTACGTTCATCTTCTTTCAATTCAGCAAAAACATGTGAAACATCAAAAAATTTTGGATCAATTTTGTTGGGAGCCAAGTAATTTTGACAGACTACAAAAATTTCTGCCGATTCATTACGTGAAGCTTGAGGTTTAGTAACGAAAACTTTTTTAAAAAGCTTATTGAACACCCAAATCAAAGAATTATAGTCTTTTGAACGAAACACTTTCGTTATGAACCATCCACCCTTGACGAGAAAATCACAAGACAAATGTAGAGCGGATAAAGTGAGACGATTTTGTTCGAATGCGTCATGAAGCCAACTTTTACCAACATTTGGCGCTCCATCATGCAACACGATGTCGGCTTTCCAAGTTTTTAAATTTTTACTCAACGAACTTCGACATTTAGGAGTAGTAATATCTTCTTGTAAAGTGATGACATTGTGTATCGGCCTGATAGGAACAAGATCTACACCAATTATCACGCTAGAAACTGGCATAAACTTTTGTGCCACTTGGAGCCACCCACCAGGAGCAGCACATAAATCTATTAAAACCTTGGATTTTTGTAAAAACTCAAATTTTCTGTTCAACTGAATCAGTTTGAATGAAGCACGCGATCGATAGCCTATTGAACAAAATTTTTAGAACATTACCCATTATTTATTAATTTATTTTACCTGTATCTTTGGCGAGATGATAATATTTATCTCGTCTTTGTTTTCCAATTTTTTCTTTTTTCCCCATTTTTTTCTATATTAAAAATAAATCGAATGAATGAATTAGGAAAAAATACTAAACTTTTGTAACATGTGGATTCTCATGGAAATTTAACCTCGAGCAGCGTCATCTATCCGAAGAAAGAAGTTTTATCAATTAAAGTTTTGACTTTGTTTTGAATATCATGAAATATTTATTTTACAAAAAATATTAAAAATAATTCATAATTATTGTTGATGTTTATCATTTAAATTCAGTTCAAAAACTGAAACATTTGTGTTTTTTGTTTTATATTTATTTTCTTCTTCTGTTTTCTCATCATTATTGTCGATGCTGAATTCTTTAGAAATTTTACAACTTTTTACAATAATTAAATAAATCGAATGACAAGGAAATTTGATCAACAACAATAAACATAAAGATAATAAATAAGTTAAAAAAATATTTCCAATGATAACGTAAATCTGAGGTGGAAAAAAATAATTCAATTTTGAATCAAGCTAAACCTATAAACGTACCATTAAAACATTGCTTGAGTAAAGATGCTGCTGTTGACTGGACAACAAAAATGCTTGAACTAAAGAAATCATCAAGTATCCACTTATTGACAATCGACCCAAACAAACAATCAAATAGGATATTGAAGTGTTTTGAAAAGATAATTTCGATGTGAATGATGTTTCTCCGCTTAGATAGAATAAAATCCAGCTATATGACAAAGCAAGAGCAACATTTTGGCACGAGTTATACAAGGCTGAGATGAAAGCCTAAAAAATTAATTTGATTCAAATCATATGTATAGTTTTTTTTTTTTAAACAAACGTTGGGCAATTCATTGATAATCCAATCGTGAAATCCAAACGTAAAGGTTAGTATGGTGAAAATACTTAAAAAATTGGCGAAATAAAAAAAATTCTATAATTAATTGAAAATTAATTTAGTTGTTTCATTTTCCAAAGGAGAATTTACTTGATCGTTGACAGATAAATTTTTGTATTGAATCGAAAGTTTTCTATAAACACCAGCATAAAAACCAATAACAAATACTGACAAATGAGCTAATGGTTTATGGTAGTAATGAGTGAAATATTCATGACGTTGTCTGTTTGCAACAAAAAAAAAGCTTAAAAATGTTTTCATTTAAAAAAATTAAAACAAAACTCTTTATCTGGAAGTGTCCAATAATAAGTCGGGGGTAGATGTTTACTAAAAACAGTAGAAAAATTGTAAACAAAGCCAATTATCAGCAATATTGGTAGAGCTGACCAAAAAGCGTATTTAAGTGTGGAATTACGATTTTGAAACACCAACAGCGGTGCCATCAATAGCATCAATTGAAATTCAACACAAAATATCCAAGTATTTGGCAAACACTAGAAGGTAGAGAGAAGCGTTTATAAAAAGAGAAACTAATTTTTGTTACTTCTGTAGGCCAATAGTTTTGAATAAAAAGCAAATTTTTCCAACCAAATTCAAGACAATTTTGGTTTTGCTTGGAAAAAAAATCTTGAGTGACTGGGCCACGGACCACAAAAAGTGGTGTCATTATCGTAATAACAGTAAACAAGACTATCAGTGAAGCTACTCTAAAATGATTTAATATGATGAAAGACAAAAATTTGTTCAATAATTTACTTGAAATAATGTTTGATCAAAAACTTGAATATTTGTTTCGAGCCACTGTTGATATTAAAGTAACCAAACGAAAAAGCCGTCAACAAAATAAGACAATCAAATTGAAACAAGCTATTAGTGATGATTTGAGATGGCCATTTAGTTGCCCAAGATTTTAGCGTTTGCATTCCACCTAATATAAAATCAAATTAAACCAATTTATATTTTTTAAAAAACTCACGAAAATACTGAAAATCAACAACAATAAACGTGTGAACAGAAATAATCCAGATCAAGACAAAAATCCGAAACAAGTAAAGAGAATGTAGATTCATAGTTTGATAGTTTTTAATTTGAATCAATTTGTTCCAAGAATGTTTAATTGAAAATTTTGATAAAATTTTTAAATTGATAAAGTTAAAGTTGATAACTTTACATTCAATCATCGTCGAAAAAATTGTTAAAACTACAAGCAATAAACTCGAAGCTCTAGAAAAATAGAAATTTAGATCAAAAATGATGTAGATTCAAATGATTTTACCCGACACTCCAAGTTATCCAAAGATCAGTCGACCATTTATCATCATTCGTTTCAGTTTCACATCGCAAAACTCGAGCACGAAACTCTGCCAAATTGGCCACTAAAGCAAAACAAAATTTCAATTTTTATTAAAAAAAAAAAAATAATCTTACTCAAATTTGCTACTCGTTGCATATCCTCTTTAGTACAAGTGGATGGAACGCAGAGATCTACGCGAAAAGCAATGAAATGAAAGAACAAAGACATTTGGCAAATTCGTTGAAAGCCTAAATAAAAAATCGATATAATATGGTTAATATTTAAAGACAATCTTACTGTATCTTCATGGAATGATGTTTTATAATGGCTATTCATTCCATAAAATCTAGGTTTTTTTGGAAGCCAAGGTTTGAATTCGGCAACACAATATTGGCCACGAAAAAACTCTTTATGTTCTACAGTGGATTTATCACTATGATAAAAGCTTTCTTTTTCATCTGCTTCCTCTTCATCGTCTTCATCATCATGGAAAACTCTAATTTTCAAACACTCTTCATAATTTCCAAACATTGTTACAACTCCTTCAAATATTCCTGATGGTGGTTTACCGATGGCATCCAACACTTGTTGCAAAAAAAATTGAAAATAAAACGATTTTAAATCGAAAAAATACTTTTCAAAGCCCAGCTTTTCATGTGCCGCAAACTGACAATCCATTTCAAAATACCAGCAGAGCAATTGCTACTGACACGAGCATCTGCCGACATTGCCACAACTTTTGGAAAAACATTTCTAAGTAATGATCGAATCCCTGATTGATCCCGTCATATACATGAAACAGATTAAAATTTTTTTTTAAAAAAATTACCTGATTTCATATTGGCTTCCATCATTTCCCATTTTTGTTGAATCTCATCTTCATCAAGATATTGATTAAAAGTGTCTTCAACTTTTTTCCAATCGATAGTTGCTGTTTTATTTTCACTGAAAATTTGATTCTGACCTGTATTGTCAATTATATTTGATTGATTATTTTCCAGGTAAAAGTTTTGCTGTTGAGGTAATAAATGTTCTGATTGTATGAAGTTTACACAAAAAACAATCAAAACATATCTAAAAAACATTGAATATTTTTCAGAAATCAAAAAAACTTTCATTAAACTCCAATGATTTGGATGATAGGAGTCATGAGCCATCTTTACAGGTAGAAACAACAACAATACATCAATTAAACAAGTTTAATAGGACATTGGAGATTGGAAAAAAACAACATGATGGTAGCTATTCAATTTCCAAATCCTTTTTTTTCGTTTGTTTAAATTTTCACAAAAATAGAAAACCATATAAATTTATTCAATAAAAATCTAATCAAAAGCTTGATTGAAGATTTGTTTTTTTCTATCAAAACTCTATATAAAAAAAAAAACAAGCGATGACTTGATTGAGAAATGAATACAGAAAAAAAAGAAGACCAAGTGAATAGTTTCAGCAGCAGCGAAAATAAAGTGATAACTTGAAACAAACCAGAAAAATGGCTTTGTTTTCTCTTTCATTAAAAAGTTTGTTTTCTTCTTCTTATGTTAAAAACGTGTAAGAGTCTCTCTTTTTTCGAAAACATGCATTGACTTTTGAGAAAAGATGGGATATCCAACCAAAATATCCCCATTCTTTCAAGTCTTCCTTTAAAAGAGGCATCACTTAATTATTAGTTTTTTTTTTTTGAGAATGTAGTTTCCTGAATGATTAAAGTGAAAAAATCTATTTTGGCTAAATTACATAAAAAAATAAAATAATAAAAGAGAGTAGTATTAAAAAAATGACGATGGAAAAGAAAAGAAAAAAAAATCTCGAAAGGTCTCTCCAAATTTCAAAGTGTAATAACAATAAACATGTTGATGATCAGTCTCGTCAAACCAGTAATTTTACTTGTAATTTTTTTTATATGTTCATTTATTCAAATTTGAACAAAACTAGACTCTAAATTTATTGATAAAAAAAAAATGTTCAATTTTTGGCATCTCCTTTGACATTGGGCTAAAATGGATGCAACAAGTTCCAATGCAATTCCAAAAAGATCATATAAATTAGATCACTGATCACTGTTGGTAAAACGAAAAAAAAATTATCAGTCAAAAAAAGTTTTTTTTCCAAAATTTTAATTAACCTACAATTTAAAATTCTCAGCTCTGAGGTTCGAATCGATTATAAAGCTTCAACTGAAGAAATATTTATTTTTCAAAATCTATAGATAAAAATTATAAATAGATTTGGAAAAAAATCCAGATTATTTAACAATTAGTAAAAATTAACAAATAAAAACCGGCAGAGTTAAAAAATGAATAAAACTATAAACATTATCAAATTTAGTTCTATTTTCGTTTCATAGAATATATAAATCTAGAAAAATTAAAGTTTGAAAACTTTTTTTAAAAAATTGAAAAAAAGCTAAAATCAATTTAAAAAGTGAAAAAATCAATGAGGATAATTGAAATTCGCGCAAAATTAATTTGAATCTGTTTTTTTGGGAAGATTTTTCTCGCAAAAATAACGGGAACTCTTCTTTAAAGTTATCCGATTTTTTACATGTTTTCTTCCTTTTTCACTATAAATATTTACAATGAATCCTTTACTTTTAGGCATTTTAGATGAAAGAATTCTACATGAAAATCCAACGCAAAGCTTATCATGGACTGATAACATAATTGGTTTGTCTGAAAAATAGAAATTGTAATAAAAATTTTTTTTAGGTGGTTCGCCAATTTTCAGTTCCAAAGCCAAACTTTCAAAATTCTTTAACCCTGTCCTTCAGTGCTCTACATGTGGACAAACTGTAGCTTTCATTTTTCAAATAGCTTGTCCCCTAAAGATGTTTCTAAACGATCGTGTGTTTTATTTCTTTTGCTGCATCAATAATAAATGTTCAAACAGAAAATCGTTTCTTTTCAGAGTGGTTACTGAACCTGTAACAAAAACAGAAGATGATTCTAATTTGTTTGATGATGGCTTTGAATTTTCTAACGATGATTTTCTTGATTCAATAAATTCAAAATTGAATATAAGTGAAGAAAAAATAAATTTTGAAATATATTCAAAGTTTGAACCGCATTATATTTGTGTGATAGAAGAGCCTAACAAAAACAGTTTTCAAGAATCTGATGAGAAAATGGAAAACTTAATAAATGATCTCTCTAATACAATCAACAATCAAGAAAATTATGAAAAATATTATCCAGATAGTTTCAAAAATAACAAAACTAATTTAAAATTTTATAAGCGACTTCAAAGATGCCCAGAACAGATAATCCGATATCAATGGTCTGGTGATCCATTGTATTCAGAAGATGATGTAGATTGTAGCCCAGTTTTTTGCCAATATTGCAAATCAAAAAAAAATTTTGAATTTCAATTGATGCCATCTTTAATAAATGTTTTATCTTCCATTAAAAAACCATTGACTGAATCAATCAAATTCGATTTCGAAACTATAATTTTTTATACTTGTAGTGCAAACTGTACAAATATCATGTCCAATGTTTTACTTGAAGATTATTATTTATTATTGAAAGAAAATGATGATTGTTTCATGGATATCAGTTCTCAATTTTGAATAGATTTTCAAATTAGCTCTAAATTGATTTTTGAAAAAAATTTATTGAAAAAAATAGATTTTTTCAAAAATCTTACTTGATATTGGCATCATTAATCATTTCAAATTCTCCATCGTTAAATTTTTTCTTTATATTCTCAAAAACTTTACTTTCGCCAATATCTCTGCAATACTTAATGCCACTTAAGGCGAATTCATAATTTCGGTTTAAAAGACATGTATGAATAAATTCAGTTAAAGCACTTTCTCTGTAAAAACAAAAAACCAAATTTTTTTCCTGATCTCATTAAAAACTTACTTTGGTTCATCGAATAATTCGTTTTTAAGTGCAACTAATTTTGATAAAACATCAAAAGCTTCATTCAAATTTTTGTTTTTTGTCAAAATAGATAAGCACAAAGAAAGAGTTTTTGCATTCCAACTGTTTGAAAAAAAATTTAATTGAAAAAAACAAAAATTCTAAATTAATTCACCTTATAGTTGGTGTATAATTTTGCTCCAAATCTTTAGCTATTCTCAAATTGATTTTGGAAAATAAATCATATGCTAGAAATAAATAAATAAATGAATAAATAAAATTAACATTTAAAACATTACCTATACGACTAAATTCTGGTAATAAAGGGTCGTCTTTTTTTATTTCATCCATCGTTGAAATGAATAAATTTACCACCTCAATGTTATTGAGAAAATTGAATAAATTTAAATCTTTATAAATCTGCGGAATAAAACTCAAAGTTTTATAAATTTGAATATTTTTCAAAATGAGCTCCATTAGATCAAGGTTAGGTGTGTAAATATTTGGCACGTATTGATCATAATAGTTCATGAAATTTTCTACTGATTCAGACATAGAAATTATTTTTAAAAATTTAAAGCTAAATAAAAAAATTATCAAATAACTTGATAAAAAAAAAATTAAAAATTACTAGTAACTATTTTGCAAAGACATAGGACCAAGAAATTTTTTGTTTCGCTGTGCGATTTCATTAATTTTGTGAGCAAGTTGAACATCATTCAAATGGAAAGCAATATCCATTGCTGTAAAAAAGAAAAACACTAAACAAAAAAAAATTTCATTAAATTAAATGAAAAAAAACTTGATTTTTACCATCATCCAAATCTTGAAGCTCAAAAATCTTTTGTGAAGAAATTTTATCTACAACCTCATAAATAAGAGAACTTTTTGAATATTTTGATTTGTAGAAATTATTAAGTAGATGAAAATAAGTTGCCAAACTTGGTTGAATACCAAATTTAAAAGCAAACTCATTGAAAGTTTGTTTAGCCATTTCGGTACTAAGATTCCAAAATTTGAATTTAGACAAAGTTTTTAATACAGAATTCAAGGTTTCTAAATTGGGTTTTAATCCATTCGATTTCATAGTGTTTAATAAATCAATTACTGTTTTCCACTTAGTTTCATTTTCAGAATGCATATTGAATGAAGCGTTTATCAAAGAGTTGTAAGTAGATGTATTTAATTTCAGTTTTAAATTTATAGCTTGCTGATAAAAGGCAAAAGCTCGCTCAATTTGCCCATACTTGGCCATACCCAGAATAATAGAAGCATAAACTTGGTCATTTTTCGGTTCTATTTTTTCAAACAATTTTTCAGCGAATCCGTTATCTTTCCATGTTTTTTCAATAATGGTTCGATCACGAGATAGTTTTTGAAAATATTTTTCTTCACTGTAATGCTCAGGAGGGTTTTCAGCATTGTAAAAACAAACCAAGTCTAATAGATCACATAAAATATCTGAACTTATTGATTTTCCATCGCTAACCAATTTATTGTAACAAATTATAGCATTCAAAACTTCTTTTCCCATGATCGCTTTTTCCAAATCGAAAACTTCAAAATCCATAGATTCATTATAAATTTCTTTGAATGTGAAGGAATCAATTTTTGGTTCAGAGACATCCCGGTAAAACAGTTGAGGATATTTTTCGATAAAATATTGAGCCGTTTTTTTACCTGATTCTTTTGATAAAGCAAATGTTCGCTTTTTCAACCGTATAAAAATGATAAATAATTCTTTATTCAGAAATCAATAAATAAAAAACCTTTTCAAGATAATTAACAGGAGTTAGAAATGGATCATCTAAATAGCGATAATGAGGCCCCGTATTATCCTTGATTATAAATAAAATAATGATAGCTTTATTTTAAAATTAAACAAACTTGTTCAACAGTTGCCGAAAGAGCTTTTAAAATATCAATGGGACTTCTGTAAGAAAAAAAATTAACTTTTTTTCACAAAATTTCATAAATAAACAACCTTTTTATGTATTTAGGAATCTTAATTTGAACAGAAGATGATTTTGAAACAGTCTTTTGACTTTTAACAACCTGGCCTGAAAAATTTCTGACCTCAAACAAATTTAATCGTTGAATGAATCTGAGATTTCCTAAAAACATCTTTAAAAAATTTTAAAAAACAAAAACCATATGCTTTTCAGTTTTAACGCCGTCTGTTGAAACTAATTGTTTGTTTTTTTAGCTCGAAATAATTTTTTGATTTCTGTAGTAAACAATAAAATTGTCATTTTTGATTTATTATTATTTTTATACTTAAGCTCACTTTTTAACTCAAAATTTAAATGTGATGTCTTTATCGTTAATTGCCATCAAATTAGTTTTATCAAATTCATCAACAAAACTGAAACATAACATCGATTTTGTCGGTAAAAATAAAAAGTTATTTCTTTTAGATTTCAAGAATTTAGTTTATCAATAATAATAATGGTTTTTTATCATTTAAGCCGATAAATACGTTAGTTTGATCACAGTTCTCAACATGGCTGAAAATGAACCGTCTCATGAAAAGTCGTTTGAAAAAAAAAATGATTTGAGAAAACCACATGACATCACTATCGAACATTATGGAAACTTTTATTCTAATGGTGAAATAAAATTTTAATTTGGCGTCAACTTAAATTTTTTTTGATATGAATTCAGATTTGACTCAAATTACTTTTTGCATTGGAAACCATTTTGTTGAAACCATTCAAGGTGTTTTGCATTTGTACAAAGAAAATAAATCAACACCTTTAGGGGAAGAATCTGAAAGAAGTGATATTATTTGTATGCTTTCAGTCAATGCTACTAAAACAATTCATGATATTCTACAATTCACGGCACCATTCGGGCAAGACATTTTACATATTCAAATCATTCGAGATTCTCAGCCCAACCAGTACATGGTGAAAACTTGATAAAATGTAAACAAAATTTTAAATACTTTTTATTGGATAAGGTTCTGCTGAAATTCAGCACTCAAAGAAGCGCCGACGAATTTTACAACTCTTTTAATGGAATAACATATAATTCTATTGAACCTGAAATATGTCATCTAGCTTTTGTGGCACGGATCGATGTGTTAGAAGAATCAAAAACAGCAAGTTTACCGATTTCAGGTTTCACCGAACTTCCTACTTGCCCAGTTTGTTTAGAAAGGATGGATGAATCTGTTCAGGGAATTTTGACTATTCTATGCAATCATTCTTTCCACGGAAAATGTTTAGACCAATGGTACGACTCTACTTGTCCTGTTTGTAGATATTGTCAAACGCCGGAACTAATAGCAGATAATCGGTGCTTTGAATGTGGCTCGCAATCAACAACTCAAGATACTTTGTGGATCTGTTTGATTTGTGGTCATATAGGATGTGGTCGTTACTTAGGAGGACATGCTTACAAGCATTACAAAGACACTGGTCATACGTTTGCAATGCAGCTTGGAGTTAATAATCGAGTTTGGGATTATGCTGGTGACAATTATGTTCATCGATTGTTGCAAAGCAAAGATGGCGAACCGGTTGAAGTGAAAACTAACAACAATATCAACAATAATCAAATGATGCAAGATGAAAAAATCGATGCCGTTCAATTGGAATACACTTACTTATTAACCAATCAACTCGAAAACCAGCGCCATTATTATGAAGAAAAAATTTCTTATTTGGAAAAAGATCAAAAAAAGCTGATAGACGAACTTGTAGAAAAAAATAATTGCCTGACAGACGAAAATAAAAATCTGATTAATGCTCTTGAAAGTTTTAAAAAAACTCGACAAAATAATGAAAAAAAAATCATTCAGCTTAATCAAAAACTAAACAAAACTATTGTTGAATTAGAAGAAGAACGAGAACTGAATAAATGTTTACGCAAAAATCAAGATGAATGGACAAAAAAACTTATTGAAACAGAGAAATCTTTCCAAGAATTGAAAGAACAAAAAAATCTTGAAATCAAAGAACTTCAAGAACAAATGAGAGATTTAATGTTTTTCTTAGAAGCTAAAGATAAATTTGAAAATTCTTCGGAAATTTCAAAAGATGAAATCGAAAACAGTACTATTCATATTGAGCCAGGTGAAAGTTCAACCAATTCTTCAAAACAGAAACCTTTACGACGGAAAAAAGGGAAATAAATTGATTCAATTTATAATCAAAAAATAAATAAACAGTCGTTATAAAACTAAACAAAAATTTTAAAATTTTATAACAAGAAAAATTTATTTTTGTTTATTTTTGAATATTTTTTCTTCGGTGAATCAGAGTTGGTTTTATCATTAAAAAAAACTGACTAAAAAAAATATTAATAAAAACAAAACCATTCAGTGATGAATGGTGATAAATTTTTGAACATTTGAAACTTTTATATTGTTAAAATTTATTGAGTTATTCAATTCGATTGTACTGGAATTCAATCGGAGAGATTCAAAAACTTTAATTATGAGAATTCACTTTCAAAATTTGAACAAATCTGTGAGAGTAAAAAAATAATTTTTGAAGCATTAAAAATCAAAATTTACCATCATCATCGTCACTGTCATCAAAAATGCTTTTGTTTTGAGAAAAATTTTTCCTAATAGCTGCTTGTGGTTTTACTTGAGATTTATCATTAATGATTTCATTGTTTGGATACTGTTTTTTCTCTGTTTTTAAGTTCAGTTCTGATTTATCAGAAACTAAAAAATCTTCTCCATCTTCGCTATCTGAAAATTTTAAAGCAAAATTTCGAGACTTTTGAAAATCAACAAATTTGTTTTTGTTTATTGTTTTGCTACTGAATAAATCCTCTTCGCTGTCGTCTGATGAATCAAAAATCGACTTCATTGAAACAGTTTGCTTTTCAACTTGAATTGATTTCAGATTTTCATTCGAAAAGCTTGGACTAGTTTGGTTGATTTGATTATTTTGTTTAGACAAACTATTTTCATCAAGATCGATTGAATTTATTTCTGCATCGCTTGGAGTTATTTCGTTTTCTTGTTCAATTTCTGAGTTTTTCAATAAATCAGGTTTATTGTCAAATGATGATTTTTTTGTTTTATTGGGAGGTTTACGTTTGCGTTTTGAGTTCAATTGAGATTTGTGCTTAAGTATGCTATTGAAATCATCAGCAATAAGAGTATTTTCGGTGTCTGCATTATTTTGAGTCACAAAATCTGAATTTCCAGGATCAGAAGTGTCGTTGTTGATGAGAGTTTTTGCTTGGAATTGATGTTTTGTTTCTTGTTTGATCTCTGAATTGAGCTCTTTTATCACATCAATCATTTTAGAATGAATTTCTTGAAAGTTGACTTGAGAATTTTTTGAAATTTTATTGATTGTAGAATCAAAAAGTTTATTTTCAACATCAGAAACTGAGCTAATACTAGTTTCAATGCCAAGTTTTTTATTTTCATTAATGCTTGGAATTTTCGCCGAAGATTTTTTTAAATTCTCACTAAATAAATCTTCTTCATCAGATGAATATATTTTTTTATTTATTAAACTTTTTTTCTTCGCTAATTTTGGTTCAAAATAATCTTCACCTTCTTCTGAGTCTGAGCTAAAAATTGAAAATTTTTTTATACTCGAATTATTGATTTTTATTTTTTCTGCCTTATCTTCACTGATTTTTTCTTTATTTTCCAATTTCTCTGATTTATTTGAATCACAATTTTTGGTTAACTTATTATCTTTTTGTTGAAACAAATCACCATCGCTATCTGAATCAAGAAAATTCAAATTAATTTTTTTTGATATAGAAGCAATGGGTTTTTCAATTTCATCAGTAAAATTGACTTCAATTACATCCTCAATGATTGACACATCCTTTTTTTCAAAAATTATACTTTGTTTAAAAATATCATCTCCATCGCTTTCATCAGAGTCAAATAAATCCATTTTTTTTTCTAAATTTTTTGTCAATAAGGTTTTGAATTAAGATTATCAATTTTAGATGCATGAGTATCGATTGAAATGGGTTGTTGATGATTAAAACTTTGATCAAATAAATCATCACCGATTTGTTTTTCTTTTTCAAATTGATTAGGCTCGACTTTTGGTGAAACCGAAGTTTTAAAACTATCATTGGTATCAAAATCATCACCAATGTTTTCATTATCTTCAACTAAGTTTTGTGTATTTGAAACAAAATTAGAATTTTTATCGACTTGGTTTAAAATGATAACAGAATTTTCACAATCATTTTCCGCTTTCAGTCCAACAAAAGTATCTTTGAGAAAATCATCACTGCCAATCAAATGTGGAAGAGGGCGAATAAAACAGTTTTGCTGAATATATAAAGTGTGTAATAAGTCGGTTTTATTTGAATTATTTATATGTGGAGTGATATCAAATTTTTTGGACACATAATTTATGGCTTTGTCTATCGATACTTTGAGTTGATTTATCGCAGTTTGTTCTTCATTTAATTTTTCTATTGGTTCATTTTCTTTAATTAAGCTGGAGCTTGAAGTAATCTCTTGAATATCTTCATCATAGACTCGATTTTCAATAAACTTATTATTGGTCATGATCAATATATTTGTTATTAAATTGTCAACTTTGTTTGTCGCAAACTGATGAAAGTAAAAAAAATGAAAAGCTATAAAAACTAAACGAATTAAACATAATTTACATTTGCTTGATGTTCAAGTAATTCCAACTCTGATAAATTTGACCGGAATTTCGTAAGCAAAGCATCGCTCGTATTTTTCAATAGTCCAAGAAGCTGAAATAATTTTTTAAAAACTCATTTATCATTCAAAAAATTGTAAGTTTAATATAATTTGATACTTTCAAATCTGATTCTAAATTCCATTTTGACTTGCTGTTTTCAAGTTCTTCAACAGAATTAAACTTTTCGATCTAAAAATAAAAATATTAAATTCCTGAAAAAATTTTATACAATTTTCAATTAAAACTTACGTTTGTCATGATTTTTTAGTTTTTAAAAATAATGATAATAAATATGTTATTATTGTATTTTTCAATGAAAAAGAAACAGGATTATTTTTATATAATGAAAGGATGGACTAATTTAAATAATCCAAAAACAAATATTTTATAAACAAAACAATAATCCAATTTAGGTGTAATTGTGAGTTTCAAATCTTTTGGTTTGAGTAGAAATAGATAACATAATTAACGTTTCAGCTGATTATTTTATTTTTTTATTTACCTTGAGGAAAAAGACTTTCCACATTAGAACATTGGTTTTTTTGAGTTCGTTTGCCGCAAACATATATGATTCAAATGAAAATGCTGGGCGAAACAATCACATGGTTGAGCCACTACTCGCAAGTAGATTCAAACGCTATCACCTTTTTCTTCGCTCTTCTCTTATCATATTTATTAAACTTTTTTTATGCTCTTATAATAATTCGACTACGTAAATTTGGCAGCTATCACCGCATGAAATGTTTTTATTTTCTATTCACCGGCTTGTTTTTAGTATTTTGGACATATCAAATCAACATATGTCATTCATTCATATGCTGCCTGCTTTGTTATTTAACTTTAAAATGTTTCAAATCAGTGAAGATCGCTCTAAGCACAAATATTTTTTTCACAATGACTTATCTTCTCGTCGGTTATTATTCCAATCAAATTGATTGGAAGTATTCTCTTACCTGGACAATGCCTCACTGTATTATGACCCTTCGATTGATTGCTTTTTCATTCGATGTCTACGATGGAAAGTCAAAAGTTGATAAAACTAAGGTAATGCAATTTTTTAAATTATATTTTTTCACTCAAAATTTTGATTAGGTTCAAAATCCTGTTGACCATTCGTTAAGCTCAATTCCTGATTTTCTGTATTATTTATCTTATTGCTATTTTCCTGCCACTTTTTTTGTTGGACCTCTTATTCCCTATAAAGCTTATGAAAAGTTTATCCAAACAAACGATTACGATAAACAGGGAATTTATTTGAGCTTTCAACGATTACTTGGCAGTTTTCTAGTCATGATTTTTTATATCATCAGTTCGCAATATTGGCCTGTTGATTATCTTTTCAGTGAACAATTCAAAAACTTGAGTTTTTTTATGAGATTAACAGTGATAGCAATCACAGCTAAAATTTACATGTATAAATATATTCTTTGTTGGCTTATTTCAGAATCAACCTGTATTGTTTCCGGCATAAGTCGCTTTGGAAAAAACTTCCATCAATATTACAATATCAATTTTTTTGGTTTCGAAATGGCTACTTCATTCACTTTAATTATAAAATTTTACAACATTTCTACAAATGATTTTGCTTTCAAACACATCTATCGGCGTTTTAAATTTTTAGGAAATGTTTATTTAAGTCAATTTTTAACTCTTGCTTTCTTATCTGTTTGGCATGGTTTTGAAAGTGGTTATCACTTTGCTTTTGCCATCGAATTTTTTATACTTTATTTTGAAAAGAACTTGTCAAAAAGTTTTGCTCCATTAGAAAAAGATTTAAATTTCAAATATTTGAAACAATTCAAGTGGATAATTGGAAAAGTTTATGTTTTTTATTTAACAGGTTATTGTTTTGTTCCATTTATGCTACTTCATTACAATTTATGGTATCCAGTTTTGAATTCAGTTTATTTTGTTGGTCATCTATTTTTGATACTTTACATGTTTATTACCTTAATGTATTCGGATAAAAAACCTATTGAGAAAAAAAATTGAATTTAAAATTGTTCCAAATCACTTTAAAAATAAAAAATATTTTTTTATTAAAAAAAACTTGACCAAAATTTTACACAAAAAAATACCAGTTGCATCTATCAATATTTGATTTCAATTGAAAAAAAAAATAATTTCTCTCAATTCTCCGAGCTGAGCATTGATCTGAGCATATTCACTGATGAACTTTGCAGTTGATTATTTCTAATGGAATATGCACACTGTACCATACATGACTGGTCTGTTTGAATGTCGTTCCGAGAGAATTCGGATAGCAAATTTTGGCAATTATCGACACGCAATGACTGGCAGTTGATCTTTTTTGTAAAAAAAAAATAAATGAATAAATTTATAATCATTCAAAATTAAAAAATCATTTACTCCTTCGATTGTGCAAACACAGCTCATGCACGGGCTGATTCTTCGATGCTTGCCTATTTGCACCACTTTGCTCAGTATCATGCATGATTTATCAAAATCTCTCCATTTGTTTAAATTCATCTCAGGCAGCGAAGAGCAAGATATTCGTGGATTCCTATGATTTAAAGAAAAAAAAAACAATTTTTTTTTGAATTTATCAAATAATATTTACAAAAATTGATCTGGCATGTCTAACGCCTGTTTCTGCATGAAAGATATATCATCTGCATTAGTGCAAATAATTTTTGCCAGTAAAACTTTTCGAATTTCCGCCAATTGATCTTCAGTGAAACGAACAAATCGATCAGAATTTTCATGCCTATTAAAAAAAAAATTTATCAAAAATCAGAAAGACTTCAGCTCACCAAAATCGATCACATTTTCTTAAACTTTGAAATTGCATTCCCAATAAACAACCAAACGTTGGTCCAACTAAAGCTCCGTGAAGTGGGGTCTCGGAAACCCCACCACTAAACAAATCAATATCATCGACATGACTATTTTACAAAGAATACGTGAGTTTTGTTTTTTTTTCTGTTATGGAACTATCTTTACTCACTCATAAACTGATTTAAGTCTTTGAATGGCTTCAATGGGAATCTCTTTAAGATCTTCAAATATTTTTGCTTTAGTCAAATTGCAAATTTCTCTATAATGATTGTACGACGGTAACCCATGATCTCTAGCCCTTTGTAAGTTTAACGATATCAAGTCCATTCCAGATTTAGGTTTACTGGGTTCTTCAAAAAGATGATTGGTCACTTCTTCGGTGATCGAATGATCAAATTTTTGAATGCTTGTGGTAGTGATTCCTCTTAAAATTTCATCTATTGCATAGGCTATTGAATTTTTAAAAAAGTTAAATGTTTTCAACTTGAATGACAATTCAAAAATTACGTTCAAATAGCATATCTGAATTGAAAAAAGCATCCCTTAACATAAGAGGCTCTTTGGAAGGCTTAAAATTGCTGTCCAGACGTGGAAAGGCTGGTCTCAAAAGGGTATGACCTAATCTTAGAACCGCAGCCGATATTTCATTTCTGATTGTTCCATCACATTCTGAGTCATAGTTTTCAAAATACCCATTGTTCAGCAATGACAATTCAAACCGATCAAGATAATCCTTCCCCAAGAGTCGGGGTAGAAACTCTCTATATGTTATTTGTTGAATCAAAGCTCCAATAATTTTTCTTGTCGTTTGATATATTTTTTCATCTTCCCAATGAGAGTTGATTCGTGCCAATCGTTCTGCTATTCGATTGTGTTCTCTCAGGAAAATTGTATGAAGACCTTGAAAAAATTCTATTAAAAGATTTAATCATAAACTAAACTTACAAGCTAAACTAGGTTGTTCGCTTGCTCTATTATCGCCAGCTGCGAAACAAAGTCTCGAAGGAGCCATGCATTCAATGTTTCCTCCAGTTTGAGGTAGCAAATCTTTGAGATATCTTAAAGGATGTCTAGTTGAATTGAGTTTTCCTTGTTGGAAAGTTCTCAATTTTTTAGCTTCACATGAATCAGATCCATAAATGCTAGAGGCTAGCAAACAAAAAAACTTGCTAAAAGTTAATTGAAAATTTCAATTATATAGTAATTATTTTTCACCATCAACGTATGAAGTCAGTTGATTCATTTGTTCTCTTGGGCCCAAAGTTTTTTGAGCATTAACCGAACGCACAAAATGAAGGCATTGAGATTTATGGTTTACTTTACTCGGAAAAAAAGGATCATTCTTTGGTATTGGTATAGGATTGCATTCTGGATGAACTTGTTGTTTTGAATTACATGGCCTGCAATCTAGTAGATGACCTGTTGAAGTCAAATAAACTGGTGTAAACGTAATATCATGATCTAAAAACTATTCAATGAAAAGAAAATAAAGTTTAATTTTAATTATTATAAAAAATTTTACCTGTCCCCATTGCATGGTTGCAAGAGACTGAATGAAAAAAAATAAAATTCAAAAGTTGGTCAAAAATTTGGAATGAATAATCTTACATATCTGACATGAGGTGCATGTAAATCATCATGAACAGTTACAGAGATAATTCGAGGTGAAGGTAATGGTTTACCAGTAACTGATGTTTGTCTTGGAATCGAAACACCATCTTCATAAACCGGAGGCAAAAATCGATTAAACAAATTTAAACTCTTTCCATATTCTGGATGACGAATATTGTTACACCAGCCTGAAATGGTTCGAAACGGAGAAGTATGATCGCAAGGCAAAGAATGTTCTTCACAATTTTCTATGAGAGGCTGATCTTTAAGCAAAGCTTCATTTTTCAAGTATTCTTTGAGTTCGATTGAAGGTAATGCGAGAACCAAGTTTTGTATATCATTGATGGCATCATTTTCCGTTTCTCGATCACGACCGTTTCTCAACTTTTTTAAAATATTTTGGGTTGCTCTTTCAAATACCAAAGATTGATTGCTGATTGCAAGAGCTTGTCGTTTGGCTCTTAAAGTTTTATAATGTTTTAGTAGAGGCTTAGATAGAGGCCCATCAAAATTGATTGTTCGTTCATATTCAAAAAATTCGTTTGCTTCTCTTTTGGCTCGAGAAAACTCTTTTCTAATCAAATCATCATTGATAAGAAAGTTTGTGAAAAACCTAGAATTCGCTTTCCATTTAGTAAGATCCATTCTTGGAATAATTTCGGTTTGGCAGTATTGAAAGGCATTTAAGTAAATATCAGATGAAATCATTGACAATGGTTGTACAAAGTCAATATCATCTCCATTGTCACAAAGAATACGAGCTAAAGAAGTTTTGCGAATTTCCGCTAGTTGAATTTTATCAAATGAAGATGGTGGCATATCGTTTTCATACCTGTTTTAAATTTTTTAATTATTTTTGAAAAACGCATCTAAAACTCAGCTTACCAAAATCGATCACCTCTTCTTAGCGCATTGAACTGTCGACCTAGAAGACAAGCAAATGTTGGTCCTACAACAGCTCCTTTCATAGGCTTTTCAGCCAGGCCACCAGTAAACAAGTCAATATCATGAACATCTCTAGTCAATTAAAATTGAAACAAAAATTTATGATTAAAAAACAACAAACTTGTAAAGAGAAAACATTTTGTGCAATGTTTCGCTTCTAAACACATTTGCAAGATCTGTGAACCGATCGATTTGAGGCTCTAATTGACAAGCTCTTCTGTATTCAGTGTATCCTGGCAAACCATGATCTCGGCCTCTTTGAATGGCTAAAGCGACAAAATCAACAGCTTCTTTGGCGTCATCAGATAAACCGTTGGTCATTTCCGTAGTGACAAAAGAATCGGGTCCTTTTGAATTTTGACTTATCATCCCCATCACATATTGATCCAATTTATTGGAAAACATTTCGCTGGGATTGAAATAAGAATCTGTCATTTTGATAAAACCAATCATGTTTAAATCTTTTGAGTATCTTTCCATTGTTGACGGCATCATTGTGAAAAGAAACATAAACACAGCATTGGCAATTTCGTTCTCGACCGTTGGATTCAAGTTCATATCGTATTTATGGTAAAAACCATCTCCTAATAATCTTATATCATATTTGTCGATCATTTCTTCTCCCAAAACGTAAGGCAAAAACTCATTGTAAGTGATGTGTTGAATTTCAGCACCGACAATTTTTCTTGTTTCTTCAAAAACTTCATTATCGTTCCAGCGTGGGTTCATTTCAGATAGAGCTCTGGCGATTCGATTGTGTTCACGCATAAATAGCGTATGGATTATAGTCAAACCAAGATTTTCGTTTACCCTACAACAAAAAGTGCCAGTAAAAGAATGTTTTTAAAAAAATTATCGATAACAGACCTTTCATCACCCGATTTAAAACATCTTTTATTCTGAAAACCTTTGCAATCCAAATCATTTTCTTCTTTGATAGGTAGAAATTCTTTGGACTTTGCTAAGAATTTTTTAATAACACAATAATTACAATGAACAAAAACCTACTGTTTAATTTTATTGCTTTCAATTGTCCGTTTTTCAGCTCTCTCAATGAAAGAGCTTTTTCTTTCGTATATCCGTATAAAGCAGAACCGTCTAAAAAAGATGACATCTTGTTTGAAATAAAAATTTGTAAATTTGAGTTTTTAAATAAAATTTTTTACTTGATTTATTTGTTCTCTAGGTCCTAATTCACAATGACCTCGAATAGCGGGACTTGAACGCACATACTCCAAGCAATCTTGATTCAACTGACTCATAAAAGGATCTTGTAAAGAAACTTTGATTGGAAAACATTCAGGATGCACTAAATCGGCTTTCTGCAGACCGCAACATTTGATTCGCTGACCCTTATAACCTGATGTTTGAGCGACATGCGATAAATCGTGAAACACAAATTGGCCGAAAAAAGATGCCAATGTTGTCATATGAGAGAATGGGCTTTCATGACCTTGATGAATTGCCAATGAAACTTCTCGAGCGGAAGGCAATTCTGTACCAGTGATTGAACGACGTGCTTTAGACACTCCGTCTGCGTACCTAGGAGCCAAAGCTCTTTTATATGGATTCATGGCACATCCATAATCTGGATTATTCACATTATTACAGTGACCAGAATAGGACCTATATCTGCCAGGATAACATGATAATGCATTGATTGGTTTTGGGCATTGTTGACCCAATGAAGTTTTTTCAATGTCAAGCTTAGTTAATCCAAAAACGATCTGATCTAAATTAAGTTTATATCTTTTACATAAGTAATGAGTTGGAATAATACTTTTAATTATAATCAATACTTTTTGACAATGTTTTTGCTCGCTTCTTCAGCAATCAATGCTGAACGAGACAAGTTTTTGGCCATAGCACTTGTTTTTAATGAAGCTCCAACAAACCAACCAATAGAACCAGGTTTTGCATGACATCTTTCACAAGGAAAAAAATTCATAAAAAATTTCTTTATGAAATGAACTTTTTCCAACTCACTGTTTTTATAAATATTTGGTTCGACTACCTCAAAACGTTTTCGTACTTTTTCAGTGGCATCATTTATAATTTGTTGAACATCGATGGCTTTCAATTTTTTTATTGTCCGATCAGTAATTGTTTCATCAGTCTGGTCCAAGAATTTTGAATTAAATGTAGTCTGTTTGTTAATATTTATAATCATAATATTGACAGAAAAAAACATTATGCAGAACTTACGTTTAAAACAAATTTTTTATCTGATTCAGATGGCAATGGTTTAGAATTTCTTTTTTTTGAGATCTGTTTGGTGCACGTTTCGGTCTGCTCAAATTTATCGTTTGAGCGATTGAATCGTTTTCGAATGGCTTTGCTAACCACCATTTGACCGAATCATGATTTAAAAAACCATGGTTCAAATCAGTTGAGCGGTCTGATATTAAACATTTGACTCGATGAAAACTCCATATAAAGAAAGTGATAAATAGTAAAGTTTTCAGTACTTTAGACATGTAATGCAAATTATCGACTCTATATCATAGCAAAAACAAAAAATGATTATAATGTTAAATTGAATTTTATTCGAAGCTTTACAGGGAAAAAAAGCTTTAAGATATAGATAATTTCATTCTAACAATTATCTGGTGAGCAATTATAGTTTAACAGTTAATATTTAATAACAACCTTTTATCCAAATTGAAATACTGAAATTAATTTTTAAAAAAACAAGCTCCTACAATTTCAAGAAAGTTGAAGCTAACGTGATTAATGCTATAAGTCTCATCTTCACTGTTTTTTTTACTGTTTAATCAACTTAAATTTTTGATTAAAGCCAAACGAAGACAAAACAGATGACTTGTAGTAATAACCTTGGTTTGGGCAATAATTTCATGTGAAATACAAAGGAAGAAAAAAAATGTTGATGATATTGAATCGTTTACCATAGAAGTGTGTGAATATTGTTTTTATAACTAAAATTGGACATGAGAAAAAACAACACTTAAAATAACTCGGTGGCCGATCAAGTTCATCGATGTTTGTTCCACCGATAATTTCGAGGAAGTTTACTTTAAATACTAACACGTTTCGATGATGTGATTCAAATGATATCTTTGATTACTATGTAATTGATTTGTCCTGTCATTGGGAATCTGTTCAAAAAATCTAATTGAATAATTCAAACAAAGGTTTTCTCTCATCCTTCTCTATAACTCTATGAATGTTCAAAAGCCGCTAAATAATAGCTTCATTCGTTCAATAAAATTTTTGATATTAGAAAAATCTTTATTAAAATTATTAGTTCTGGTCTTGACCAAAGTCGATTTGTTTGTGAAAGAAAATTTTTTTGAAACGAACTTGAATTTGATTATCTGTTTTAATTTTCTTGATCAAGGCTTTGACAGAAGTTCTCTTCAATTTCAAACTAAAAAAAAATCGTGCATCGAATAACAAAACTTTACAAATAATTTATTTACTGAAAATTTATTTAAATTTAAATTAAATATTTTTTACCGTGTTTATTTCTTTTTTTTTTATAAAAAAAACAACATTATTCGGTTTTAACGTTTGATTAACGTTAATGTTGGATGTGATAGGTGTATTCCGGTGTTTTTTTGTTTTGTTTAATCATAAACAATGATACAATACAACAATTATCACAAGGTTAGAGCTCGACGTTAGACTCTTTCAAAAAACAACTTACTTTGATGATGGCATCTTCAAAAGAAAAAAAATTCAATAGAAAGAATTTCATAAAAATTTGAGTTTCAGTTTGAGGTTGTGCGATGGGTGGTGGTGGTGGTGGTTGATAGTATGCAGTATTAGTTATTTATCAATGTTCACGCGCCAACTTCAATTAGTTAGTTTGTGTTTTTTTGGTTAATCCGATGATCGCATGATGATAAGAAGAAAAATAAAACAAAACTTATGTTTAAGGAATTGATGATGGTAATTTTAATAATAGTAATGCTGAAAAATCCATGCTTTTTTTTTAATATTCTTAGAAAAACCAAAACTTTTTGTAAGATGTAAACTATCGATATCTTAATCGATAAATTACAGTAAAAAAGAAGAACGAATGTTTTTTCACTTGAATTTTTTTTTTTTTTTGAATTGAACAATAACAAGAAGATAAAATGAAATAATGCAATGATTCACTTTGTTACAAAAATTTCAAATAGATAAAAAAAATTTGTTGATCTCAGTTCAATTTGAAATTTTTTTATTGGCTCAAGATTAAAATGGCAGAATACATTTCAAGATGATTTTTGAATGAAAAAATTTTCAAGAAAAAATTAAGAAATTTTATCTAATAAAAAAAACTCATTGTATAAATCTGATTATTTTTTTAAAATTTAATAATAAGAAAAAAACGAACAAAATTTTTTTTTACAAGCTTTTTTTTCTCTAAATATTTGTAAAATCAAAGTAAATATTGGTTTCGAAAAATCATTCAAATATTCAAATAAAATAAAAAAAAACGAAATAATAATAGACGATTCAATGGATGATAATGGTGATGATATTTTTACGCGCCACATCGCCTTTTCAACATTTTTCGATTTTGACTATTCAACTATTCAGTTGTTTTTTCCAATATTTCAGTATCGTAACACTAACACAAACGCAAAACTTTTTTTTTTGAAAATACTGCTGAAACGATACTGAAATAGAAAAGAACAAGAAGAAGAAGGTGAGATGCAAGAAAGTACTTGCAAGGCAGACCGGTTTTGTGTTCCTTCATCATTAAAAATTAAAAAAAAAGAAGAAAACGCACGATATTTTTTTTTTGATTATATACTTTCTCTTTTCATTCAGCAACAGAAAAAAACGACATCGGATTGTATGTTTTATGATGTTTCAGGTCTTTTAGTTTCTTCTTCTTCTTCAAATTCATAATCAAGTTTGAGCCATCTTTTAAAGATGTCTCAACAACAAGTATTCAAAAAACAAACAACAATAATGGAACAGAAAAACAGCATGTATTTGGATTAAATTTGAATAGCTTTGTTAAACCAAAACACAGATTTGCTTGTTTTCCCCCCTCTCTTTGAAGTTGTTTGATAATTTGTCAATTTCGATTATCTTCAAAAGAAACTTGAAAAATTGAACTTCAAACTTTTTCTCCAAGATAACTGTTGACCTTTTAGGAAAAAAAATAATAATATCATTAGACTGTGAAATACTTTTTGATTCGATTAGATTGTTTGGTTAGAATAGTTCTCAAAAAAAGAGAACGATGAAATTTAGCTCATGTTCGAACAGAAATAACATAATAACAACATGTTATTTCAAAAAAACAAAATTCATTCTTCCCCCTCTTTTTTGAATATCATTTTTTCTTTGATTGAATCATCGAATTGAAGTGGATCATTACTATTAAAACGTTGAAAATAATGATCCATCATCAGTTTTCCAATCCATGACTTTTGTTGTTGTTGTGATTTTGTTCTCTTTTTGAAAAATGAAAATACAAAAAACACGCGACAAGAATTTCCATCATATTTTATTTATTTGTTCACTTTCTTTTATCATTAGACGATAAATCAATAAACTTTTAAAACTTCGGTCAATTTTTTTTTCAATTTTTCATTTTTTTTTTTTTTTTGGATTAACATAATTGATATTTTCGATTTAAATTAAAAAAAACGAGCCGAATGCTGTTTGGTTTCAGGAAGTTTTTTGTTGTGAGATGTTTAAATGATTATGATTAAGAAAATAACTGAAAGAACTAAAATAAAACGTACTCTTTTTCAAGAAGAAAAAAATTTTTTTCTGAAGTTGTTTGTTCTGATAATTGAATCAGACACGGTCACAAAAAAAAAATTATATTCACCGTTCTCTTTGCACGCTTCTGTCTCTCTCCCTCATTGATTTTCAAACAACTTTCAAGCAATTGTGACTTCTGGATAGATGTCCGTAGCTGTCTTGTTGTTGTTTTTTCTACTAATAAAAAACAAAACATTGTTTTCCTCATTCTTCTTCTATTATGATTGTTGGCGTAGTTTTGGCATTACCTTTTTTCTTTTTGTCCATCAATAATTTAATTGAAAGGTGGTGGTGCTTGTAACTTTAAATATTCATCCAATGTACAATTCATGTTGATATTTCACTATAGTCAAAAGTGGGCAAAGCATTATTTTATTCAAAAGATGCAAGGATGAGTTATTGGTGCGGATGACTTTTTATTCCTTTCTGATTAGAAGTTTAGATTTTTTTTTTTTTGACAATTTTTGATTGATTATTAATATTTGTTTTTGTTGTTTTTCTACTGCTAATACTTTTTATTGGTTCAGGAACCCAATAAAAATGTTTTCCAAAAATAGTGGCCCATCATCATCATCAAGTGGAGCCGATAATGAAAACAATTTGAATAACTTTATTGAATCAATTAACAAGTGAGAGTGATTTGTTTTGTTTTTCTCTAAAAAAACTAATTATAATAAAACTGTGTTTTACGTTATTGGTAGATATGAGAATTCAAGAAAAATAATCAATGATAATTTCAAGCAACTCAATAAATATTTACTGAATTTGAATTGTATGGAAAAAAAATTGGTAGATGATCTTTTCACCTCGATTTCCTCAGATCAAAATGATGAACATTTAAATGAATTGGCCAATAAAATGAGTTCACTTCTAACTGAAATCGATAAAAACCGAGAAGATCTAGCACTAAATCTTAATCGTACTGTGATTGATCCGTTGAAAAAGTTTCAAATAGCCTTCAATGAAATGAATAGTGCTATTAAACGATATCAAGAATTACTTAATGATTGTCAAAAATATGCTCAAAAAATTCAAGATTATCAAAAAGCAGAAAGAACATCAAACAACATTGTGAAATTGAACAAATTTGAAAATTTAATGACGCAAGCTCAAAACGATTGCAAAGTATTACACGCTGCTTTAGAACAAGAGCTTCCTTTATTTTTGAGCCGTAGAATAGAATATTTTCAACCATCGTTGATGGCGTTTATTTGCGCTAACATTTTGTTTTCTGGGAATAATTTTGCCGCTTTGAATCAATTTGATTTAGCAAACAAAAACATTGAAAACGACGAAGAAATGACAGAAAAACAAAACAAACTTTTTGAATCGATCGATAGTTTATCAATTGTTGAATCTTGAAAATTTTTTTCAAAAATTAATTTTAATTTTTTGTAAAATAAAATAAAACTTATCACATTTTTAACGAAATAGTTTTTCAACAAATTTTTCAACCAAATTCATCAAAATTTTTGTTGAGAAAAAAAATTATGATTGATAATTGATGAATTTTTCAAAAATCATCAAAAATTTTTTATATTACATGATTTGCAAACGATTTTTTTTACGTATGAGGCGTTTCTTGAGTATTTAAAATCTACGTAAAAAAAAACAATTTTTAAAAAATTTCGTTCATACACCTGTAGAAATTTCATCGAGTTTTGTCGAATTAGATTCAAGTTTGGTGCCAAAAATGTTATTTTTTTCACGTTCTTTACTGCAATTCTGTTCCAGAGAAACATTTCCTAGGGTGACCAAAGCCGAAGCCAAGGCTATTTCAGTTTGACCTAAGCAAAAAATTTTCAATAAAATTTTAAATGAAATATTTATAGAAACCTGATGGAGGATGTTGATTTCCAGTTGGTAATTTAACTAGCAGAGTAATGACAGCAGCTTTCTCGTTGATACATGGTTCAAGAGCTATGGGACTTGGATTTAAATTCGAGGTTGAAAGCAGCGAACTCTTTTTATCCATCACTTCAAATAAAACACCAGCAAAAGGTCTCGATGCTAATTGTTCCAACTCGACGATAAGTTGCTTAAAAAAAATGAATTTATGATAAAAAGTAATAATTTAAACTTAAAATTTACTTGTCGACGTCGATAAAACTCATATTTTTGTTTGATTTTCCACAAAATAGCAGCAATGATTAGCAGAGCCAAAAAACAACTAACATTGATTGTTTAAAATAAATTTATAAAAAAAACTTTTAAAAAAATTAACCTTGTAAAAGTGAGAAAAAATTGAAGAATGTCAATGTTTCGATGTTGAGAGAATGATATGTGTAAGATGAAAGGTGTTTTGAATGCAAATACGTTAACAAAAAATGTTGCGTTTTTTATCCCATTAAAATGGTCAGATGAAGCGAAACGAAGTTTTATGTTCCCACATTTAACCGTATCATAAAGATGCCGAATAACCATTAAAGCTTGAAATAAGCCACAAAAAAAAATGAAACTACAGAATACACTAAATTTAAAACTTACTAGAATTAAAAGTCGAACCTACGGAAACGTTGACCAAAGCACTTTCTTGACATTGAACAGCAAACTCAACATCAATTTCTGAAGAAAGCGGAGTGTTGATAAAATTGATATGAGTGTAATACTTGTCATCAGGTTTTGAAATGTTGAATGTGTATGAATAAGAGGTCGACAAATTATAATAGCACGATCCATTTGGTCCACGTGGATCACCAAAATAATTGTTCTGTTCATCACATTTGTCACAATGATGTCCAGTGATTCCTTTTGTCGTACAACTACATTTTCCTGTTTCATAGTGACAATATTCGCTAAATAAACAAAAAAAATTCGAGTAAAAAAAAGGAAAAATTTAGAAATTTCAGTTCTAACCTGTGGTTGTTACATGAACAAGGTGTGCATGTTCCACCATTAATAGGATCCCCTGTTGATGAAAACATTTAATAATAGAAAAGAGACATGAATATTGACCGTAAAATCCTTCGATGCATCGTTCGCAATTCGATCCTTCCGTATAGTCTCTGCAAGGTTGATCACAAATGTTTGATTGAGTACCTGAAATTCGTACACTTATTACTCTGAATAGTATAAATATACTTTCATACAATGACTATGCCCGTTACATGAACACGGACAAGAAGTAAAATACCAATCAAGGCAAGTTTGGTTATTGTTGATAAGAGGACCACTCAACGAACCATCCATGCATTGACCGATTCCAGTTTTTGCTCCATTATCACACCATCCACATTGAGGATTTTTCAGACATCGCTCACAAGATTGAATATCAGAACATGAACGGACCGAGCATTGATAAGGATGAGTAGTCCATTCCATGCATTGCCCAATCGGATAAATAACTGAATAGGCGTAAGAGTCCAAACTGAATAGCAAAAATATTGATTAATCTTATTGAAACCATTAACAAACCATCGCTGTTGGGAGCTGCACCACATGCATAAGCCTTGAGTACAATTTTCACAAGTTGTTCGAGTGTGACATGGCGCTTCGCAGTTAACAACTTGTTCCTGGTCAGAAGATGGCGAATGATTGCTTGACTTCAACCGGAACATAAGACTAGTACATTGTCGTTCACGTTGCCAAGAGCAGAAATGCTCTGTATGGCATGAGTGGCAGTTATGCATTCTATCACAATTAGATATTTGCATGTCACGAGGATCGCACATTTTAGGATCACTTATTTTCGTGTATGAGCGTGATAAAAGGCCTTTCAGTGTTGTAACTTTGATGTAATTACATTTTTTGTGCACACAAACATCACCGCACCAAATACAATCAAAAGTATTCTGCAAACACGAAGAACAAAGATCTTGTCGCTGACAAAGATCAGTGAAATTTGCACGCGAATTTTCTTCACAATTATTGCTGGAAAACTTTATTTGACTATAAAACTGACATGTTCGTTTGTCTTTATTCCAAGCACATCTGGCCGCTATGTTAGTAGCATGACATTCTTCAGGAGTTTCAAAATGTGAGCAATTACCGGGAATGTATCGCATAAGAGCGTTGTGCATGAAGCCATTAAAACCACCAAAAATATAGAGAGAGTCTTCATAAATTAAACTAGAATGGCCATATCGACCCACATTTGTTTGATCAAAAACGTTCGACATAACCGGACTGTCTAAAACCCGCCAAGTATCACAGGAAATGTCATAAGCCAAAAAAGTCGAAGAAAAACACACAGCGGCGGCATTGTCGTCAGTTAAATTATGCCCGTTTCCACCATAAATAAGCATCATACCATTAATAATTGATGCAGAATGAAGATATCGAGGATAGTGACTTGGGGACAAAAGTATCCTGGAAATATGATTTTAGTAAAATTGAAACAAATAAATATTTTTCTCATAAATACCACGATTCTTTTCTTGGATTGTAACCATAAAGATAATCAACTAATAAGTTGTCCGCAAAACTAGAAGAAAGATAGCCACCATAGACATAAATGAGTCTAGTGGAATGATCATACGTGCTCGAGTGACCGTAACCGCCCTTCACTAAGGCGCCAGTCGTTTTAATCAATTTCCATTCTTTCAAATCTTTGGTTTTTGTTGAAAAAAAACAAACATGAATTGAAAATGAAATTAATGAATGATCACAAAATTAAATAAATAAAAAATTTCCCTACCAATATTATAATGTTGCACATGGTTTAAATACCCATAAGTTGGATTATAACCGAAAATAACAACCATCAAATTGTTAACCAATGTTGCTGTATGACCGACAGAAGAAATCGGACAACAAAACTCCGAATCAGTGAATGAATTTGTGTTGACAATTAAGCTCCAAAATTCTTCAACAACGTCAAAAGCCCAAAGTTCAGATGAAATGTCACCGTTACGTAACAGTCCACCGTAAACGTAGAGCGTATTGTTGAAAACGATGGCAGAATGACCGAATCTAGGCCTTGGTTCAATCTTGTTAAATTGAATTCCATCCCATTTTTTTAGTTTCATATCGAATTTTATAAGGAAAGGTTCATCAGAATTATAGTACTCTCCTCCAATCACAAACATAATATCGTCATGAATCACAGCTTGATGAAGTGCTCGTCCCGAAGGTGTGTTAGTAGTAAAAATTTTAGACCAATAACCTTGATGTTTTGATTGATTGCAGTCTAAACCAACAAAGCCATAATTGCAAACACATTTGTGTTTAGTTCGATCGCAAGTTCCTTTTCCAGAACAATCATTTGGACAGATTCTTTTTTCACAAGCTTCTCCATCATAATCAGCATCACAAGTACAACGATCACCAACACAAACTCCGTGGTTTGAGCAATTGCGAGGGCATGAATTAATACTGTAAGATATGTTGAAACCAGTCATGTTGTAAGCCGCATCACTGTAAAAGTATAAAAATGCACGACCAGATTGAGTGACGATTTCTGGGACGTATGGTGAAAACTTTTGTTCTTTCACAAGTGATCCACTCAAAGCAGCCAGCATGGGCGAATAAACTGAATCACCATCGAAAATGTATAGATGATCCCAAGAGCATTCCGTTTCAAAATAGTCTAATCGTAAGCGAATTGTTGCGTTGGGCACTTGACTATCAATCAACCAAGCACATTGCAAATCAGAACTGTAATTTCCCAGGCCATCTGTTATGATGCCAGAAGTCGAGTTTATTCTAATCAATCAAAACAAATAAATTGAATAAAATTCAACAATTTTCAATATAAGGAAATCACCTTATCCGTCCGCCACATTGATCACAGGCTGAACCTTGCCACCCGAACTCACAAACACATTGATTATTGACACAAGCACCATTGACACATTGAATGTTTTGACACTGTTTAGTTGAACTTGTACCAACAATGACTGTTGCTATCCAACCAAACACTACGAAACAACTGATCGATAATGAATTTGAAAGAAAAAAGAATTTTTTTCTACGAAACTTGGCTTTGATAATGTAAGAAAGTGTCACAAGCGAACTCATGACTGGTGTTGCGCCCTTGATGGTATGCAGAACATACACAAACACACACACAAAGCGGCCGAATTCAAGTGCGATGATAACTGTGGGAAACAACACAGACTATTCTCATCAAATGAAAAAAAAAAATCAAATTAAAAGTATAACACAAAAACAAATCAGTTTTTTTTAACGATTGCTACTGGATTTGGTTTTTTGATGATGTGTGTGATGATGGTGGCGGCTAGCATTCAGCAACAAAACAGCTGAATGATCGTATTTTAGGCCTGATTTTAGGACCACCGCCAAATTCTTATCACACATGATGATTCTTTAATGATAATTCTAGATTTCCAAAAATTTTCATGCCCAACACAAAAACAAACTCAATGGATCAAATAAATACTGTGAGTTGTTGAGTTTGTTTTTATCGAGAAGGAAAACAAAAAATTTTTTTGTTTTCACACAGAAAAATAACTTGTTCCAAGGCAAACTTGCGGTCTGGGTTTTGTTGTTTTCTTATACTCACAGTATGTATATCTGTGTTTATAATTTGTCTTTTCTCTCTCTCTTCCAATCTATTTGATATACGAAGACGAAAAATGAATGAAAAAAAACAAGCTAAACAAATGCCTGTTTATCTGTTAGTCTGGCCAGTTTAAGCTAGTGTGTATTCAGCCTGTCGGAGGTTTGTTCGGCTTTGTATTGCTTCTTCCACGGTTATCAGACTACCATCGATAACAACCACTGACACTAAAAACAAACCAGAACATATTTTATTCAGGAAAGGTTGGTGTATTATTATTATTTATTTATTTTGTTGTTGTTTTCCATTTAAATAATTGTTGTTTGAAAGCTTACGGAAGCTTTCAAAAAGATTCATGCAATTTATTTTGGTACTTTTTTTTTAAAAGTTTATTTACATTATTTTCAAGGTTTCAATTGATTTCAATAGTCATGCTCATTTTGGAACATCACCCATAAAGTGAATTTCCATTTGCTTATTTGATCATAGAAAACATGAATAATAGAAAAATTTATGAATTCACTCAACAGATTTTCTTTTGTTTGAAAACCGATTGAAATCATATAATATTCACGGTATAATATTAGAAATTTGAATGAAATCACAAAATTAGCTAGAAAAGGATTTTTTTTAACACCTTGACGGCATTATGAGTCGTTTTAGATACAATTATTTTCTCCCAAGAAACATTGCTAAAATAGTCTTCAGCTTGGTAAAAAAAAACTAAAATTAAAGTTCTAAAAATTTGTGCAAAATTTCTAATCAATCATAATGTTGGAAAACTATGAAATAGAATGGCAGAACCATTTATGATGAATTTTTTTTTGGAATTAAATTTAAATTCTTCAAAAGTAGAAACAAAACAAAAATTTAAAGTGAAAAAGTAAATGGAACAAAATGGTCTTTGATTTTGTTCGTCCATCATACTCTCGTTAACTCGTTATTTATTGAGGAAAATAATAAAATAAAGAAGCCATTTAGAAAAAAAAATTTCTATGGCGTTTGAAAAGCAACACACAGATTATCGGTATCCACTATCGGTTTTAATTGCACAGCTGTGCCTAAATATGCATTTTTAAAAAAAACTAAATGTATAATACGCATTAAAAAAACAAAAAGATTCTTCTGAAATAAGATCGTAATACTACCATATTATTATCTTCGATCGGAAAACAAAATGTTTTTGAAGAAATATTTTTGAACGCCATTAAAATTATTTTATAAAGGTAAAAATGGAAATTAAAATTCTGAGTCATTTCAGGATTTTTTTTCTGAGAGTTTGATTAAAATTCAAAAATTTAGATGAAAATGTAACAATAAAAAAACAATTTTAGTTTAAAAATAAATTATTGCTTTGCTGAAAATGATTGAAAAATTTTTTAATGTTATTTTTATTTCATTTTTTTGATTCAATTATAATTTTTAGTGAAAAAACAAACACAAGTTTATCCAGAAATTTCGGCTGTAACACTTTCTATGTACAGGCGATTTAGGATTTCTCGTTTCTCGAAAAAAAACAACACTTCACTAAAACTATAGTGTGATTTCGTGATTTTCTCCAATTTTGAGGTTATAAAAAAGAAATTTTCAGTGATTTTATTTTTTGTTTATATAAAAATGAGTGACCAAGTGACAGTTTTGCAGAAACGTCCCGCGAAAGCTGCCGATCTCAAAAGTAAAAAGGCAATCAATACAGCAATGAAAAATGGAACACCTATTGAAACCACGAAAAAATTCAACGCCGCCACCAACAAACACAGTGGACCAATTTCAAATGCCACTAAATTAGAGAACGAAACTGAAAATTTTCATATTGATCATGTTTCAATGAGCGTAGCAAAATTGATCGCCTCGCAACGTGCTAAACTTGGCATTACCCAAAAGGATTTGGCTACCAAAATTGCTGAGAAACCACAAATAATTAATCAATATGAAAGAGGTGAAGCGATTCCAAATCAAGCTGTCTTAGGAAAACTAGAACGAGCTCTGGGAGTCAAACTTCGTGGAAAAGATTTGGGAGCCTCATTACCACAAAAAGGCAAATAATCAATTTTCAAATTGTGTCAGAAAAAAACTTTCATCCATGTTATTGTCGTGTAACTATTATTTTCAGCAAATTGTTTCATGAAGATAAATTTTTAATTTTATGTTTGAATCATAATAAACATTTGCGTAAGAAATTTTTTCTGCGTTTTGGATTGTTTTATTTTAAAGAAATTTTCTCTATTAAATTCTGTGAAAAAAACTTGAAAATTGAATTGAATTTTTCAATCTTTTTTCTTGAAGAAAACTTATTGTTGACAATAAATAATTTGGTCAATCGACAAAATTTTCTATAAGAACGAAACCATTTGTATCAACACTAGAGGGAGACTTTGACCATTATCGAGCATCTAATTTTGACTTGAGATTTTGTTTATTTTTAATTTCAAAATGGTTCGGGTTTGTTTTTGACTCAATATATAACCGAAAAGAATTTTATTTTAAAATTTTTAAAAATGTCTCCCAATAATGAAATAATACAAATTCGCATAAAAACGAGAAATGGCCAATTTTTAATAGATTCCTTAAAACGAAACGATAATATTGGAGAGTTAAAAGCTTTTATTTGGACATTGACAAATATTAATCCTGTCGAGTGTAAAATTTTGATGGGATATCCACCAGAAGAAGTTTTTTTGTTGACGACAATCAAAAAATTGGTGAAATTTTTCGTAATTCAAGAGAGATATTAACTCTTGAAGAATTGAAAGGTTAGTTGAAAATTTTATTGAATCGTATTTCATTAATTTTTTTTAGATAATTGTGAAAATGTTAATAGAGAAATTAAAAAAGTTATAGCTGAACCCGATGTTCCGTTTAGAAGAATGACCCGAATTGAAGTACCGGCGAATAATTCGTGTCTTTTCATAAGCGTCTATTTTTGTATAACTGGTCAAATGCAAGAAAAATGTCCAGAGTTACGCAATCTTATTGCGGAAACAGTAAAAAATGATCCGATAACTTATAACGAAGGATTTTTAGGAAAACGAAACAATGAATATTGTACTTGGATAAGAAACGAAGATCATTGGGGTGGTGGAATTGAATTATCGATTTTGTCTAATTATTATCAAGTTGAAATTGTTGCTGTCGATACTCAAAATATCAGACTTAATCGATTTGGTGAAGACAAAAGTTATCGAAATCGTATATTTCTCATTTTTGATGGTATTCATTATGACCCGTTGGCTGTCAATTCTAATGATCTTGACAATCCCATTCAAACGACCTTTTCATCGGATGACCAATCAGTTGTTGAAATGGCTTTGCAACTTGCACGGGTAGCCAAAGAAAAACATCAATATACTGATGTCAATCGTATGACATTACTTTGTAATCAATGTAAAAAATCACTTAACCAAGACGAAGCTAGATTACATGCTTCTTCAACTGGACATTTAGATTTTAGTGAAATAACTAATTAATCAAATAACTTTTCGCTTTTACATTTGTTTTTATTAAAAATTAATTATTTTACTAAAAAAAGAATAAATTATTTTAAAATTTTTTAGCTGCTTTCTGAGGATCACAACTAAACGGAATAGTCAAAGCAAAGCGTTCACCCAATGAAACTTTTTCAACCATATGTTCATTTTCAGATCCTGAAGTAAAAAACAAAAGTCGACCAAATTTTGGTTCAACAGTGATGTTGTGACTAGGATTTAAAAAAATGAAACGCCCTCCACCAAAATCAGATTGATATGTAGAAAGATAAAGAAGTGAGGTGTAAACGAAACTATCATAAGTTATTTTATCGATATGACTATGCCAGTATTGATCGTTCAATGTTTGAGCAGACTTCGAAGTGATTCGAGTTAAAAATGCTGGACTAGTCAATTTCAATTCCTGAGCATTTATTCCTAATTTTAACGAAATGGCATCAGCAATTTTATCTGTAATCAGCCTGAAAACTTCAAAACTCTTTGGCGATAAAATTTTTGAGTGATCTTCAAAAGATTTGTAAAAATTTATGAATTTGGTTCCATTTGAAAGAGTTCCAGAAGTGAAATCAAAAATTGAAACACCACCAGATGGTTCAACTAACGAAAAAAGCGTTTCGGCAGTTAATCGTAAAACAAAAGCTTCTTCTCTACTTATGACCGAATCTGTAACGAAACGGCCGCATTTTGTTGGTGCACAATTTGGATAACGAACTTTTTCAAGTTGATAATCGTTAGAACATGTCATGAATTCACCAATTGGTGAACCACTCAAAATGGCGTTTCTTGATGCCATTGTTTTTAGAGAATTCCATTTATCGTAATAGTAATAAGAATAGATCACAATCATTATCAAAGAAAAAATGGCCACTTTTCTAGCTATTAATCTCCATAACTTTATGGATTCTTCATAGCTTTGTTTTGGATCCTGAGAATCAAGAGTTTTTTTTTCATCTTTAGGTTTTGTAGTTTTAGTCAGTTTTTTAGATCTTTCTCTCAGCTGACTTTTCATATTTTTTTTGTTACAATAATGTGATTGGATTTTGTTTCCTAAATTCAAACATCAATAAACACTTAATCACATACAACAAGAATTTGTTCAACTTAGGTGGAAATAGATTTAAAACAAAAAAAATGCCGCCAGCAAAAATCTATCAAGTGTGAAGTTTACGACTAGATGCCATCATCATCTTCATTCAGCAGCATCGAATCGAAACATTGTTCTATACTCACGGGTAACCTGTTGACGCCAAAAAAACAAATGTGGCGGTATCAGCAACTGTAGTAAACAGGACATACGCACCGTCGACTTGTTGTTGACTTGTCATATACCCGAAAAATTTTCATAGCCTTTCATCAGCAGCTTTGAAACATCTAATAAGACGAGAATTGCAACAAAAACAACTACCATCACACCTTTTGATTCATTAATCATAGTTCGTAAAAGTTTTGTTGTCGAGAACAGTATTACTTCGCTAGCTTCATTATAATTTTTTTTTGTTCAAGGTTTCTTGCCAAGCACGATAAGGCTGAATGAAACGTATTGCTCAAACTGGCTGGATTGATTGAATAGCTATTTGAGATATTTTTAGCTGTTAAAATAAACTACAATATTTGTTCGTTTATATGACACAGTTAATAGCATTAATATTATTGAACAGTATTAATAAACAAGAAAAACAACTTGTTTCTTGACACCAACCAACCACTGAGTTGACTTGATTTTTGTCTTGTTTGTTTGTTTTTTTCGGTTTTGATTATTTTTTCCAAGTGTGACATCAATACATTACATCGTGAGCTAAAGTCTAAAACAGAAACGTTGAGTTTTAAAACAGAAAAATGCAAGGACTAGCCAAGAGACGTTTACAAACAAAGGTAACTAATTTATTAATTAGGTGAATATTATTTCAATAAATCTTTTGTTTCTTGATTAAAAGGCCTGCATCGCTGGGGCAAGAACATTGATGATGTTTTTCAACGTTATTTTTTGGGTAATGTTTGTTTTATTTCAAAAGTGAAATTTGAATAGTTTTTATTATGTAAAAATTTATGAAATTAATTTTAAATAATTTTAGATCATGGGATTCATTTTATTGATTTTTGGACTTTGGATGCGAGTATCTATTGGTAAAGTTTTCGAAATTTCACCGCAATTCAATTTCGCTCTTCCAACATTGTTGATCATAACTGGATCGGCAATTATGCTTGTGGCTGTTATCGCTTGTTTTTGTTCTTCAACTGATAGTTCAACACTGCTTTACATTGTAAGTAATTTTCCTATTTACGAATATTTATGAAATTTATAATTTTTTTTTTTTTTAAATGACTAGTTAAGTGGAATATTTTTTCTCATATTTGCTCTAATTATTGCTTCATCGATCAGTGGATATTTCTATCGTGGAGAGCTCAAAATACAATTGCAAAAATCTCTGAATCACACAGTGAAATCGTATGGAAACAAAAATATCATGGATAAAGACCTTGACAGAATTCAAACACACGTGAGACGAATAAAAAAAATTTTAATTATTTTTTTTTTGAATTAATGTTTTTTCATTTAGTTTGAATGTTGTGGAGTTCGTGGCTATGAAGATTGGAATGAAAGCAACTGGCATACGGAAAACGTCAATATGAGCTATCCGGACAGTTGTTGTAAAACATTGAAACATTGCGACAACATATCACCCGATCAAGCTTACAACACTGGATGCTATCCAACCATTTTATCATTATTCAACGATAATCTCAGCACACTAGGGCTTGGAACTTTTTTCTTATCACTGTTTCAGGTGAGCGCGTTTTTTTTTCAATTGACATAACTAAAAAAAAAACTTTTCCTCAAACAGCTTTGCGGTGTGACATTGGCTATTTGTTTGGCAAATCAAATAAGTCGAGCTCAATATGAAGAAATGTATTAAATTCAAGTTTCAGTATCCTCATGTAAAACAAACAGAATGTGCATTATAAAATTCTCAAATTATAAACAGTTTTGAATAATATAATACACTCGCCACTTTATCATTTTTTCTTTGTTTTTTTTTCAATTTAATGTAAAATTTATCGAAAATATATTATAATGTATAAAACAAAAGAATCTAGAGAAAACATGCTCAAAGATCAAAGACATCTTTGAATATAATAGTTTTTTCACCTGCTTTTGGTCTCAGACGAATACTCTTCTATTTTAGCGTCCAGCAGATGGTTTAGTTTCTGCAATAATAATAAAAAAACAAAATTAGAAAAAAATACTCATTAATAATTGGTATTAATAAAATAAAATTCAACGATTATTTTTTTCACACAAAAAACAACAAATTTTTTTTACACTATCAATAACAGGTTTGTAATACAGGTGAACCGCTTGCGAGCCACATGCAGTGGCAGCTAAGGCCGATAAAACTCTTATCAAATAAGAAGACCATGAAAGTCCGTAAGGCATAGCTTTAGATGAGTATTATTATTATTTTTTTACGACACTTATCTGAATTCTATTTTTAAACAACAAAAAAACCAATACCCCTTGTAATAAACAATAATCAGCTGGAAAGTTTTTTCTTGTGGAAAATTTCAGAAAAATTTTACCAGAAAAAAAAAAAATAAAAAAATTTTTACCTCAAACTTTTGTTCATATTTTTCTTGTTGTTTATTGAAATAAACAGTATAAAAATTCACATTATTAACGTTTAAATTGATCATTGTGAATTCTATCGCAGCACCAAGAACGAAAAATAAGGGCATGTAAGCAAAGAATTTGAATCGTTGTCTTAAGGAAGACGTGTTGTTTAAGAAAGTTCGAAGAATTTTTGGCATCATTTATTATTGATTGCTTAGTGTTAACACAAAAAAAAAAATTTTGAGAATGAGCTGAAAATTTGAAACAAAAAGGATTAATATAAAAAAAATCCAAAATTGAAACTTAGTACTCTCGATCATCAATCATGTGAGGGCATTTAAAGATCTAGAGTCAAAATAGAAACCCTGTAACAAACACCGTGATGGTGAGAATAGACAAGATTAATAATCTTTTCACTATTCTCTTGAATTTTTTTTTTTTTTGTTTCTTTTCAACATTTCAAACTTATACAATTTATTTATTTGATAACCCATTAATGACATAAACAGGGTGTGATTACAAATAGTAAAAGATTTTTTTTTATGTTAACTCCTTTTTATTTATTTATGAATTTTCTAGCAGAGAGAAAAAAATTCAGAGATGAAATTCACTTTAAAATTAATATCCTATCAGTTGAATAGTGTTTTGCTTCATCATTTCGAAATGGTCGAATAAGATTCGAACGATTTATAAATTGAAATTTTTTCAATGAAAAAGCAACAAAAAAATTAAATCATCATGACTATCTATTGGTTCAAACTTCAAAGAGAGATATCTACTAATATGTTATTTTCTTTCTTTTTCAGATATCTTGAGATACTACAAATTAACAAATTAATGATCAAGTTAAATGGAAAAATGGCTGTGATGAAAACTCTTAATCATTGACTATTTCTATGTAAATTATGCATTTAATAATGAAAATGATGATGAAGATGGTACGAATGGCAATTAGACCAACACTAAGCTATTTTCAGAAATAGCTGAGCCAGATATTTTATTTTCTTCTTTAATAAACAATAAGAATGAATTAAAAGAAAAACTCGTCTTTCGTTGGGGTTGTTGTTTGGAAGTTTTTTTCCATTTTGTTTTTTTTATACTTTCTGATCATCATTATTATTATGCAAGTAAGTTGTTTGTTGAAAAAAAAAAATCAAGAACAGATTGTAAAGAACTATTGTAAAGAGAGTTAATCCTCGAGTCATTCGTTCAAATCGTATTATTATTACTCACACAACAACAAAAAAAAAGTGATTAGTTGATACAACACAAACAACCAAAAATTATTGACAAGAGAATTTTTTTTTCTTTCTATCTTTTTTTCTTGGTTTCTAAAAGAGGTATTTAAGATGACACCAACCAGAAGATCGAAATCTATGAAAATTATCTTGTCAGAATAGAACTTTCAAAATTGATCATTCTACCAACGACAAAGAAATGCTTTTAAATGGAAAGGAAAAAAAAAAGTTCAATCATCTTTCAATCATCATTATCACATCTTGTCCGTGTCTCACGTCTTTCAAACTCGATTGATCTATTTGAAAATAGAACAGAAACCAGAGAAAAAAACAAAACAAATGAACTACGAACCAGTTTCTATTGTTTTAAATTTGTTTTTCTTTTTTTCTGATAGATTTTCATTGTTTAAAATTTATTCACATGTCACACAATTCGAGTTTAAATTTGTTTAATATTACGCGAGTATATTTTTTTCTTCTTCATTCAAGACTGATGAGAATGTTATATTAAAGAATGTGTTTTTTTCCACTGTCCGAGAGCCAAAAAAGAGCTTGAGCGAAACAAAACATTGAAGCATTCTTTTGGTGTTGTTTTTTTTTTTTTTTTTATTTTGCCAATAATAAAAATAGATTGACTATTATTATTTTAACAAAAAAAAAAATCAACTGTCTTGAAATAAGACTTAAAGGTCATGAACGGGATTCACTTACACAAACACACACACACACACACAGGGTTTGTGTCAGAGCTAAGATGTTTTCTCCAAGTAGAAAAAAAAAGAGAACCATTAAAATGATTTTTTCTTTGTTAATGGTGGTGGTTAAAGTTGGCTTCTGGTGGATTTTAATTTTTTCTTTCACTAGCGCCTTCTTCGATTCGAGCCAGAGTTCACTTCTCACACAGGTCGTACACACACACACACACACACATCTGATCTTTTGGTAATTTTATTTTGCTTTAAATGTGGTCTTCTTCTCCTTCGAGTCTTGAGAAAAAAAAACAAGAAGAAAAAAGAAAGAATTAGAAGAAGAAGAAAAAAATTATTCAAGCTCGACCGTCAAGATTTTTTTTTTTTTTTATTTATTTCGGAGAAAAACTAAAATACTTTTTAATAGACAGTCGTCAACCATCCAGCCCCATCATCATCATCATCATCCAGAAAAAAAAACAACAACCATTGCTTCGAAATTTATTTTGGCAGCTTTTTAGTTGCCATTATACACACAATTGATCAATACATAACAACAACAACAACAACCTAAACTAGAAAGAATACTTTTCTCGAGTGGATGGTGAAGAGGTAAAAGGATGAGGAGAAGAAGAGGTGAAAAGAAAAAAAAATCAGATAACCAGCCAAGATGAAGGCAGGTAGGCATCTCTCTCTCTCTCTCTCTCCATTGCAGCATGATGGCAATTGATGGTCGATTAAATTGACACGATGATGATGAAGATGATGGTTGTTTTTTGATGATGATGACTTACATGATGACGGTCCGATTATTATTATTATTATTATTTTTCTCATATAACAATATAATAACAGCCTTCTCTGACCGATGGAAGCCGGTTCCCTTCTGTTTTGGGTCTGATCGTTGATGTTGTCGTGGTGTACAACACACACACAAAACTTTCATAACCACCAACATCAGTTTCAATCAGATTGGAGAAAGATTTTTAAGGGCTCGTTTATTGGTTCGATCTTTCATTTTTTTATCATTATTTTATTTATTTTTAATGTTCGAATGAATGAAATGGCGCCCTGAAAGTAATTTTTTTGGCAATCTTTCTTTTCTTGGAATTGTTCAGTTGAGTTTGTGTGTGTGTGTTTTTTTTTACCTTAATTTTGAATATATGCAAAACTAAATCCAGAAAACAACAACCAGCGACCATCTAATAATATAAGAAAGAGAGAAAGGTCAACAATTCTCAAAAGTTATTCTTCTAATGGACTATTATTTTTCTCCTGGCTACGGACGATGGCGCCCAGTGCATCTTAGTGCCCAAAACAAGAAAAAAAAATTAGAACAAATAAAACTAACAAAAATTCCTAGTCAAAATGGAAAAGAAAATAAGATAAATTTCCTATTTTTAAATCAAATTAAACGAACGTATTATTGATGATGATCATCTTCATCATCACGGCACCATTCAAAGTAGTATTTTTTTTTCTTCTTCATCTTGTTGTTTTATCGAGTCCTTTTCGAGCAGTCAACAACCCTATAGTCTTACATGTAAAGTAATAATACTTCGCGTTGACTGGCATCATTGTCTAGTGAATTGTTAATTAGCTTTAGTGTTGTTGTTGTTTGGCTGAGCATCGTTTTTTCTCCGTCTTCATTCATATTGATGATGATCCTCTCGGATTATTGAGTAAAAATAAATAAATAAAAACTCAAGACATCCAATTCCTGATTTTTTTTTCGCGCTTGGTGCTTGTGCATTTAATTACTTTGAAAGATGTTTGACTTTGAATGGAAAAAACATATAAACATAGGCGCATCAAGAATCTCAAGAGGATGATGCACTATATCTGGAAACCAAGTTTTTTTTTTTTAATACTATTTTAACATCGAGAACAACAACTAAAATCTCCTGAAATGCTTTCTGATCTTTTTTGATTTATTACAAAAAAAAAAAATTTTCGAACAAAAAAATAAAAGCGGCAAACGATTGTCGGGCAATCATCTTTTCATGTTGTTTGAATCAATACAACAGCTTCAGCTTAACGGTAATGATATAAAGTCTATTCATCTATTAGTTCAAGAATGGAAAAAGAAATAAAATAAAGCGGTCAAAATACTTTCATCCAGTAGATACTACAAAGATCGAGCGAATTCTTAAGTGGCATCTTGAAATTATAATACTAAAATCTACAGATTATTATAAACATCGATGTTTATTTATCCTCTAAAAAAAAGAAGAACTCAGTGTTCTCAAAACAGAAAAACAAAAATATCGACTTTTAAAATATCCCACTCTTTTGTTCGTTGCTGTTCAATTGATTGGTTTGATAGGTCGAATACAGTTCATGACATGATTGTTGTTTTCATCGTCGTCGTTCTCGTTGTTGTGTCATCCAAGCACAACAAAAAAAAAAAAATTCTTGGCTTATGAATTTCTGTTAGGTTGTTGGATAATAGTGAAATAACACAGAGGAAGTCTTTTAAATCTAGACTTCTTAGGATAATAATATATCTAATAATATCCCAATCACCCCCCACCACCACCAAAAAACAACAACATGCTTGGCATAGTTGTTCGTTCTTCGGTCAACGGCTTGATTTAAAACTTTGAACTTCCACTTTGAACACACACACACACACCATCAGCAACATTAACTGTCTTCGTCTTCTTCGGTTTGGAAGACAGAACAAAAAATTCTTCAGGGTGGTGGTGAATGAAGCGAAGCAACATCAAATATACGGTAAAAAATCAATGTGTGCCTTCAATCCATTTGGTGAGAAAGATGTGTGTCTGGTTGAAATTTCGAACGCCATGGCGGGAATAGTTCAGATTTTTTGCTTCAAGTTTTTTTTTTAACGATATCATGCGCATTTCAGGCTAGGCGTGTTCAAACATCATCATCATCGAAAAAAACAATGACGATGCTAGACGATGGATGATTGTTGGTTTTGGTCAGGTTCGAAGAGTTGATGGCAATGGTAGTGGTAGCATTAGCTGATGTGACGATTCGCTGGTGCGCTTGCCTCTTTTCTATTGGCTCTTTTTGAATTTTTTTTTTTTTTGTTTTAAACTTGCTTAGTCGGTTGGCGATTTATAAAAAGGCTGACAAAATTTTAAACCGTTCCGTATTTTTTCGTTTCAGCTCAAACAGTATTTTTTTATCTTTCATTTGTACAGATTGTTTTGTTTTATTTGGACCAAATTTATTATCCTAGCACAACTAATTGTGTATCTTTTTATTTGTTTTGTTTCGTTTTGTTCTAAACAAGTGCTTGGTGTTGGTGTGCTGTGTCGTCAATTTTTCAGTTCTAAGCAAACCGATCAAAAATCTTGTTCTATACCCCATTTTTCATCAAAATGCGTGAAATTGTTCATATTCAAGCCGGTCAATGTGGCAACCAAATTGGTGCTAAGGTTAAATTGAAACCCAAATCCGTTAAGATTGCAAGATTAATCTTCAGATTTTTTTTCTCTATTTTCTGTTCAACAGTTTTGGGAAGTTATTTCTGATGAACATGGAATCGATCCCACAGGAACTTATCATGGCGATAGTCCTCTTCAACTTGAACGAATCAACGTCTACTATAATGAAGCTTCAGGCGGCAAGTATGTTCCTCGTGCTGTGTTGCTCGACTTAGAGCCCGGTACTATGGACTCTGTGCGTTCTGGTGTTTTTGGAACTCTATTTCGTCCCGATAACTTTATTTTTGGTCAAAGCGGTGCCGGTAACAATTGGGCCAAAGGTCACTATACTGAAGGCGCAGAACTCGTGGATACTGTTCTTGATGTTGTACGAAAAGAAGCCGAAGGTTGTGATTGCTTGCAAGGTTTTCAACTTGCTCATTCACTGGGGGGTGGAACCGGCTCTGGTATGGGAACTCTCTTGATATCAAAAATTCGCGAAGAATATCCTGACCGAATAATGAACACTTTTAGCGTCATGCCTTCTCCAAAAGTATCAGATACAGTTGTAGAACCATACAATGCCACTCTTTCAGTTCACCAACTTGTCGAAAACACTGATGAAACTTACTGTATTGACAATGAGGCTTTATACGACATTTGCTTCAGAACTTTGAAATTAACCACTCCAACCTATGGTGATTTGAATCATTTGGTTTCTGTGACAATGTCCGGAGTCACTACTTGCTTAAGATTTCCTGGTCAGCTCAACGCTGATCTTCGAAAATTGGCTGTCAATATGGTTCCTTTTCCGCGTCTTCATTTCTTCATGCCCGGTTTTGCTCCATTAACTTCTCGTGGTTCGCAACAATATCGTGCCTTGTCAGTGCCTGAACTTACTCAACAAATGTTCGATGCCAAGAATATGATGGCCGCATGTGACCCTAGACACGGACGTTATTTGACTGTCGCTACTATTTTCCGTGGTCGCATGTCGATGAAAGAAGTTGATGAACAAATGTTGAACGTTCAAAACAAAAATAGTTCTTACTTTGTGGAATGGATTCCAAATAATGTTAAAACAGCTGTGTGTGACATACCTCCTCGAGGTCTCAAAATGGCGGCTACTTTTATTGGAAATTCAACTGCTATTCAAGAGTTATTCAAACGTATTTCAGAACAGTTCACTGGTGATTAGTTTTTTTTTAATATTAATTTTTCTCAGATTTTTTTTCATTTTTTCAGCTATGTTTCGACGAAAGGCTTTCTTGCATTGGTACACTGGAGAAGGTATGGACGAAATGGAATTCACTGAAGCGGAATCGAACATGAATGATTTGGTTTCTGAATACCAACAATATCAAGAAGCCACAGCTGAAGATGAAGACCTTTTCGAGGAAGAAGAATCACCAGCAACTGCTTGAAACATGAAAAACTTTTTTTTGAACCTTAAAACACTTTGTCTTGTTAACACCTCATTCGTGGTTAACTTAAGTTCCAAAGTACTTTAAAGACTTAAACATTTGTATATGACAACAAGAAAATTAAAAATTTTTTGTCGACTTTAATACTTTTATTGCATTTATTTTCATTGCACAATTTTTTTTATAACTAATATCATTCAAGTGTTCCTTTTAAATCTTTGAGATTTATTTTTGTTCAATTGAAACCAATTGGATCGATTGTTTTTTTTGTACATTGTACCGGGGCGATTTTTGTAAAAATTTGATGACGAAGATGTGTTATTGAGAATATAGGATGGTAAACTACCAGCTCGGTTTCTATCAATGCCGAATCCTCCTGTTAAAAGATCTAAAGGAATTTCAGCTATCACTGTGTCAGGTTTTTTCAAAGGCTTTCGACTTGATTTGGGTCGTTTAGGCTTGAGATTATTCAAATGAACTATCAAAGCACTTTTTTTGTCTTGTTCAGTGACGAGAAAGCCTTGTTGCTGATCTTTTTCAACTGTTGTTCGCTCTTCCTTGAACGCTTTAATCCACCGTTCCCGTTCTTCATGAGATTTAGCTTGAAAAAAGAACCACTTTTGTTTGAGTTTGTAATAAAATTTGAAAGAGTTTTTAGCTACAACATTTAAAATCAACATCTTTAGTGTTATCTTCAAGAATTATTAAAGAATCAATATGATCCAGTTCAATCCGACTTTTAAAAATAAAAGTTCCTTTTTTCAAAAATTCCATGATCTTTTTTAGCCAAAACTAAAATGTGATCAAACAAAAACAAAGTCGATTCTTTAGATTTGGAAGACTGAGTGAAACGATAAAGCTCTCCTGAATTGATTAGCATCGATGAGGTATCTAATAATGAAGGTCCTTCCCAGTTTTCAAATGATTCTTCAATGGCAATCAATTGTTCAAGAAATTCGAAACGTCGTTTTTTTTCGTTGACTAATAAAGCAACTCCACGCATGCAATTGTAGGCATTTGAGACTGGTTCATAATCCGGGTGATCTTTACGCGTGTGTTCTAATAACTCTGCTAATTGTAAATTGTATTTACAAATTTTTTGAATTGGTGTCAAAAGAAAACCATCTAGCGATATATTAATCATGTTTTGAATCAAACGACATCCTTCAAAAAAAGCTACGTATTTTCCATCAATGTATAGAGTTTGCAATTCGTTGATAGCTAGCAAATGATTTTTACAATATTCACAATAAACACTAAATCCTTGTTCGTTTTTCAGAAAACAGTTTCCAATCTGACTTTGACTTAAATTTTCCTCATCAATAGCCTTTTCTAAATCAAACAGAAATTTCATTTGAAATTCATACAACTCTTCGATGTTGCCAAATATAACAGATATTCGAGTTTCATCGAACATATCTGTTCGCTCACGGCATTTATACAAATAACCATCGATGATATCTTTCAAATTTTTTGCAAAATCTCGTTCAGATTTTATGATTTCAGCAATGATTTTTGATCGAATTTGTTCTGAGCTCATTTTAGTGATACTCATTCGCATTTGTTTGGCTGGCGTTTTCTCCGAAGAATCATCAATGGCAACGACTTGTTGAAGAAAATTTTCTCCTTCTTCTTCTTCATCAAGTGTTTCTTCTTGACTGACTTTTAACTAGAATAAAATGTTTAAAAATATTTTGAAAATCCAAAAAAAAACAAAACATACCCGAACGTAAGAAGCCGGAAACCATCCATATTTTGTTTCATCTTTCGATTTGATCTGACCCCACCACCCTAAAAAAAACGAATAAAAAAATATAAAAAAAATCTTGATTCACAAAAAAAAACAAGTGAGAAGTTAAAATGTTATTGTAATATCACATTGTTTCAGACAGAAATAAAACACAAAAAAAAAATTTGTAAAAATTTTTTTTATCAGAACCTATTTGTTTGTTTCACTTACAACAAGGAGATGATGTATCAGTTACATCAATCAAATCTCCGGCATTGAATGACAACTCTTCACTTTCGGATCCCGTGTAATCAAAAATCGCTTCGGCGTAGTTGATATTTACACTGCTTTTAGTAGCATTGTTGTTATTATTCTACAGAAATTGATGAAAAAGGAAAAAAATTTCCATTAATTTAAACATTAATTAAAGTATGTAAACATAAAATTGAAAATTTACCTCATGATTTTCACTTTCGAAAGATTGATTCAATTTTTTTGGTTCATCATTTTCGGTTGATTTCTTCAAAGATGAACGGTGTTCAATTGTGGATTTATTTCCAATCGGTTGACTAAGCGAACGCCGCGATGTTCGTATCAAACTGTTTTTTTTTGAAGCTCGCAGAGATTTTCTTGTAAATGGCTTTTTACGTCCTAATGTAGACGACAATGGTTCATCATAACTTTTATTTTCAGAATAGCTTAGTAGATTAATTTGATTTTGATTAATGTCAAGTTTCGAATAAAGATCCAGTGAGTCTGTTTTTTTGTTCTCGCTCAACTCAACAAATTTAACAAAACTATTTGACATTCTACTAGTATTCATTGATGGGATTGGAGATTGTTTGTTCGAAAGGCGAAGTGAAAAATTTTTGCGAAATCTAGTGATTAAATTTTCTTCTAGATTTTTATCTTCTTCTAGATGCAGCAGGTTAGACAGGTTATCTCGGTTTTTGCTCCACAGATTATTTTCATAAATCTTTGTTTTTCGATTTTCTAAATTAGTTTCCTCCAAGTTATCACAACTAGAAGATTTATTGACTTCTGTGGAACTTTCAATACCTTGTATATCACTTCTGTCAGTAATATTGTACAAAGTTTTTTTTTGAGAATCACGTAGAAAGAAATTTTCAAGCAAATCTAAATCTAACGAGTTTGAATACCTTAAAGTTTTGGAATCATTGGAATTGTTTGCAGTTCTTCTGTACTGATCTGAATTATTAACTTCTGGAGAAATTTCTGTTTTTTTCTCTGCACCTTGGAGGAATGTATTGATTTTATAATGAGGAAAATGAAAAGCTTTATTATGAAAATTCTGCAAAGCTTCAAGCATATCGGAGCTTTGAGTTTGTAAATTTTTCACAACTCTATCAGAAAATTCATCGACAAATGCATTCTCGCTAGTACTTCCAGCACCGGAAGAAGAAGAATTCGATGTAAAACTTGAATGATAGTCACTAGTTGAGTTACGAAAAAAGTCAGAAAAATTTTTGTTTGAGTTTTGAGTGATTGCATTTTGTGAACAAGATTTGACTAATGTATGAATATTTTCAGAATCTGAAGAAAGATTTTGAAGATTATTTTTAGCTATTTCGTTTAGTTGTAAATTTTGAGTCTGACTCATACTGATGCCATGAGGCGAGCGAAAAGAAAAGTGATTAAAAAAAAAATTCTCCTCTTCGTTTGACTTTGATTGTTGTTGTCTAGAATATAAATTTTGCTCTCGATTTTTATTCAAATTGAAGCTTGGAAAGTTTTGTTCAAAAGAATCTTCAAAAGAATTGGATAATTGAAAGCGATGAGATGACAAACGTCTATTTCCCGTATCAATAAAACTTTTGCTTGGTTGTTGAAACAATCTTGACTTAATATTTGGCATTTGGTGAGTGGAATGAAAAAAAGAATCATGAAAATTTGATGGAGAAAATTCTGATTTAATGAAATTTCGTTCGTTTTGGGCAATTTTATTGAAACTCGAACGAGATGGATAGCTAGACTCATTATTTTTAATTGACGAACAAAAATCTTCATCGATTGAGTTTAGTGCTGTTGGTGACAATGATCGAAAGAATTGATTCAAAGGAGGTTTCGTGCTTAGGTTTATTCCATTAGGCAAGTCCTTAGCTGTCACCGAAATTTTAGAATTTTGACTGAAATTATTATTATTATTAAATTCAATTTTACTGCTGCTTTGGTTGAAGTTTCGGTGATTAACTAAGTGTTCGATGTTGGGATTAAAGGATAAATCCGAATTTGGAGATGCTTTTCTATGATGATAATCTGAGCTACCATTAGTTTTGTTGATTACCCGTTTAATAAATCTTTTTTTGCTGGCATTAATTGAATGGCTGTTTGTTTTGCTAGGGCTTAACTCTGCAAGCTTAAGCAATTTATCACGATCATTTATCTGATTATTGGCAATAAAAACATTAGGTTTTATAGGCAAATGACTCCTAGGTTGTTGCTGAGATACGTTAATGTTGGTTTCCATCATGTCAACAATGATAGTGAAAAACTTCCAATAATGAATCAAAAAATTGATGAATTATTTCTGAAATTGAAAAATCGACTTGTTTGATATAATTAAATGAATGTGAAGATCTTGAACGAACAAACATGATTCAAAAACAAAAATTCCGCAGTACAAGATTACTTTTCAATTGAAGAATGAATGTAAAATAATTCAAAATAAATTTAAAATAAGATGAATTAAATTGAAAAACAAAAGAATTTAAAGATTTGAAATACTGGAATAAAATTTCACAAGAAGATCATTGTAGTCCCAAGTTATAAAATTTCTTAATCACAAATATCTAATCTGTAGCATAATCCATAATCCTAAATCAATAGATAAAATGATACAAAAAATCAAAACAAATCCAAAAAAAAAAAACTTGCCTAAATTCAACGAACTTTTTTTTCTGTTTCAAAATTTAATGAAGCGTAAAACTTTTGAACCATAATAAATTTACAGAAACTAAAATTAAATTTAGACCAAATCGAAATTTGAGCAACATCAAAAGCTATAATAAAGTTGGAAAAATTCGATTAATTGGCATCATCAAAACGTTTCATCAAAGTGTTTATCCCAATTGCTGTGCGTTTTGATTTTTCTCTATGAGTGTGTGTGTATGTTTCTGAATGCGAGCTGATCTGTAAGATACACAGCAGAACAATGCGTGAAGACGAGATGAGTCATGTCAATTTTGTATTATTTACCCATTGTGAATACAGGCAGTTTTTTTTGTTAAAATTCAAACGAGTTGCATTCTTACATTCAATTGCCATTAGTTATATTATCATGATGATGATGATTTTTTTTTCTACCTGAAAAGATGCTGAATTTTTTTTCTATTGAATTTAGAATTCATAGAAAAAAACAACATTAACATTTTTTCAGGGTACACCTTAAATCTTTGTGAATTGTTCAAAAAAAAAAAAAAAACCATCAACTAAGGTTGAGCAGAGAAGAAAAAATACACGGGAATTTTTACTTTCATTATGCCATGACACTTGAGACGTTTGAAAAAGGTAGAAAACTCTCAAGTTGTTAAATTTTTTCTATTCAAAAATTTTGTCATTCAAACTTAATTATTTTATTTTTTTTTAAATAATCAATTATTATAAATTTCTAAAACAGTAAAACATAAATTCATTGATATTATAAAATATTTACAAATTGATCAAAAAAAAAAGAAAGAGATTTTCAATTCTTTTTACCAACTTTTGCAGCGGCGGCCTGAGTTATTTCTTGTTGATATCGAGAAGTGAGTTGACTTTGTAAATCCATTCTGGTTGGCGAATACCGTGAATATTCCATCGTATACTCTCCTTTGCCTTGAGTCATAGTTCTTAAATCAGTGGCAAATCCAAACATATCGTTTAAAGGAATCTTGAAAAAAAAGTTCAATTACAACTTAATTAAAATTCATTTAATATTAACCTCGGCAGTGGCTACAAAAAATGATCCACTTCACTAGTTGATCGAAGTGATCCATTTCTTCTAGTTAATAATCCAATTACATCTCCTTGGAATTCACTAGGAGTACTGACTTCTACATTCATAATTGGTTCTAAAATCATCCATTTTCCATCATCAAAAACTAAAAAAAAAACTTTTAGTTATAAGATAAAAAAATGTATCAAACCTTGTTTCATGGCTCCTTGAGCCGCTAATTGAAAAGCGATATCATTCGAGTCAACAACATGATTTTTACCATCTTGAAGACGAAATTTAATTCCAACCACAGGATGTCCAATCAAAGGACCCGTTTCACACATAAACTCAAAACCTTTTTTAATAGCTGGCACAAACCATTTTGGTACATTTGAACCAATAGTTTCGTCGACAAAAAAATTTTTAGTATTCTGATCACTGGGAAGAGGCTCAACAACACCAATAACGCAACCATATTGCCCCGCTCCACCAGATTGTCGTTTATGGAGGTAATTGAATTTTATAGGTTTCATCAAAGTTTCGCGGAAGGCCACTTTAGGTTTACCTAAAATTACTGGACAATTGTATTCTCGCTCCATACGTTGCCCATAAATTTCGAGATGTAACTCGCCCATTCCAGAAACAATCATTTCTTTACTATCGTTGTCCCATTTGCATTTAAAAGTAGGATCTTCTTTAGTGAACCGTTGTATAGCTTTTGAAAAATTGTCCATTGAGTCTTTTGATGTTTTAATTGACATTGAAATCACAGGATCCGGAACATAAATTGATTCCATTGAAAGACATTCATTTCTGTCTGAAACAAAAGAATCACCAGAAAAGCAATCAACTCCAAAAAGAGCACAAATATCTCCGGCGTATGCTTCTTCAATATCTTCCATTTCGTTAGCATTCATTCGCACCAACCTAGATACTTTGACTTTTTTTTGTGTTCTCGAATTGTAAATGTTTTGACCTTTTTTGACACAGCCTTGATAAACCCTCATATATGTTAATTGTCCAAATCTTGTGGCATCTAATTTAAAAGCTAATGCCACAAATGAATTATTTGGATCACGATCAGGATTCATCAAAATTTTATCAGTTTCTTGACCTTCTTTCTGCAACAGAGCGAAATTTTGAACTTCTGATGGATTCGGTAAAAATTTGACAACTCCGTCAAGTAAACATTGAACTCCTTTATTTTTTAAAGCACTACCAGTGAAAACAGGAACGAATTTTTTTTAATGCAAGTTCTTCGAATGGCAGCCTGAAAAAAAAGATTAGTATTTTGATGGCACAAAAATTAAAAAAAAACCAATAATTCATTATTAGTAGGCTTTTTTTCTTCTAGAAACATTTCTCCTAAAATATCATCAACATTTGAAACTGCTTCAATGAGTTCTTGGCGTCTTTCCAAACTTTCAGTTTCCATATTTTTTGGAATAGATTCGAAACGAAGATTCTCTCTGATTTTTATTTAATAAAGATTTAATAAAAGTGGAATCAATCAAAAAAATTTTACCCATTAGCTCCATCAAAATAAATAGCTTGTTGTTTGATTAAATCTACAACTCCTTTATGGTTTCCCTCAACACCGATGGGAATGTTAAGAAATGCGGCATTGAAATTGATACTTTTTTTCATTTGGTCAATGACACGATTAGCGTTAGCTCCCATTCTATCTAATTTGTTTATAAATGCTACACATGGTACATTATATCTATTCATTTGGCGAGTCACTGTTAGAGTTTGTGATTGAACACCACCAACACCACAAAGTACTAGAATCGCACCGTCGAGAACTCTAAGAGCTCGTTCAACTTCAACCGTAAAATCAACATGACCGGGTGTATCAATAATATTTATATTGATATCATTCCAATGAACGTATGTGGCAGCTGATTGAATTGTTATACCTCGCTGCCTTTCTAATTCCATGGAATCCATTTTGGCTCCAACATTGTCTTTGCCACGAACCTCATGCATTTTCTCAATTCTGCCAGTGTAGTATAAAATTCTTTCCGTTAAAGTTGTTTTTCCACTATCTATATGGGCTGAGATACCGATATTTCGTATCCTTTCAAGATCAGTGAGAGAAATATTATGATTGTACCGGCATTGATTGCAATAATAAAAACCCATTTTTTCTGTTAATTACAAATGAAAATTTTTTTTCAAAAAAAAACAATTTTACAAACCAATTTTTGTTTAAAAAATGGAGAAATCTTTGAATATTTTGAAGAAAACATTTTAAAATTATTTAAAACAATAAATACATTTGAAAAAAGGTTAAGTTTATTTAAAAAATTGTGATACTATCGATTGTTTCAAGCAATGCTTGTTTCTCTGTTTTGGAAAATTCAAAATGAACCGAATGAATATTTTCAAAATTTATCTTCAAAGTTTTAGGCCAATTTATTTGACATCTAATCAACCCGTTCAATCTAAATCTATTTTATTTTCAAAAAGATTTTGTTCGAATGAAAGTGTCAAAAAAGTCAAAGAAATTGATGAAAGTCGAGATCGCAGGATTCCAGTTGATTTAGAAACAAGTATTCAATATTTGAAAAGTGATGGTATATTTAAATTTTATAATTTTGAAAAATTATTCATTATTTTTTAAAAGCTTTCAAGCAAGCCTATCAAAATTATAAAATATGGGAATTATTCAGGCGAAACTTCAAAGGTCAATTTTCACCTTCCAAACCAAGAATCGAATGCGTTGTTGATGGTTTCATAAAAACATCAAACCCATGTGTTGTTTGTCGGGACAAGTATCTAGTCTTACATTACAAGGTAACGAGTTTTCTCAATGTTTCCATGATTCTTATTGATTTTTCTTAAAAATTTAGAATATTGATTTATTAAAACATTTCATCAGCGAACACACAGGATATGTTTATCCAAATACATTAATTTGTTTATGTTCTGAACAATATGAAAAGCTTTGCGTCGCTGTAAAATTGGCAAAAAACCATGGTTTAATTGATTTCGAAGTACCAATACGTCAATATGACTATTCTTTCTATTATAAAAATAATCTCAAATAAAAATGCTTCTGATTATTTTATTTAAACAAAACTATTTATTAAGTTTTATTATTTATTTAAATTAGGTTTGCAAATAGAAATAATATTAATTTTTTAAAAAATTTGATTTCTTAAAAAAAAGAAATTGGATAAAATTTAAAATTTTTGTTCGATTGAATACGTTCTTGATGAACAACTATGTTATTAGCATTTAAATACTAGTGTTTGTGAAGAAGTTTCGGTTTATTCGTTGGAAATTTTTTTTTTTTTTTTTGTTCTTTAGCAGAGAGGAGTCCTCTTTTTCTCTTTTTAGTGCGTTGTTTGTCCTTTGTTACGACATTGGTATGTAATATCAGAAAAGCTAGCAAATGAGTGAGTGAGTCAATGTTTGAGTGGCTCAATGTTTTTTTTTCATAACTTCGCAGTTTAGATATTTTCTGTACGATCATTTATCATTTGTGCACGTAAAAACGATACACTCTTACTCATTTTCATTTCCAAATTCATTTCATCTGATTTTTTTTTTGTTTTGGTTTTTTTTCCTTTCAATAAATTATTTTCTGGTCTCAAATATCAATTTAAAGCTAAAGAACAGAGTTTTCTTCGTTTGAAAATAAAAAGTTTAGAAGAAAAAAAAAGTTTCAAGTACTTGTGGTATTTGTTTGGATACACTTGGACAATATTTGACTAGGAGTGACATTTCAATTCCATATATTGGAATCAAATTTGTCACTTTTACGACAATATTATCATAAGTGATTTAAGTGTAAGTATATTTTAAAATGAAAGTTTGAAAAAACTTAATTTTAAAATACTGTTTTAGTTTTGTCAGTTTCAAACTTTGAAACTTGATGTATATATTAAGGATATATTTTTGTCAAACGAGGAACGTTCAAATTAAAAGAAAAAATGATTCAAGTTAGCAGTAATTTACATGGTGGGTTTTTCAAACAGAGCGAGATTGTAGAAAGAAAGGTTGGAAAGAAAATTTGTCGTGGTCCGTTGCAACAATCGCCGCTCAATCGCTCTCAATTTCGTTTATCTCCTAATTTACAACCCAATATCACGCAAAAAATTAAAAAAAAGTTTCAATCAGATGTATCAGATAGCGATCAATCAGACAGTGATGGTAATTTATTTGCTGGATCCAAGTCTTATGTTACGCCATCACCTTCTGATTTGCCCAGCCCTCCCAATAATTGGATATTGAATGGAATTCATCTATCGGAAATCATTTGTTCAGAATCGAAAAAGTTTGAATTAGTCGATGATTCAGCTGTTCTGGTTGTTGGTAAAGAGGATTTGTTTCCTACGTTGAGTCTCTCAAAGTGAATCGTCAAAAGAATCATTTTTCATTGTAAATATCATAAAACTCAACTACTGCTATAATAATTACGAAGAAAACAGCATATTCTTTGAAAAATCTTTATCAATGTTTTCTTCTTTATGAAAGTTTTTCTACGATGCTCATACTTGTAATACAACCATTATTTTACACCATTTCAATCATCAAAATTTTTTTTTTAATCTTGAAGATATTGAAAAAATATCAATCTAAAAATTTCCAAGCTAGTGTAAAAAAACTAAAAAGTTTCGAGGCGAAAAAATTTACATCAAATTACGAAACTTGTTAAAAACTCAAAATTAATTTTGAAGATAACATGAATTATTTTGGAAAAATTTAATATATATAGTTATTTTGAAGAAAATGGAGAACTATATATGTGTGCAAAATAATTGTTATATAATTGTTTTATCCTCCAAACTGTGATTTTAAATCCTTCCCCCTCCCCTGGCCCGCAAGGGCCTTAAAATTTGTCGAAAAAAGAGCATTTTAAGCATAATTTTTTTTTCAGCGTTTTTTCTCTATTTAGCAAGAAGAAGAAGGAATGGTAAGTTGAAAAAAAGAAGAAAACTTCAAACTTAAAATCTATATTTATTTTAATATCAAAATAAATATTTAAATATTTTTATCATATTTACAAAGTATTCTTTAAGTTTTTTTTCTCTATAACATAAAAAAAAAGTAAACACAAGGGAATAACGATTTTTTTCTGTTTCAACATGAAATATACCAATTTTTTTTAAATCTATTATCACCAGAGTTAATTTGGTGGGGGATCGGTTTGTTTTAAGATTTTCCTCCTTCCACTTGGCGAAACAATGTTCAATGACGGACCGTTAGTTGTTCGTAATGGAACACTGAGATTAGCCGTTGTTGAGACAGCATTTCGTACTTTATTTACTTTATTATTTCGATGATTAGAATTTACGGAAGTTTGAGGTGATGGTGACACGGCATGAATGTAAGATGACATATTCAATGAAGTCAACGAAGATTTTTGTCTATTACCATTGTTTTCATTTTGATTCATTGTCGAAAAATTGATGTTTTCCAAACATTTATTATGAACACTGTGCTCGTTTCCACCTGTTTCGTTTTGAATATTCATTGTTTTATCGGCTAATACCGCAGCTGCCATTGAATGATTAATCAGTTCAGTTGATTCGTCGATACTGTTCTCTTTTAAGCTGTTATTGTTGGATTGACAAGATATTTTGTTATTGTCGTTTTCTTGAGTGGTTTTTTCTGAATCAATAACTTTAGAATCTTCGTTTTGTGAAACTTTAACCGACAATATTTCATCAATATTGAAAGAATTAGTCATACTAGCAAATATCAATTCTTGCAAAAAAATAGCACGATCCGCTTTCAGTGTATCAAGTTTCGATGATTCGTTTTCAGGTAGAAAATTTGTCAAAGATCTATAAAAAAAAAATCGCAATGAAATTATTTGAAAATGAAGCGGTAAAAAAAAACTTGCCCAGATAATAGAAAATCAGAGTTTAAACTATTTAATGTGTTTGCCGATGCTACAGCATTAGAAGTCAAGCTATTGTTGTTTGAAGGACTAGCGGTCGAATCGAGAAAAACCATGTATGGTGACTGTAAAGTATTTGAATCGACAGCTTGTGTCGAAGTTAATGGTACTGAGGACACTTGAGCAGTTTGGCGCCGCTGACGCTGCATAATTCGTTCCAATGGTAAACGAGTTCCTGCCGCGGATTGTCTTTCTAATTGAAGCTGAACTTGCAAATTTTGGCCATTCGACTCAAGCCGATTGACTCGGCGGACATCAGTAAGTTGAGATAATAACTGAGCGATGGGATCGGTTCCATCACGGTTAGATGTAGTTGTTGAATTTGAATTGAAGAACTGTGAACGGCCTCTTCGATTATTGTTGAGCCTAACATGACGAGAACGTATTCTAACAATTTGAGGCTCTTCGTAAAAAAAAAATTATAGTTAAGGAAAAAAACTGAAAAATCAAAAATCTTTGAAATAAAATAAAAAAAATGAGAAAAGGATATCAATTCACGATTATTATTATTGAGACTTGTGATTTCATTATTGCTGCTACTTTCTCTATGTTCCAAATTAAGATGAGTGAGAAAATCATCGGAAACTTGGTTTGGCTCGCCATCAGGTAATGTGGCGCAAATTGGACACACCTTTATAAATTTCAAAATTAAACTCTAGGAATTTGAAAATCAATCAAGCATACCACTTGGATAGAATTATCACCATGAGATGCATTAACATGCTCGTGAAGCGTTGCAACAGTAAAACCGAGCTTGCCACAGATTGGACAGGTAAATGAATAGAGTTGTTCAATGTTGATTTCACCAGAAAAATACAATACTAAAAACAGAAAGTTGCGGTTCATTCAATAAAACCTTGAAGTTATTTACCTGAATCATCTCTGGTTAAGATACATTGCATCGGATGATCACCGGTGTGCCTTCCCGAGAGATTTCCTGAATCATGACATGCGGCACAAAGATCGTAATCAAGACAAATTAGACATTTGTAACGTTTTCCTAGGAAATTCCTTTTAAGGCACGAATCACAACTGACTCCTAGTGATAAATTTATTATAACGATTTTCTATCGACTTGAAAAACGTACCTTCATGCTGAGACATTGTGGTATTAACGGATATAATGTAATCACATCAAGTTAGGTATGATAATATGTAAACGTATGAGACCGATTTTATCGGAATATATTTTTTTTGAAAGAAATCAACTTTTTAAGATGTGTTTTTGACTAATTCTTTTTGAGATGAGATTTATCTTTTTAAAAATTTTCACAATCAAAATCGACACACAAAAATTAATAAATTTGAAACAAAAAAAAGCAAAACAAAACAAAAACTCAACAAAATTTCAATGGATGAAAGGCAGTATAAAATGAAGGGAGAGAAAAATCAAAAAACGATAAAATTTAAATCTTTTAGAATTTTCTCGATAAAATAATAATATTATTATCATCTATAAAACACAGCATAAAAATTTTGTTTTTTAGTCGATTTTCTATTAATTTTTTTGTATTCAATTTTGTTTGTTTGTTATTTCAAAAGATCAAGAACTCGAAATCGAGCAATTCTTTTGCATAAACACACACACACACACAGGACAGTCAGTCACAATAAAAATATACGAAGCTCAAAGGAAAAAAGAAATAACAGCGACTCGGCGGAGTTGCAACATACATACAACATTTAACACTCACAAACTCTCTACACAAACAACGTACCCGAATTATTAGCTATTGATTTACCAAAAAGTAAAAGAATGGTTGGATTCTGTGCCAAGTTTATTTTCAAAGATGATACGTATTATTTTTGGGTTTTCAGCTCGCTGTTTTTGCTCAACACTTAAAATTTGCTGAAAATATTTTTGTTTGTTTGTGGTGAATGCCACAAAATTGTTTTTTTTTTCTTCTTTATTGGCTAACCTTTGTTGGTGTGTATACGACAGTGTATATCTTATTAGCAATTATTTTTAAGTGATAAATGAATGGATTATTTTGTTTTTTTTAACCAGTAGATTTGTATTTAGATTAATCGAAACTAAATATAACATAAGTTAGGTAAAGCCAATAAATTACGGATCAGCATTTTATTGAAAAAAACAACAACAACCAATAACTGACTGACTTTATATGAAATCGAAACTACCGTCGTTAAAGAGTCATTTTAATTTTATATGCTAGCAATATATATTCATCACGATGAGGAGGGGAAAAAATTTTGATTGAAATATTTATTTATTTTTTCGTTTCTTTTTCATTAAAAAGTCAATCGATGAGAATGAAATTGGAATGCCTCAAAGATGAACAAAATGCAAGTAATAAGAAGCTTACTCTTCTAGAAGATGTCTAGTGCTTTCATGAAAATATGTATGGATGATACCAAATTAACTTGACGAAGTAATACACACACACTCATACATAAACTTCAAATTCGGACGCATGCTTGCCAAAAATAAAAAAATTTATGATATAGAAAGCTAACAGCAAAAGCTTGAGGCTTTGATTTGTCGCATAAATATTTTTTCATTAAAAAAAAAAAAAATATATTCAACTTGTTGTTCGTGTCCATTTTAATTTTTTGGTTTTTTTCTAAAAATCTTGTTCTCTTTGGGAGAAGAAAAAAAATGTCGATACAACATCGAGCCTTGATTTATGGGGGAAAAGGTGCTCTAGGAACTGTGTGTGTCGATTTTTTTAAGAAACAAAATTGGGTTAGTTTTTTTTTGACTTTTTTTTCCAAGATTTGGCATCATTGATTATCATTAATATTTCGAAAATTTGTTGGTCGATTTTTTTTTCAATAATTTTGAACAATTCTATCAGTGTTATTGAAACCTTTCTATTTTTTTTTCTTAGTGGGTTACCTCGGTTGATTTGATAAACAATGAACAAGCAAATTCCAATATATTGATCAAAAGTTCTGATTCATTGGTTTGTCAAGAGAACGAAGTTATAGATAACTTATCTAAAGTGTTGAGCGATGAAAAGTTAGATGTCATAATATGTGTTGCCGGAGGTTGGGCAGGTGGCAGTGCCAAGAGTAAAGGTTTCGATTTAATGTTCTTTCAAAAGCTTTCGAGTATTTTTAACTTTTTCAATTATGCAGATTTTGTGAAAAACTCAGATTTAATGATTAAGCAAAGTGTTTGGAGTTCGTTGATTGCTGCTAAAATTGCATCAAAATTTCTTAAAGAAAATGGTCTTTTTACTTTAACCGGGGCAAAAGCGGCCCTAGAGCCAACACCTGGTGAATTGATTTAAGATAATTATTTTTAGCCTCAAACACTCATTATAATTTCTAGGAATGATTGGCTATGGTTTGGCTAAATCAGCTGTCCATCATTTGGTTTCTAGTTTATCATGCGAGAATGGTGGACTTCCTGCCAAAAGTACAGTGCTAGCCATTTTGCCCGTTACTCTCGACACTCCCATGAATAGAAAGTTTATGCCAGACGCCGATTTCGCTACTTGGACACCATTGAGTTTTGTCGCCGAATTGTTTTTCAAATGGTTTACAGATAATAGCGCTAGACCAAAAAGTGGATCTCTTGTTCAATTAGTTACAGAGAAAAATGTTACTTCATTGAAGATTGAATGATAATAACGAATTTCATTAGAAAATTAACAGTATTTTTTTACAGTGAAAAAATAATTTTTATTGGACCAATCACAAAAGTTAAACAAAAAAAAAACAATTTCATGTCATATTAACAAAGAGCTTAAGGTCAAGGTATCACATAATGTATAAAAGTTTGATTTTTCAAACTCTGATCAAAATAAATTTTTTTAATAAAATCTTTCAAACTTCTATATGAGTCGGAGCTGCGATCTCTGGGCTTGCAAATATTGAAATGATCTTCATCCAATAAAATGAAATTTCCAATTCCAATGTTGGCTGATTCTTTGGGTACCAACAATGTTTTCCATTCAATGGGATTTTTCAATAAAGTACATTCTTTAGTTTCTGCAAAACTTAAACACTCGATCTTTTTTCTTCTGATTAAATCAATAAATTCATTGTTGAGCTGAATTAATGTTGAGCTATCTGATTTGAAAAAACTCATTTTTTTTGAATTTTGAAAATTGTTTCATTCTAACCTTTTCGAAGATCAAGAACATGGTTAGTTGGTGAGATTATGCGTTCGATATTCTGAGACCAAACAGCCATTTCTGAACCAAAATGTGGAACAGAATAGAAAACTATTGCTTTTGTTTGATTTATCAAAGGATGATTGTCAGAGAAATTTTTATTAACTTGGGACAGCATTTGCTTGACAATCAAACCTTTTTGAAAAAAACTTTTAACATTGAAATTTAAATACCCAAACAATTATTACCTCCCATTGAGTGGCAAACGAAAATTACAGGTCTTTTACCAACACCAGCAGCCTTAAGTTCATCAAACAATTGAATACCTCGATCTTTGATAGTGAAGGCTTCGCTATTACAATTTATACTCCAATTGCTCAAATAGCTTTCATATTGTACAGCTAATATACGACAAACCCCGTTAAGATCATCAGCCAACCACGATTGTGGCCAGCACTCAGTATAATCAATTGAGTTTTTCATTGAATCAGATTGACGCCAAGTTTTGAGTACTCCACCTTTGAGACCATGCACAAAAACCAAATCAAATTTTGAACTTTCTTGGTTTTTTATTTCTTGAATGGGGTGTAATAGATAAATTGATGACTTAAAAAGCTCATTACGCTGAGATATATTATATAGTGTTTTTGCTGCTTCAAGTTTCAAACACAAATCAGATGATTGAAGCCATTCGACCAAGATTCTCAACCACCCAGTGTGATAAAAATGTTCATGAGAACTTTTGTACACACTTATAGCCGAAATGCATGTTGAAATCGAGTGCAATGCTGAAATATCATTTCGAAAAATTTTAATAAGCTCATGCAAAGCTATCAGAAGGCCATTGTCGAGAAGATGAAAGCAAATTTCTTTGCTACTAAGAATATTTTGGAGAATTGTTTGAAAATAAAGTTCTTTGTACCGTTTGATGCGATTCGAATCAGAAGTTTGATTGTGACTGTACTCATGATAGAAAAAAATGTCATTTGAAAGAATTTCACGTTCAAGCAACATCAAAGTTTGCTTAGTTAGATATTTGGCACATTCGTTTTGTCCAGGAAAATTGTCAACACATTTCAATAAATGTATCGGAAGTTCATAAGATTCAAATTGACAAACTTTTCCTTTTATATTCAAAAAAATTTGATTTCTTCCAAAATACCGGCGAAATTGATTAGGTTTGGCATTTGGTTTACGAGCTTGTTCAATGCTTGTTTTGTAATCGCTTTTTTGACTAAAGCTCAAACAATTTAATTCTAAAGAAAATTCTAATTTATAAAAATGAAAAGTAAAAATGTTATCTAACCTTCTAATACACATGTCAATGTTTCATAGTTGGGAAACCAATTTTTTATGTTTGAAAACTCTGCTTCACTTTCATTAATGATTGAATTTAAATTGATTTGATCAAAAATTTCTGATGGTAAATAAATGTATCCATCATCTGTGGCTGATTGCAATTGATTTCCTGATGATGCAAATTTCTTAAACCATGTCCAGCTACTGGAATTTCAAATAAATTCAATTTATCTTAAAAATAAATAAAAATAAGTTTACCCGCCAACAAGCGAAATCACCGAAGAAAATACCCAATATTTTGATGGTATCGTTTCAAACATATTTTTAAAAATAACTTTTATCAATTTGTAATTCAACTCAAAAATTGCTTTTTAGTTAAAATGAAAATTTGCATGATTTTTGATAAATTACTTGAATTTATCAATCAAAAACATATTGATAATCATCGCAAATGTTCACATAAAGACATTTCAAAAATAAAAATAAACATCTCATCATAAAAATTGAAACAACGCCAAAATGCTGCCATCTGAGATTTTTTTATAAACTGTTGATCTACTGTGCTCGGGCATCCAAAAATTTTTTTCCAAGTTTGTTTGCTTTTTTTTAAATGTCAAACTTTTTTAATAAATATTTTTTTTATTGAATAATTTTTTTCGGCCTTCTACTTTTCACAGCGTTTTTCAACCTCAAATTTTCATTTATGTTTGCTATATATTGAAAATGTCAAAAAATCTCTCTCAATAATAAAGATTCAAATTCAAAGGGCTGTTGTTTTTCATTACATTACATCTTCTTCAAACTTTTCGTTGGTGGTTCTGAGGGCTGGTTGTTCTTGATACTTCAATATTTTCCTACCTTTTCACATTCAGTAAGTGTATCTTTTTTTCTGGGTAACAGAAGAACAAGAATTTTAGAAACGCATGTCTATTCGATTTCAATTCAATTCGGGCTCTCTGTCTTTTTCTCATTCCGTACTTATTAACGAAAATGGTAGACTGGTTAGACGAAAAGAAAGAGAGAGATCGGGTTTTATAATAATAATTTTTTTTATTATCATTATTGAATCGTTTCACTCATATATATGATCTGAATCATGAGAAAAGAAGAACAAAAATGTGCAAGAAGACACAATTACACATCGTTTCACTTGCACAACAAATAATACATTGAACACGCGCCCGAAACGGCGGAAAGCAACAACAATGCTTCAGTTTGATTTTGTTGGTTCTCCCTGGCGTTCAGGAAATTTATATTTTAAGAAAAAGGGAACAGAAACCTTTTTGGGCCTGCTTGTCCCGTCTTATATGCCAAAAAAAAAACTTTTCATTTAATCATCAATATTCTTTCTCTCCATTTTTTTTCTTTCGCTAATGTTTGTCATTATTTTGTTGTTCGTAAAAATTTTCCTATATGAATTTTCTTCCAAACACACACACACACACACACACACACATTTCTTCACTTGTCTTGACACAAAAATAATAAATGAAGCTTTTATATTTTTAATTTGAATTCAAAAATTCTCTTCCCTCTTCAAAAAAAAAAACCACAAAAAGACGTCAATAATAAATTTCAAATTTAATTTTAAATTTAAAAGTTTTTTATTGTTGTTTTAACTGAATTTTTTCTTCGTTGAAATTACATGTTGCCATAGTTGTAGTTGGGTAGTCCGGGTCAACCTGAAGAATTTGACGTCAACTTTGTTTTTGTTTTTTTCTGTTCAGTCATTTTTTCTTTCGTCTTCTTCTTCTTAGATTTTTGAATGTTATAATTTTCGTGATTCAAATACAAAATATCGTTTTCCTTGAATGAATGTGTTTGTGTGTCCGTGTTCTACTAAGTAAAAAAAAAAATTTGAAACTTTTACTTGATTCTCTTGCAAACGAAATAAAAACGAAAGTTTTTTTCTTGTTGTTGCTTATGTTGATCGAGCGAATATGATTTATATAATTTGTAAGAATATATGAAATATTTCTCCAGAGAAAACGTCATTGTACAAGCTCATATTATCAGTTCATTTAGAGAAAAAACACAACACTAGCTCAAAAAAATTCCGACCAACCTAGAACAACAAAATTTTTCTATTTTTGCTTTTGAATCGTAAACAGAACAAACAAAAAAGCTGAAAAAAACAAAACAAAAACTTCTTTTTGATTTGAAGTTAAAAAAATTTTTTTTGTTTTTTTTTCCGTTCCTTCATTCACTCGAGAACCGCGATGGCCTCCACACATCCAAACGTTGTATCGTTGATGTCCAAATTTCGAGGATGTTTGATTGGTGGTTTGATTGGAGATTGTTTTGGATCACCTTACGAAGGCGAATCAATCGTTCCACGAGATTCGCTTCAACAATTCATCACTAAGCAATTGGAAGAACAATCGGAAAAATGTGAGTAGTTTTGTTTTAAATTTTTTACTTGTCAAAAAGAAATCATTTCAAATTTAAGCTTTCAAATTTTTAGTCTTCTAAATTTGACGCATTTCAATGATATAGAAAAAAAAATTGATATCGTTATTGAGACAGTTATTATTTGAATAAATATCTGTTTCAGTTTTTTTGAGAACATTATGTATTTATTAGTTGTCATTGCTAAATTTTCTTCAACAAACCCAATAGCTTTTTTCAAACTTCCTTAGCGAGAATACAAATATTGATTGTATCACGCCATACTTTGTAGTTGTTTTTTTGTTCTGGCTCAAACATACCCAACATACCCATGACAATTCACAATTGAAAGATATGTTTTTATTCTTTCTTTTTTTTCGGGTTCCATTAACCGATACCTTACTTTTTTTCTATTATTTTTCAGCTGAAGCAATTTATTTATTTTGTTGTTAGTATAATATTGATAAATAAATTTATTTCCATTTCATTTGTGTTGATTTCATTTCAATTTGAAATGTAAAATTTTTTTTTTTGAAGGAAATGGAATTCGTATCTCATTAAATTTGATTATAGGAATAGTTTTTTGATAAAAAAAACAAATTGCGTTGTTTTTTTTGCTGTTGGAAGCTGATTCAAACTCTGTGTTTCAGGGTTGAACAAACGAACCAAATAAACTTGACTTCTATTTTTTTTTCTGCTTTCTCAATCTTAGTGCCCATTCCTAAATGAATAGAAAACTTTTTTTTTAATCTTTGCTTTTCGGCTCTTTGTTTGTAGAATGTTTCATTGTAGTGCTTATTGTAATGCTGATCTCATTTTCTTGTTATTTTAGCCTAGTTTTTGTGTTCGTCATGAAGAAAATCTTCTTCAAATTAGAAAAAAAGATCTAAGTTTTATGGACAGTTTTAAGATGTTTATAACAGTTTCGCGGTATGATAATAGTTTGTAATCTTGTTTTTTTCTGTTGCTGGAATTGAGGCTTGTTTTCAGCTTTATTCTATTGGCGGCTCACACACACACACTTCTAGGAACCAAACTTGAATGTCAAATGCGAATTCGTGTGTAAAATTTTTTTCAATTTTTTGTTTTTGCTTGTTCTTCAATAGAATTTTATTATTGTTAATGATTCGAGTTTGGCGAAAGCGTTAAACAAAAAATAACACGCAAAAAATGCTGAAACGGCTTCTTTGAACAATGTTAGAGAATTTTTTTTTCGCCATTAATTCGATTTATTCAATCGAAAATAGATGAACTTTTGTTCTGGAACAAATTTCTGTTGTTTTCATCATAACCATAGTTTTTTTTTAACCATCAAATTAGAATATTTTCAATTTCAAAAACTACATTGTATACTTTTTTTAAAATTAAAAGTTTGAGTTAAAAAAAAGGAACAATTTATATAAAAAAATTTCGGTAAAAAAACTTGAGCATTCACAGCAATGACCCGCTCAATTTTTTTGTTATTTGTTTTATCTAAAAACACAAAAAGAAAAAAGTTCATTTTACTTTTAAATGGTTTTATAGGCTTCACAAGAATTGAATTCTCAATTATTTGTATTCCAAATCTGTTTTAATAAATCCCAGGTGATGTTTTGTTTTTTAAACAGAAAAACTGTGATTTATTTAAAAAAAACTGTCAACTAATGTTGTGCATATTCTGTATATTGAACATTTTTAATGTATTTATTTGAAAAACCATAAAAAAGACATTTTGTTTTTTTTCAAGCTTGAGAGGATTAGAGCTCAAAGATTTGAAACATTTCTATTCCAAATGCTATTTATGATCGAATTATTTTATTCATGAACAGAAAGTTTAAGCTTAGTTTTGTTTTTATATTCAATATTAAAGTCATAATTTTGTTCTAGATAATGTGATTGTGAGCATAAGAGAATTTGTTTCTTTTTGTTTAGTGAATAATGTAAATAATGTTTTTTTTTGTCTTTTGAAAACAAACATTAACATGAAAAACTATTTGATCATTAATTTTGTTTGATATGTGCCTTAACTCAAGAGACGTTCTTCGGTAAAATATTAGACTAGTAGTATTATCGATATAAACCAACTGTGAAAGTTTCAAATACTGAAAATATAAATCTTTGAAGAAACATGTGGTTACGTTGAAATAACAAAAATTTAAAAATTGAATTTGTTAAAAACTTTAAAATGTCAATAGTTTTGGCACGTCAAAAGAGTTTTTTTAGAAACAACAAACAACACATTCAACGAGTTATCGTTCTGGGAATCATTTCATTCATTTAGTTTTTACTAACTAACCAACAAATCATTGATTGAAATCAATTCTCAACAATTTAATATTTAATTAATGGATCTTGTTTTACAAGAATAAACAAGATTTTTAGTTTTAAAAAATAGTTTATTAAATACAATCGAATAAACTAATACTTTTTTAAAATTTGCTTTTCGTGTTTGACAAATATTTGATTTAAAGTTGTTGGAACATTACCGGCCATAATTAATTGACAAACCCTTTTTGAATACCAATTAATAAATTAAATAATCAGCAGAAGTCTCTGAAATATTTGCATCAATTTATTATTAATTCACTTTTTTTTGAAAGTCGTGTATTTTGATGCAGTACAAAAAAATTATGATAATAATTAAGTTTGAATACCATTGTTTTTTTTCTACAATGTGAAAAAAATTATAGAATTTTTATTTATTTTTATGTTAATTAAATTTATAATAATTTTATTCTTATCATCATTCTCTCAATAAAAGATAACACAATAAAACTGCATTTTTTTATCATTTCGAAGTCAATTTATTTGTTCTTTGTCAAAATTTGAAAAAAAAACTCGTGTTAGAACATTTTTCTAGCATTCAAATTATGAAAAAAAGTTGAAATGAACGTTTGATGTTTCACAATGGTTCTATTAAATTAAATTTCTTAGAATGAATTCTTCAAATATAGAATTCACTTCAATTACATCAAATTCAAAGAACTAATTGAAAGTTTTTTTTTTCTTATTTCAATAACAAAAAAAAAAGAAGAAACTTATTTTTGATTGAAACCTACCAAAGCTTCAAATCAAATAGCAAATATGATTGGCAGACAAAAAAAAAAAACAAAATTGTTGAAATATCTTGTAGAAAAAAAAATTTTCTTCTTTCATTGGAGTTTTTTTGTTTTGTTTGTTGTAACAAACAAACCTCATTTAAGACTTTATTTGCCAATTTTGTTTTCGCGAATTTTCGAGAATTTTTTTTTTTTTCTTTTTTTCAAATATTAGCACTGTGCTCATTCTATTAAGCGCAAAACAAATAAAAAAAAAATAAAAAAATTTTGATTTTGAAAATAATTCATTTTTTTTTTTTTTGTTATTAGTATTGTGAAAAAAAAAATTCATTTTACTTTTATTCTATTTTTTCTCATTTGATACAATACAAATCTTTGAAAAAAAAAAATTTGAATTGAAATCAGAATATTCTTTTCGAGTTTTTTCTCATTGATTCTTTCATTATCATGAATTCTCGGAGCAAAAAAAAAGTCGCATATAATTTTAGAAGAAATAGCAAATTATCATATTTTTTATATTTAATATTATGTATGATTCGAAAATTCTATTCAATGATACGATCATGTTCTCTCTGTTGGCTTTTAATAAAATTCATGAATGCGGTTTAACAAAAGAAGAAGATGAAGAAATGAAAATTAATTTCAGTGTTTTTTTTCATAGAAAATTTTCCATCAAATTGGAATTTAATTTTTGGTTGGCTTGTTTTTATGAAAAAAAAAAATAAACAAAAAGCTACAAACAATTAGATTCATTTAGATTTAAACATTTGTTCATTCTTATTTGCTCTCGCACTATTCGCATCATCTCTTCACTTTTTTTCAATGATGAATAGTAAATCGATTTAAAATATTCTGTTATTTTCAGAAAGAAAAAATTAACTCAAAACAATTTTCAAAATAAAACATTATGAATCGAATATATGTAGTTCTAGTTTATTTTTTAAACAAAAATTATAATAAACAAATACGCCTAAAGTTTTTATTTTAAATGTTCTTGCCATAGGGGTAGCTGTGCCTATTTTCGAATATTTAACAGAAAAAAATGAGTTGTCAAAAAAAAAGTGAAAAATTATTTCAAAATTCAACATTTAACATTCAACTCTCTGAACTAAAGTAATACATCATGCCTCACTTTCACTAGAATACTAAAACTGAGTTACCGATTTTTTCATTATTAAACACGCCATATTTTTTCTCTTTTATTTCAATTTTTTTCAAAAGCCAAAAAGTTTGTTACGTTTGATTTTGCTAAATCACAAAAAAAAAATTTAGTAAAAACAGAATATTTAAAAGCATTGGACATTTTTTTATTTGACACACTTTAGTATCTTTTCATGACTTTTTAAATTTATTTGATTGAGTTTGAAAAAAATTAAGATTAAAGTTATTAAAATTGAGTGAAATTCTGTAAATTTATCGTAGTTGTTATTCAGTTTATTTTGAAGACTCAATTTGAGGATTCTCTCTTTCTCTAGAGTACATAGCTTGATTTTTGATGTGAAAAAAAAGGGTTTAGAAATCATAGAAATTGTTTCTGAGAATCTTGGCTCTAATTATTTTTGACTGTCAATGTTTAAATACAAAATTGTTATATTGTATTTTTATTTATTTCTCGTGCTTTCAACTTCTACATTAATACAAAAATTTTTTCAATTTACTGAAGATATTTTTTTTATAGTTATTATTGTTGTAGTTGTCAATTGATTATATCACATACATGTAACAATTATTTATTTTTAGATTATTTTAATTATTATTTTGTTTAAGGTGTTTGATGTTATTTGTTTAATGGAATTGTTTCATTAAAAAATAAAACAAAACAAAAATCATCACAGTTGTAAAGTTTTCTAAACAAGCGATTAGTTTGTACTTTTGTTAGTTTTATTTCATTTTTCAAATTACTTTTGCTCTTCAACCAACAACGATACATTAATCTCGTTGCCGACAAGCCAACAAGCAAACTTGGAAGATTTATTTACATTTAGATTTTTATTATTATTATTATTTTCATTTAAATTCACTCTTGAAATGCATTAAATTTTGTTTTTCTCTGATGGTTGTTATTGTTCTATAATGATGTCTTGTCTTTCTTTGAAAATCTTTTTTTAATTTATTTGAATATATCATCAGGATTTTTTTTAATCAAATTTCTTTGGTATTTATGTTTTGTTAATTCCTACAAAACGAAAGCTTTACTGCAATGATTTGTTTGTTTGTTTTTTTCCTTGGTACACTTTAAAATTGACTGAATAATATGTTAATTTTTTTGTTTTTCTTGCTCGTGTCAACTGAAGCAACAACGTTCGAGATAGAAACAGTTGAAACTTAATTTTAATAGAGTTTTTTTTTTAATTTTGAAAATATATCATAAACTAAACTGAAATAGCAAATGAAAATTTTCAATTCTCTGAAAGAAAACAAAGATCGTATAATTTATTCAATCAAAGAAATTTTCAGTTCTCTTATAATGACATTATAATAATAATGCTTGAAATAAAATCATTTTTATTTACTAGTTTTTTTCATTTAATTTTTTCTTTTTGTGTCTTTTTTCCACTTAAATAATTTCATTTGTAGATTTAGTTAGTTTCAGAAAAATTTTTGTTACTTAAAAAAAAATAAATAAAGACTGATAAATATTAAACATTATTTTGTTTTTAATAAACTTATCAAAACTTTTTAAAAAAATTTCTTTCTATTTTCTCATTGTATAGTGTTGTTGTTTTTTTGTTTTTTGTTAGCTGTATTCTGTTATCTGATTTATTTATTTTGAAGCACAAACACACACACACACATAATCAATGTGATGGAACTAGTTATTATTCTCTCGAAGAACTTGAAGTTGTTGCTTTTGTATTATAACCTAAAAAAAATTTCTATTGTTTGTGAAATAGAGAGAAAATCTCAACACCAAACAAATCGAAACAACAACAGAAAATACAAACTATAAATAAAACACTTTAGCTATTTTCAAAACACTTGATAGTGTTTTTATCGAAGAGGAAAACTTAGCTTTTTTTTGAACAAGGATACTGCCCTAATATCGATAAAAGATAACGTTCCAAGATGTTTCAAGTGAACCATTTTTCTTCATTTAAAAGAAAGAAATAATAAAGGAAATTTTTTAAAGTTCAGTTTAAGTCACTATTTTTTTTACTTTTTTTCTGTAAGCTTGATCATAATTCTGGTCAAGCATGATCAATAATAATGATGCAAATAAATAATAATAAAAAAAAGCTAAAATAATGAGAAGAGAATTTTATTTTTTTCGTTTGATCGAAAAAAATAGATTTAAGTTGACCAGCCGACCAAGTCGGCTTTATTTTTTAAAACTCATTTTAACATCTCTTTTATTTGTTCCATTGGTTGGTACTGTTTTTTGATTTCGTTAACTTGACAAAAATTTTGAATCTAATATACTTGAAATCACAAAAGTGATTTATTAATTTAGAATATTCATAAATTTAATAAATTTTAGTAGCGTTAAACAGTTGTCCACTCATTACAGCAACATTATGTTGAAAAACATAATTTAACAAAAAAAAAACAGTTTTTCTCAATGCTTTTTGAGAACATACTCGACAAAATTGATGATAAAAGTGGAATAAATGTTTATAAAATTATGCAAACGATGTTCAACATCACGGAAAACATTTTCAAAGATTCAAATATTTGTCAAGTTTATTAAATTTGTGTGTAAACTAGGACAACAAGTTAAAATAAACTTTATATTAATGAGAAAAAAATGAATCGTTTGTACAGAAAAATTTATTTCAACATAAAGTTTTTATTAGAAATAAATGCTGTGTTTGATTTAAAACCAAAAGAAAAAAAAATCTAATGCTTAGATGGCATTTAATTATTTATACATCTATCAAGTACTCTTTGATTATCCTTGCCGGGTTTATTTTTATTTTTTTTTTCTGAAAATTTTCTGTTTTTGATGATAACGTTATCAAATAGTTTTTGTTCTGCAACAAATTTTTCCAACAATAGTTCCGTTAGTTTTTGGTAAACTGTAAATTTTTTGTTCTTTTGTTTTTGTGTGAATTTAGATTTAATATTTAACACAACTTCAAAAACAATGTCGAACAATAATAATCTGCAGTCTGTCAACACGAGATTAGACATTGGTCAGCACTGACCGGCATCTGGCTTGAAAATATAACATGCGCCGTTCCTGAAACAATAGAAGAAAAAAATATACGTTCGGTGTTAACGTGTTAGTAAAAAAAAAATTGAAAAAATGTTTTGGGTAGAATAGATTTAAATTATCAATCAGATATCTCAGGATGGTTGTAAAAAAAAACGAATAAACAATTTAAATGTTGTTTGTGGTTTTTTTTTTTTAATCAACAAAACCATTCGTTTTTTTAAAAAAGCGTTTCTTGTATATAACCCACGCTTGTACTTACTTAATATACTTTTCTAAAAGATCGTTCAAAAGTAGTCCAAGTACGTTTATCACGCATGAAACCATTTATTAACGACAAAAAAAACAGATAGAAAGAAATAGTTTTTTTTAAATCGTGAAAAAAAAACAAAAAACCTAAATAGCATTAAAAATGACCAGAATAAATTGTCGTCATAAAAAAAAATAAATAACAGATTTAAAAATGAATTACTACTTCAGCAGAATGGAATAATATCTCAACAAAAAACTGACAGCAAACTTACTACTACTGTAAACTAAAATTCACTATCAATTTTAAAAAGAAAACAAAATTACGAACCCAATTTTTCACCAGAGTTTTAAGTTTTTTTTCCAAAATTTCTTCTGTTAAGTTTTCAAGCACAACGAAAAAAAAAAAAAACTTGACGAATAAATTTTTTTTTTCTACTCATTTCGCTTTATAATTTTTTTTCCTTTCGAAAGCTTTGCCTATTGAAGCTTGAAACATAATAAAAACTGTCAAAAAACAAAAACAAAATTTAAAGTTTAATTTTAAGCAAGTGAACAATAATAATAAACAGGCAGAAATCCAATTTTTCAAATTTTTGTCAATTTAATGTTGAAACAAAACAAAAAACAATAGCAAGATGATAATTTGCACTCAAATCTTATTAGAGCAAAATTATTTTTCATTTTTCTTTTAATAAAACCAATTTGAATCAAAAAAAAAAAAATGTTTTTTTTTACAAAATTTTTTAACGATTTTGGAAAGGAAAATAACCCACGAAAAAAAAAATGTTTTTCTCAAGATTAGTTGAAGGGAAAAAAAATAAACGTTCTGTTTTGTTCCACTATAAATCTTTTCATCTGTCATTAGAAAAAAAAAATCATCAGGCTAAAATGGTTGAAATCTCGTAACTTTTTCTTGTTTTCTATAGTTTTGCCAAGTTAAATAAGTTTTTATTGAATGTTGTTTGCTATTGTTTTTTTTTTTCTCCATTTGGAACACAAAACCAAACAAAAGTTTTGATCGTTTTTTTTTATTTCTTAAGAGAGAACTAGAGAATCAGCAACTTTTTTCTTCTTTTTTTTCGATTCAGAAACATTTTCACTGAAAAACACTCGAGACACTTTAAAAATAAGATCATTAACCAAACATTTGAATTTTGCTGTAAGAAATAGCTCAACAATGATGATGATGATAATAAGAAAAAGAAGAGATTTTTAAGCAAAAAGACAAACGTAATAGTGAAAGACTTTATTATTATAAAATTTTCAGATTCAATTAAGTGTTTTCTCGATTTTCTCTTAGTTTGTTTACTTCTAATTCGTTTTCATTCTGCACTCACAGATTTTTAGCAAATAAAACTTTTTTTTTTTTGAAAATAAATAAAATTGAAAATAAAGTTTTAAATTGAAGTTTTGATGTAAAGTGAATTAAACACATAAATCACGATGGTTTGTGTGGAGAGTACTTGAAAAAAAAAAAATTTTTAATTCATTTTTAAACGAATCAAAATTTAAACTCAAAAATGATGAAAAATTTAAAAGAAATAATTTTTTTCAAATTTTTTTATTTAATTAATATTTTTTTAATCAAATAAATTTTATTGACTCTATATTTTTATTTTAAAGCTTCAACGTTTCAGACATTGATGTATACAGACGATACAGCCATGACCAAATCAATTGCTCAATCATTATTAGAAATGAGGGTAACTAAATTAGAAAAAAAAATTATTTCTGAATAATCAATTTGGATGGTTTTTATTTTTCTTATGAAAATATTTAGAAGTTTGATCCCAAAGATTTGGCTAAAAGGTTCGCATTAGAATACAATAAAGAACCGAAACGTGGTTACGGAGCAAATGTAGTGGATGTTTTTGCTGCGTTAATGTTGGCTAATTACGAAAATCCTTATGAACCGGCTAAAAGACAATTTGGTGGTCTTGGATCTTACGGTATGTAGCGATTATTCTGATTTTTAATTTTTGATAATAGGACTTTTTTTAATGGTTTTTTTCAAAACAGGCAATGGTGGAGCGATGAGAGTGGGACCGATAGCTTTATACGGCTACAATTTGGAAGAAAAAAATTTGATCGATTTAACAAGAGATTGTTCACGTATAACGCATGCCAATGCATTTGGCTACAATGGCGCAATATTGCAATGTTTAGCGATTCATCGTGCACTACACACTTATACGCCAATGAAAAAGTTGCTGGATATCAATGACTATTTAAATGATTTAACCGAAAAAATGGCTAAAATCGAATTAGAATCTCAATCAAATTATTTAATAAACAATTCTAACTATGATAAACCAAACCAAATGACTCCTTTCACTGATAAACTTAAAAAAGTCAAAGACATTCTTAATCAAGAAATCAAGGGCGTTCCTTATCCAGCAGAAAAAATAATCAATACTTTGGGAAACGATGTATCGGCTTTTAAATCAGTTCCCACCGCTATTTATTGTGCGCTTCGAGGTCAATTTCTCTTGACAGACAGTTTTCCTGAAAAAAATTCTCCATTTGTACGTACTATGTATCATGCCATTTCTTTAGGTGGTGACACCGATACGATTGCCTCAATGGCTTGTTCAATATCAGGAGCACTAAACGGATTTGATACCATTCCAAGAATGTTAATCAAACATTGTGAAAACAATGATATCATCGAAAAATATGCCGATGATTTGTATCGGTTGATACGTGGTGCACCTAACTCGGCTTCTTCTCATTGATCTTGTAATTTTTGTTGTCTTTTTTGAAAAAAAAACTTCTTCTCTGTTGTTTTTGATTCATATACCCAGGATGTTTTTATAATAATTATTGTATGTGAACAATCGAAATAAAATTCTTCAGAAATGAAGTGAAAAATTCTATACATTTTATTTGAAACAAAAAAAAACATCTCTTAATTTGTAAAAACAAACTTCCTTCTCAAGTTTTTTTTCTATTTTTTCGTCAATTTTTATTTTACTTTATATGTGATGATAATTTACTTAAATTATTAGAATTTATCATTGAAAACGACAGAAACAAACAAACACGCAAAAATCTATTGATTTTTCTACAAGTCTTATCAAATAATAACGATAACATGAAAAAAAAATCAAGATAATTTTATTTATATTTCAAAAACTGAAGCTTGTTATATTTAAATATCGATTTTTATGGTTAAATTTTTATTTATAAAAAAATAAATTTTTTTTCCATTTCAGAACTCTCTATTGCATTCCTATGGTGGAAAGGAAAAAAAGTTGTTTATTTGTTTTATTTTGGCTGTCTTTGTCGTTTTGAGAAAGATTGTAGCTACTGTAGCTGCTCCAAAATTGTTTTTTTATGCAAATATACTAGATAAAGAAAAAAAAATGAACGAATAAATTTATTTTTGAATTTGATTCAAATTAAATTTTTTTCTCTTTTAGTTGAAAAAAGTTTAGCGTTAGTTTTTAGAGGAGAAAAAAAATTCATGGCTTCATTTGAAAAAAGATGATTTTTGGGCAGAAAAAAAACTGTCACAAACTAACAAAAAAAAACTATAATTTTATTAAAAACAAACAAAATAACGATTTTGAAATGTTTCAAAATGAATGAATTTTTTTTTTGTTCTACTTAAAGATCTAATTTTAAAATTTTATGGAATAGCAAAAAAACTATTTTAATTTTCAATTTTAAAAAAATTCAAAATAGAATCTAAAATTTAATCCTTGTATAAAAATAAAGCCAAGTTTTTTGTTTGTTTGATAAAGATATAGTTTGTGTCACACTGTACTATAGACTGACTATAAAATTTTTGATTTACAGCTGAAAAAATTTGCCGAACATAATTAATTAATTGATTAATAAAAAAATAAACTAAATGATTAATGTTTAGTTGAAAAAATGGCCAACATTTGATTGTAAGACGTGTTAAGTTCTTCGACTAAGTCAAATCCGGCTTTTTTCGGATTTTATTTCTTTTTGGTTAACCAATTTGTCTCAGACAAAAAAAAATGATTCGTTGCAAACATGTTGATTTTTAATCTACACCATAAAATATTCATCAAAACTCAATACAAAATTAAAACAAATTTCTCACAATAAATTGAATATCAGTTTTTAAATCAATCTGAGTGATCTCTTATGAAAATGATGTGAATGATTGATGGAGTTGTGCCTCAAACCACAAAAAGACAGATTCAAAACTCTAAAAACGATTAAATAAAAAATTTTTTTTGTAAGTTTAAGTATGTCAAGAATAGTTTATTTAAGTTCTAAAATCTTTAATAAAATCGGCAATTTTTTTTCCCTAAAGAGAGGGCGCTATTAAAAGTATGAAATAACGTTCGAAAAAACTAACAGATAGCGCATCAATATAGTTTTTCTATTTATGAGAAATTTAGCAGTTTTATCATTTATGTTATGTAATTTATCGAGATGGAAAATTCTGAAAATATCTCCCTAAAATCTAAAGCATACAATTCTTTAGATATGAACAGTTCAGAATTCAATCAAGAACGCTACATGAATAAGGTTGAATTTGTATCAGAGAGTATAATTTTATTTCAAGTTTGTTTTTAGATTTTGAAAGAAAGTCGTCTATCGGAATTGATGGACACCGAACAGATGCTACACAAACAAATTCAAACTCTAGACAGTGAAATGCAAACTTTAATCTACGAAAACTACAATAAATTTATTAGTGCTACAGAAACTGTTCGAAAGGTTGCTTGATAACAAAAAGATATTTATGTTTTAAAGAATTTTATTTTCAGATGGCTTCTCATTTCGATAAAATGGAATACGAATTGAATTCACTTTCTGAAAAAATGAATATCATTACAGAGAAAAGTAGTAAAGTGGCAAATAATTTAAGTGCAAAACGTGATGAACTGACACTAATGTCAGCTAAACATCAGCTGTTGAATAAAATTCAATTTATTCTTGAACTTCCTGATAAAATGAGCAATTTAATCAAGCGAAATTGTCTATTTCAAGCAATCGATAATTATTTAGATGTCCAACATTCATTAGAAAAATATTCTCATCTATCATCCTTTAAAAATATTCAACTTGAATGCAATCAGATGCTGGATGAAATAAAGCATTTACTTTATCAACAAATTTCCAATGAAACAGTATGTCGGAATTATTATTCATTTTGAATGTATTTTTAAAATAGAATTAAAATTTAAAGTCTCCATCTCAAATGAATGACTGTATTAAATATTTGTTTAAATTGAATGAGCCACCCTCTTTATTGTGCGACAAGTACTTTGAAATGTATATTTTTTATATCAAAGTTAAATTTTCATTAATTGATCTTTTTTAAGGTGTACGAAAAAATTGAAAGTTTCATTGAATGAAGCTAAAGACCAACTAGAATGTACCAATATAATGAACCAACCAACAATGGTGAGTTTTGAAAACAAATAATGAAATCTATTAACAGATTGCTATATCATAGGATATACTAGCTTTCATAGAACACGTTTGCAATCATTATTTGGACAACTTAGACGAATGTATTATATTTTATAAAAGTTGTTTTTCAAATGATTCTGAGAACACTGCAAAGGAAAAAGATCGAATTTATGAAATTGATTCAAAGCTTAAAATATTTGTCAATCAAATAATGGAAGAATTATTCGATATAGTTTTGAAGCGAATCAAATTAGAAAAAAAAACTTCTAATAATATAATAATGTTCGTTCGTTCATTGGATCGTTTTTACAAGCGAGTACAAACACTCAAAAATAAAAATGGTCAATTTGATTTCTCTGAACGAGGTTTGCAAGTTATTTACGAATCGATCAAAGATCAGTGTGATTTTTTGTTTGAAAGTTTAATATCAAAATTTCAAGAAGATTTAACAAACATGAAAAACGATATAAAAAACGAAGTTAGTAAAACAACATCGATCGCTCGAACAAACAACTTGAAAAATTTGAAAATTGTCTCCAATACTTTACTATCAGAAACTCTTATCTCTTTTGAAACAACCATTTCTGAAGATTTAAAATCAGTTTTATCAAAACTTGATCCCTTCCTTTTTAAAGAACATTCTTTTATAAACAAAGAATTTGAAAGAATTTTTGTTGAAAATTGTGTTTTTACAAACATAATTGAAAAATATATTCATTTCATATTAGACAATGCCAAGGAATATGAACATTCTTACGGAACATTGCATGTATCAACTTATGTGATTTTAATGTTATCCAAGCTGTGTTATGATCTCAGTGATTCTATTATTGCGTATCTGTTCAGTTATACAGAAAAATTGTTCCACGTGCCTAAATCTGCCATTAGAAATCATGAAATGATAACCAAAAAAGCTCGTACTAATGCTCAAAAACTGTTGAACATTTATGTTTGGATTGAAGGTCAATCGATTTCTCAAATGATTCGTAAAAGCGTTGAAACTCGAGATTGGTTAATTAATACTGAACCTCGATCCGTTCGATCAGTGATGAAAAGAGTTATTGAAGACATAACTGTTCTGGACTTTTTGGTAGGACAGTTGTACGAAGAAGGAGTACGAATCGAACGCAGTTCTGATTCAAGTCGAACATTTTCTGCATTTAGTTATCGATCGCGTCAAATGAAATCCGATTGGTCTTACGATGCAAGGTAACAAAAATATTAATAATTTGAATCAAGAAAAGATGATCAATTTAATTTTTTTTTAGTAAATTTGACAACAACATTATATCTAATATACAAAAAATTTTCAATGATAAAATTGAAATTTATGGTAAAGTGGAATTTTGCCGTTTATCAGTTGTGACAGGAGTGATAAAAATTGTTTTAAAAGTACCTTAAAATGTTTGAAATGCAAAAAAATGACTTTTCTCTGTTTCAGGCATTAATTGAATGTGTTCGACTGTTCACCTTCAGTCGATATGGTTTTCAACAAATGCAAGTAGATTGTTATTATTTACAAACAAAACTTTGGAAATTTGCTCACGATGAAAGGATTATTATTAATTTAATTGAAGAAGTGATTTTTAGTACAAAAAAAAGATGTATCGAGCAAATAGGAATGGAAAAAAGCGTAAGTTATCAAAAAAAACTGATTATTTCTTCAAATTTTTTATTTTAATTTTTAAGATCATTGAAAATATTTGTGAAAATATTTAATTGAAAATTACATCGACGCTCTCTACTTGGTCTATATTTCGATCGATGAAAAAAGAACTCGATTTGACTTGTTTGGCGACATTATTTTTTTTGAAAAAATCAATGATAGAATTGCCATTGTTTATTTCATCTTCTTCGTCGTCATCCCTGAATAAAAAGTTTTATTGTCTTGGAACAAAATTATTGACAAACCAAGAACAAAAAATAGCTTTTTCATCCATAAGCTTTGATATAGTTGACCAGCTAAATCGAGCCAACGTTGGAAATCCAAAAATCGGATCAAAAATTTTTCTTAAAAATTCTTTTGTTTTTGGATCTTGTCAATTTTAAAATTAAAATTTATTAATTGAAAATTTTATTGCATTTACCACTTGGATAACCTGAACCGTAATCTGTTTCGTTGTAGGAAAAGTTTTCAACGAATTTCCAATTTTTTATTATATAATCTCGAATGAATTTTGCACAAATTGATGCTACACTGACCACTTTATAAAGAGAATCAGCTTTATTGGAAACTTTGATTTTTTTAATATTTGGAAATAATTGTTTCAACTTTGTCTCGTATTTATCAGCTGGCCCTACTGTATCTAAATAAATCTCTTTGACTTTAATTGATTCATCTAAACACTTTTGAATCAAAGATATGGCAGTATCATGAGATAAAGCATTCAAATTGTATTTCGATCTGAAAAAAATTTTTTTATTATCGATAATATTAAAAAAACTATACCTTTTGAGCATAGAATTACTGATTAGTGTCGGTGAAATGATAGCTGCATACCATCCTATACCATATTTATTAATAATCTCGAACAAACGACTTCTTTCTTTTTCAGTCAATGTTTTAGAATCTGGTAATGATTTTTAGGTTGATTTTTTTTTTGATTTTCAACTTGACAAACCTTGAAAATTTTCTTTTTCAATTTCTTTTTGGAATGATAATGGATAATAAGCTGCAGCATAAACTAATGGTCCTACAATTGAAAAATTGAAAATTGGCAAAATAAAATACAGTGAACAAAAATACCTAAAACAGGACCCCGGCCAGCTTCATCTATACCTATCATACAATCATCGGTAAAAAATGTCTCAGATTTGCTAGAAATAAGATAATTTTCGTTTGGATTTGAAAAAAATTGCTCCAAATCAAACAAACTCATTTTCGAAAAAAAACAGGCGATTTTTTTTACCGCGCAGGATACACTGTTTTAACCTAACAAAGTCCAAAAAAAACTTGTTTATGATTTTTGAATAAATATTTTTTTTAACATCTATTAACCATTTTGATAAATGTAAATAAAATGAAACTTCTAGTTTAAAAATTTTTGGAAATGTCTCAATTTGAAAACTTCAAACAAAGTTTCGATTTTTTAAAAAATAATCTCAATTCAGCTCATCAAAGCACATCTCTGCCCAAACAAAATGATAAAATTTTTGTTCCACTCAAGCACTTGTATTTTTTAATAGTGAAATTTAGAAAACAATTAATTTAAATTTTCAATTTTCAGAAAACAAGATGCTTCTTCTTTCAAAAAAGATTGTCATTATCATTGTTTAAATCTAGTAGACACTCTTGTTTTTCATTTGAAGTAATCTTTTATTTAAAATATCTTTTTTACTAATTTTTACATTTTTAGAAATACATCAGATTTTGGGACGTTTTTGTCACAGTCTATTGAAATTCTACTTTGTTTGTGCAATCATCAAGATTCAGATATACGTAACACAACAATAGAAGCAATCGATAAGTTGATATCTGTAATTTAATGAATAAATTACATAAAATAAAAGTTTTTTTTCATAGAATTTATCAGAATCTAATGGCAATATATTTCTAAACGAATTTTGCAAAGAAATCCGAAAGAATTCGTCTAGTCGTGTGTTGAGAGTTGTTTTGACAAGATTTTCCAACATTTGTTATTTGATTCGTCCAACTAAATATAGGACTTTTGCTTCTGTTCTTTTTCCAAGTATTTTGCATGTAATCAAAAGATCTGACGATGAGTTGCTTCAAGAAAGTCTATCACATTCGGTAGGCCAAATTTTTTTAATTCTGACTCCATATGCAGTTGAAAGAGAAATCATTGAATTGATGGATAGTTATTTATTAAATTTGAGTTCTTCTTCAACTCCAGTCCGACGTTATTCAGCAATGTCTTTAGTGATTTTGTGTGATAGTTCACGAAAACAAAAATACTATTTTCAAATTCTATCTTCCAAGTTGCTGAACTTGCTTGTAGAATTTGAAAATGATGATATATTGTATTCTGGAGTTTTTCTGGTTGCTAAATTTTTGTTTTCAAAAGTTTTCATTTATTTTGATGAGCATTCGAATGATTTACTGATTGAGAAAATTTATTTTTTGTATCAACAAATGATTTTGACTATCAAAAATCAAGTCAACAATGTTGTTTTAGTATCTGCTTTAGAAGCTTTAATTGAATTTTTCAATGTTACTCCTTTTAAAATTTATCAAATTTTTGATGATATTGAAGAAAACCATCGCGATTTCAAAATTTCCGACTATCTTTATCAACCATCAAAATACAGAAGTACTTCATCCGTTTCAAGTTCAATAAATTATTTAGAAAACGCCAATGATGAGAATTTAAACGAAGATAATTTAAACAAATTGAATATTTTTTTTGAAAATATACCTGTTTCAGAAAAGTCTCCTAAAGACTCTAGCATGTGCAGTTCACCCAGTATTTTTTTATATGACGAAAACGAAAGTCTCTATGACGATATTAAAGAAATTGAAGGAGATGCTATTTCAGAAACTTCATCAGTTTTCAAGAGTTTTAAAAATCAAGTATCAATAGATATTTTATCTGATATCGATGAAATAAATCATCAAATTTATGCAACTAATCTTGATAATTTTAATCTTGGAAAAATTTTTTCTATCGAATACACAGCAAAAATGATTTGCATAAAATATTTATTGAAAGGAGAGCCGAATCTTCTTATTCCAGATGAAGAATGCCGTGTGAGCATTAAATCTTTATCATTATCATGTATATCTTCTATTGTACAAATATGTCCACAAGTTTTGTTTTCAGAAATTGCAAAAAAAGATTGTTTTCAGTGTGTGTCCGACATTTTGCTTTATTCTAAACATCCAGATCCCAATTTAAGAGGCCATGTAGCTTTGATTATTGGAAAATATTTGAAAAAAGTGTTTTCATTTTCAAATTCATATCATCATTTTTAATACAAAACAATTGTTCACAAAACAAATATGTTCATCTCAGAAATTTAATTTCTTTGTTGAAGAAACTTCTGAAAGATTCGTCTTCTATTGCGATTAAATATGCTATAACATCGTTTCAATTATTTTTTGATAAACTTGTTATTATTGAAAATTTTGACTTTTTGGAATTGTTAGAAATTATAGAAAGTTTTATTTCTTTGAAAAAAAATTCTTATTGGTTAGTCAAAATTGAATTGTTAAACTTTTTTTCAAAACTGCCTTATGTATATCTAAAATATTTAGAAAACAAATATGATTTGAAAAAAAAGCTGGAAGAAAAAAAGGAATTTTTTTCTCCTATCTCAAAATTAATTTTTGAAGAAATTGTGATCTATTATCTTTTTGATAATGACATTCGTGTGAGAACTCAAGCTTCCAATTATGTCGATCGTTTCATACAAAATTTTTGTTTAAATAGTTTTATTTTTGAAAGTGATTGTGTAAATATGCTTGTCTACGAATCGGTTCTTTCTTTTCATTACGTCAATTATTTACCAGAATTTTTTGATGGGAAATTTCCTACTTTTGAGCTTTTCAAATCATTTTTGAATAGCGATTTCAATTTAAAATCAATACAAAACATTTCAAACAACATGAATTTAATAAGAATTGAATCAAATTTGTCTTATTTTTTAAATCGAATTTTATCTGAACTTTATTGTAATTACCATTCCAAATTAAATTTAACAACTTCAATCAATTCGTTAAATTTACTTTCCAAGTTGTACAATCCAAGCAAATATTCCAATGCCTGGATGATAGATTCTTCGTTATCAAACACTAATAAAACTGTCAAATTAATCAACTTTTTTGTCGATCTTCTTACTAAGAACTCAATAGTCATTTCTGATCTAATTTCACATCAAAATTTGATCGAGCTGATAGCTGTTTTTATTGAAGCTGTTTGTTTATCTTGTTTTGAAACAATTCGAATTCACCAAAATAAGCTCAATATTTCTTCGGAAATCGATTTTTATAAATTAGTTTCGCCAATGTTTTCTAAATGTTTTGAAATTTATTTTTATCATTTATACAAAATAATTGTTATATATTGTGCAATTTCGGAAGACAATATCTCTATTTTTACGAGCTTCATCTATAATCTACAATGCAAAAATAATTCAAGTACTTTTAAAAGACGTCTGTTCGAGTCTAACAATAAAATTAAAAATAATGAACTTCATGGGAAAGTTTATCGAAAAACCGAGTGTCAAACTTATGATCCGTTAATATTTAAACTTTTTGATTTGCTCAAAAGCAATCGATACAACAAACCTCTCATTGATAAAAATCGGTCTTCATTTTTATCTTGTGTTCTAATTTCGTTTTCCAAGTTATTAGAGTTTTCTAATTGTCAAATATTGTTGCAATTTCATCTTGATGATATTTTGATGTATTTAAATACAATTTTCTATCAAAATCCAAAATCAATTATTTTTACAGTTAATGGAATCATGAAGTGCTTGTTCAACATAAATTTTTCATCTATGTTTTTTGAAGTTTTAGAAACAAAAAAAATGCCATCAATGTCTCAAAAAGATTTTTTTATCAAAATTTCAGGAGTGGATAGTTTTTTTCAAAATTGTTTCGTTTTGCCGTACATGAGATTCAATAAAAACTTTCATTCAAACGAGAAATCAGTTTTTACAAAAAGTTCTATCATTTCGTATACGAATTGGATTCGAAAATGGATTGAATATAAATATGTCAAAATAATGAATTCCGATTTAACCACTTTCGAAAAAAGTTCTACTCACGATCGTAATTTAAAGAAAATTTTAACTAACAAAATACAGTGCTTCCAAATATTAGTTATGAAATCAATTAAGCACTACACTATGACAAACGATGCTCATTTCCATTCTCAAGTTTTAGAAATGTTGATTCAGTTGATTCAATTTCACATTAACTATTCGTTGTTGGATACTGAAAATTTTTTCATTTCTTTCATTTTAAAGCAGTTTGAGTGTCTAGAACATTTATATGATAGCGATTCTTTCAAGACACTCATAAAAAGTTTTTTTTATTTCTTGTTGATATTATCCCGAGAATACTACATTCCAAGTAGTCTTGTTGATAAACCAAAAATAATACATTTGTGCGACAGTTTAATCGTCAATGGACATCATCATCTAGCGATTGATTCTCTTTACATCATAATCGATCATTTATTTTACTCTGACTCAGAGTTTTTAAATAATGAAGATGATTTAGAAATAAATAAAGAAGTTGCTCTTGCTTATTGTCTCAAATTGGTTAATTATCAACGCACGTTTGATCTGCTTGTTCTGATATTAAACTCTTATAAACACAAAAACTCTTCTAAATGGAGTGACTTGTCGTCAAAAATAATGGATTCTATTTTGAACAAAATTTTTTCTTACAATATTCAAATAGATTCTGTTGAAATGTTTGAGTCTATCAGTTTTTTTTTATTTGCATTGTGTCCAATCGTCATTTCACAAAATTTAAAAATTATTTTAGAAAATTTGTTTAATGAATTTGAATTGAAAAACTCGTCTTATACTCACTGGTTTTGCAAAAATTTGATTTTGTTGAAATTGATTTTGATTGTTCAAAATGAATCGGTTTTATTAACAGAAGTCGACAGAATGAACGAAAAAATTCTGAATAAAAATAAAGTTGAAAGATTAGATTCTGAAAACAAATTTACATTATTTCTCCTAATTCTTCTTCAATCAATCGCGGTTAAAGCAGAAAAAAAATTCTTTAACACAATGAATTCTACTGATTCTAAAGATTTAAACATGATGACTTATTTAATTTTACATTATCATCTAATATTAAATTATATGTTTCAATCTGGATTCTATCCAAAATTGACCAGATCAGCTTCTTGTCTTACTAGACAATCTGAAGATCGCTTACAATTGTTCGGCGAATGTTTTGATTTCTCTATGCTCAATGAGATATTTCTTAATATTTCCAAATCAGAAGCTCTCATAACTGTATCATGGCTGAATTTTTTATTTATTTTAAATCATGATAAACTTGTTTCAATTTTAGCAAGTTTTATTGATCGAAAATTAATCATTTGCTGTATGAAAATAACTATATGAATTATAAAATATTAAAACGCAGTTCGCTCATCTTGCTTTGTGATCATCTCTCGGAAAACCTCGACAATACTGAATTTTTATCATGGTTTATTATGAACTACAGTAAACATATAATCAAATACTGTTATGAAGTGCCGATTAAAGAGTTTATTAACGCAATTCATCGAAACCCAAAATCTAGTGGATTGTTTTTACAAGTTATCAATTCCAGATGTGAAAATTTTTTATCGAATTCAGTTTATGCTAAGAAAGTTTTGAAATGTCTTGAACGATGTCATCACAGCCAAAGTCTTACTTTAATAATGTTCTTATTGGAAAAATTCATGTTTAATGAAAAATGTTTCTGCTATTACAAATGTTGTAAAGATGCTGAAATGATAGCTATTGATCGCTTAATGTTGGTTCACGATTCAAATCAATCAACCAAACTACATAAACTTTCAATTTTAGATATTAATAATTTATTAAAACTTCTTCAAAATACTTCTTATACTAAATTGTATTACACTATAAAAGTTTTAAAAAATAGATTTTACGATTTTGAAAAAACAAAATTGAATAAAAAAATGATAGATCCTTTGACCGCATGTAAAAAAACAGCTCCTGAAATCAACAAGTCTTGGTTGTTTGATATTTTTGATCGTCATTTTTCTCGAAAAGTAAAGAATCATTCCCCGAATTTGATCAATGAATTGAAAAACTTTAGTGATGAAGATATTCTTTGTTTAATATTCTCTGAAAACTTTCACCTAGAAAACTTGTCTCAAATACTTTTTTTGTTATCAAAAAACAACCTTGGTAATTCTTCAAAAATTGAAACTCATTTAAATCAAAAAAATCTGAATGTTTTAGTGCTTCAAGTTTATCTACAGTTTATCAAAGAAGTTTTGAATCAATACAAAGCAAATTTTTTTAGTATTGATCATCAAAATCGATTGATTCTAGCTTTTCTACCTTCGTTTCAATATTTTATTGAGCATCTTTCATCATATTCAAAGTTTTTAAACTCAAACAATCTGGATTCAATTTTTGATTATATAATTCAGTTGATCCAAATTTACATTGACAACATCCAATCGATTCAACAACAAAAAAATCATTTAAATTTAATTGATTCATTAAAATTGATAAATACTAGCCTAGAAAATCAAGCTATCTTCTTTTATTTTTCTCAATCAAATAAAGATGATCTTCAATCATCTTTGATAAAATCTATTTATTCTATATTTATTCAAAGTAAGTATTTAAAAATTTTGAAATAAAGATGAATAAGAATTTTTTTTAAGATTATAAAAACTTACCTGAAGAATTTTTATTACCAAATGCTTTAAATGATAAGCTTTCGCAAACAAATAAAGAAATTAAAGATCTTTTTGTCAAAGTTATTTCAATGTTTCATTTTTTGGAAATGGAACAAGCAAGTAATCGTTTGCCCAATTATTTACCAGTTTCCAATGACTTGTACTTGAAAAAAATTATTCTCAAAATTTCGACTTTCTCGAATTATAATTCGATTATTTACATTCCTTATAATTTATTTATTTCTAAAACGGAAAACATTTGGAGTGAAATATTAGTGGAAGATTCATCATTTGGATTTGTTGTTTCAATCGTTCCATCTCAGTTTTTATTTGATATCGATACTTTCAAACAATTTTTGTTCAGAATCGCTAATTTAAAGTTTGTAGATCGTAAACAATTTGAAGAAATTTGGATGACACTTTTAGGAGTTTTATCGGAAAGCACATCGTTATTATCCCAAAATGATCATATTGATGATGTTGAAGAGTATTTAATTTTATCAAAAATGGCGATTATATCAATAACAAATCTGTTGGGCAACGCTCACGTAAAATTAAAATGCTCAGAATTGTTTTCATTAAAACACTCGTTTGGACAAAAATTTGAAAATACAAAACAATTTATTAATGATAAAATACAAAAAATAAGAAAAAATTCAAGCTTTTTTAATGAACCAATTTTGACTAATATTTCGATTCACGAGTTCATATCTGTCGAAAATTTAAAACCACAAGTTGAAAATTTTTTTTATTTTTTAGAAGAAAACTTTAGAAAACAGTCTTACAGCTCCATCGGAAAACTATCAATTGATCTTTATTCATGCATTCAGTTTTTGATTGATTTTTTTTCACAAATAGTTTCTTCTTGTTTTAATAAACCAGTAATCCATTTTCCCATTCTCACCGAAATAGCCAAATCTATGTTTATAATTTCAGAATTTTTCACAGAAAAAAGTCAATTTCAAAAAACTTTAGATATTTTTAATAATCTACAAAAAATATCAGAGAATTATGAAGATGAAATTTTAAATCAGTTTGTTAGTATAACGCTTTGCAAGTTTTATTTAATTTTGATGAAAAATGGCGAAGTAGTTGAGCGAAACAAAAGATTCATCATTGACTTGAGTTTCAAGAGTTTTTATTTACCATCACGTATTTATGCCATTCAAAGCATAAAATATTTAGCTTATGGCAATAATTTAAACAAAAACAAAGATTTACCTACACTCATGGATTATATTATTAAACATCTTCACACGGAGAATAAAATGTAAGCATTCAATCACTATATGATATAACTTATAAATTTGCTTTAAAATTTTCATTTTTTTTTTCAAGTCCAAGCAATCTATGCAAGAATTACGTCAAAGAATTAACATCGATTGCTTTCGTTTTAATTGATACTTGTTTTGAAAATATATCATCCACTGAAAATTATGATAAAATCTTGAAGGTTAATACTTTTTTTACTTGTTTATTCAAAATCAATTATTTATTTTTATTTTAGGGTATTTTAAAATTTTTATTTAAAAACTTATCTCACCAACATTTGGATGTGTTGAACACTAATATTGAAAAACTTTTGTTAACTGGAAAAATCGATTTTAAAGATGTAGAATTATTGAAAACCATCGCTTTGAACAGAACTAATAATACAAATCAATTGAATACTATTTTTCAGTTCAATTTGATTATTTCTTGTTTTTATTTGAGTAATTTCAATTTTTTTTGTTTTTTGATTTTTAATAAGTTTCTTATTTCTGAAAATTTAGCTCATGAGAAAAATTCTGATTTTTCAGATCTCAAAAATGATGATAAATTGTTTCAAAATATGGAAAGATTGTCAGTGTTGTTTGAGCCTTTTAAGTGGTGCAACTCAATAGAAGCGGATGTCATAAGTCAAATATTTGGTCATTTTTTGAATGAATTTTTTCCTGCTCAAGACATCTTAAATAAATGTATTGGAGAATTTTTATCGAATCAACAAAATCATGGAAAATACTTGATTGAAATACTTTATGCTGTATTGAAAACTGTTGAAAATTACATTTCTATTAAGTTTTTTTTTAATAGATTTACAAGCAACTTCAAATGGATTATCATAATAATGATACTGCACAAAATTGGGTAACTTTATCGCTGTCAAGCTTTACACAACTCGTTCCTATATCTCATTCTCTCTGGGCTTTGACATGTTTTCTCATCTGTGCTTCCAAAAATCATTGGATTCAAATTTCGTAAGTTTTATGTTTGAGTTTGTTAAATTTGATATCAGTCTACACATTTTCACCTTCAATACATGCATACAGAAACAATTGATTATTGTCGATTATTATAAAAAATAAGGCTTTTTTGTCGTTGCATTATAGAAATCGAGTTTCAATTCGAAAAAGAGCTCGAATTTTTATAAGTAACATTCCTTCGTACTATTTTCAAAATTGAAGTTGAAACATTTTTCATCTAACAGAAGCTTGATTTATGCAAAGTTTTTACATTCTTTGGAAATCAACCAAGCGTCTATTTTTATTTTTTTTTTTAAAAGCAAAGAAAAAAAGTTTCTAAAAACTTATTTGCTTTTAGACAAAGTAAATTTGTTTCAAAAAAAAAACATTACTTTTTGAATCATCTAATAGATTTTATTTAAATTTTGAACTAAATTTGTACCAATATTTTTGATAAATAATATTCAATCAAAAAGTCGAACAAATTTCTGAAAAATGTTTCAGTATAAAAAATAATTTTTTTTAAATTGTTGTTAAAATAAGTAAAAAAATTTGATATTTTAAAGCGAAACGCTTTTTATAAAAGCAAAAAGTATTGTTTGAAGTGATTAAAATTGGACTTTAAAAAGAGAAAATTTTTTTTTTCAAATTTAAGTTTTTTTAAGAAGCTAGTTTAAACATTATTTATTGTTTTAGTTTCAAAATAAATGACTGTCAGAGTTTTTTACTGTGATGACTATGAATTTTTGTTTTGAAAGTTTTTCAAAAACTCTATCTCTAGATTTGGCAAAGAATTTTGGCTTTTTCTAAACAATATAACCAGAAAGTTAGTAACTATGATCTTATTACAAACTAAATGTCAAAAAAATGATTTCAATTTTTGAGGCAAATTTTTATTTCAAAAAATGATTCTTTGACACTTTTACTGAAAAAACAAACTCAACAATCAAATTTAGGTTTTTCGATTAATTTTGATAAAAATGAGAAAATTTCAATTTATTAACATTTTTTTAATGCAATTGTAAAAAATCCGAATCATGAAATTTGTAATTATATAAATAAAATAAATCCTAAATTTCACTTAAATAATTTTAATATTCATTTACAGCTATTATTTTTTTCGAAATCGTTTTGGCCGATTTGATGAACATGATAAACTAATTTTTTTTGCTATTTGCAGCAATTTCTACAATGAGGTAATTTTTAATTTAAAAAATAATCATGCTAAAAACTTATTTTTCCAGATTCAATCCGATGAAAACAGAATCTCTTTTATGGAAACTTTTCGAAAAGCGGCTTGCCTGCCGAATTCGCCTTATATTGAAGTGCTCAAATATTTATGTGATATATAATAACTGAAATGAATAAATTTTTATAATATAAAAGAAACATGATTTAGAAAAAATATTTTTCTCATCACAACATCAACCTCTACAATGTTTTTTCAACTTGAAAAAACTATAATTTAATTCATTCTTTTTCCATTCAATTACTATAGTTTTTATTTTTCAATTGTTGAAACCATGAAAACAGTAAACGAATTTCTCTTTTCTTTCACTTTTTCTTTATGTTGAATCAGAACTTATTTCACTACAGTTTGAAAAATCGGTATCATGTATGTATAAATGATTGTGACTACAATATTAATTATACCCTGAGGTTCAATTCAAAGATTTGTTAAGAGCAAAAACTCAATCAAAAATTATAATCAGCTTATTAATTAGAGTATAAATATTCTTCAAATGTTAGTTTTCAATTTTTAAAAAGATGAATATTTTTCTTCTCTATATCGACAATAAGAATAACAACTTTATAAAATTTCAGAGTTTCAAGAACATTCTTTTCTATAAGCTTGTATTGCTGTATTGAAGCGTCCCTGGTGAATAACATAATGAAAATCTTGTACAAGTTGAATGGGTTAAAAATTGATGAAAAAATAGTTTATGGTAAAAACAAAATAGAAATAACTGAAGTACACAACTATTTCTATTACATTGCACACCAATCCAAAAAAAAAAATCAACCTATTTGATCTGGACTTCAATATTTTTTGTTTTCTCTCGGGAAAGTGAAACAAAGAAGTGTTTGCTTTGCCTTGTTTTTTTGCCATACAAAATAAATAAATATAGCAAGAGTATTGCACAAATTGGCTGTTATTTTGTTGGTGTTGGCTGGTTTTGTTTTGAATACCATTGCTGCTTCAGCGCAAACATCGTCGATCACAGCGCAAGTGGCAATAACCAGAAAACGAGCCATAAAGATGTTGTGCATGACTACTGTATCTGTTTACCTCATCGCCATCATCAATTACTGTCATCGTCATCTTCTTCAGAATAAAAATTGCATTTTTATTATTATTTTTTATTATTACTATTTTTCTATTTTAACAATTCAACGATCGATCGAAGTGAGTACTCGTGTGTGTGTCATTTGATTTTTTTTCAATTTTTTATTCAATTAATTTTTTTTGTGCATTTTTTCCATTTTTATTTCCTTTATTTACTCTAAGCGATTCCCGTTTTGTTTTGTTTTTGTTTAAGCAGCTAATATGAAGATCTCACTACACTGATTATCAATGTGCAATGAATTTTTGGTGGATTTTTTTTCAAATTTCATCATTTTGTTGCTATTATTATTTAAAGGAAAAGAATTTTATGAAAAAAATTATACAAATTAGCAGCACACAATACTTGATAAACTTGAGCAATTTTTGTTGTTGTGAGCACTTGAAACTGTCAAATTCTTATGGCACAAGTGTCAAATAATTACGATCTTATTTCATGGTTTCAATCAAAACTCAGAAAAATTAAATCTCTATTGAGAATTGTAAATAAGTTTTTTCGTTGAAAATTCCTTTTATTAATAATTGAGTATTATCATAATCAACTGGCAAAACTTTTTTTGTAAGTACTCAATTGTTTTTTTGTACATACTTGGCTTAGCTAAACATCAATATTTACGTTCTTTAGAAACTTATCAAGTTTATTTTTTTTAGTTTTTTTTTTTTTGAAATGACATTGATTTTTATTAAGATAAACATAGTTATATCATTTTTTTGATTTTTTGAATATAATTTTTACCGTAATATTTTTTAGCAGTAGCATGGCTATGAATTTTAGATGAATTAAGATTGACAAAAGAAAAACATAAAACCATCTCTTTAAAAGAAATTCCGCAAATTTATTGTTCATCGATAAAAAATAATTGTCTGTGTCATTTGTTATGATTTTTTTTTTGATTTTCTTTTTTTTTTTTTTTTTGAATGGCTTCTGAAAAACATTTTTCCCAGTAGAATACAAGTTTTTATAAAATTTTGCATAAAAAATATTTAAGTTTAATTCGAATAACAATAAGACAGATAGTTTACTGTTATGGGTTGTGATGGTGTAAAGAGGTTTAAAATTTATCAAAAACTTTGTCGTTATCATATCGCTTTGATATTATTTTAAATTTGTTATTATTAGGCTTTTTTTTATTAGGATGTTGATTTTTTCTGTTGTTTTCATTCCACTAAGATCGTCATTAATAACAGCAATATACAAATTAAATTTTTTAAGTTTTTTTTTAATAAAATTTAATGATTGTAAAAAAAATATTTTACTGATTCGTTAAAATCAATGGTGATTTTTCATAAAAAATCTCTATTTTCAAATAGACATTCATTTTTTAAATTTTCAATAATAACTTATTTTTATTTGAAGGCACGCCAAATCAACAAACGGAATCGTTGATTTATTTGATTGCTTTTGCCGAAAAACAAAATCTTTCAAAAAAATCTAATAAAGCTGGAGTTGATGGAATTAGAGAATATTGTTGCCAACACAGTTTATCTTAAGGCTCGTGAAGGTTTCTATTTAAACTTGGAGATTTTTAAAAACTTGAGTTTAAATTATGTTTATTGTAGACAGCAATAAAGGAAAAAGTAAAAAATGGAAAAAGTTGCTTCAATTCCCGCACATTTCTCAATGTATCGACCTGAAAAACAAATTAGGTTGTAGAAACTCATAACGTTTTTTTTTTATATTTATTTTGTGTTTAATTTAACCAGATATCCATTATCATTATATTGTCGAACTTCAACCTATCGGACGATTGTTATTTCGCAAATTTTGTCAAGCAATCCCTTCATATCATAAATGCAATCTTTTTCTAGATGCTGTGGTAAATTCTTTCCTCAAGAGATTCAATTTTTTTTTATTTTCATCAAAATTTAGGAAAATTACGAACTTTCAGATGTGAAAGAACAAACCGCTAAAGATGTTATCAAAGAATTTTTGCAAACAACTTCTCCTAACTATGTGTCTATAACACCTACAGAAGTTGTTCAAAAATTTGTAAATCAATCTTTCAATGCCACAAAAGATCTTTTCTCGGAATGTTTAAGGTGAGTTTTTGTTTTGAGTGAAATTCAATTTTAAGTAACTTTTGTTTACAGTTTTGTTAAAAACTTTTTATCCAATGAACCATTCAATCAGTTTGAGAATAGCAAATATTTTTTGCGTTATCTTCAATGGAAAACCCTAGAGTTGAGGCCAGTGACACCCAAAACATTCAGAATGTACCGTGTATTAGGTAAAGGTGGATTTGGGGAAGTTTGTGCTTGTCAAGTTCGCGCTACGGGAAAAATGTATGCCTGTAAAAAATTGGAAAAAAAACGAATCAAAAAAAGAAAAGGCGAACAAATGGTTTTAACTGAAAAATTAATTTTACAAAAAGTCAATTCTCAATTTGTTGTCAGTCTTGCTTATGCATATGAAACAAAAGAATTTCTGTGTTTAATACTGACCATAATGAATGGAGGAGATTTGAAATTTCACATCTACAATATGGGTGAACCTGGTTTTGATATTGTCAGGTCTCGGTTTTATGCTGCAGAAATTACGCAAGGACTTGAACATTTGCATTCTTTGGGAATCGTTTATAGAGACTTGAAACCAGAAAACATTCTGCTTGACGATTACGGGCATATAAGAATAAGTGATTTAGGACTTGCAGTTGAAATACCAGAAAATGAAATGGTTCGTGGAAGAGTGGGAACTGTTGGTTATATGTCACCCGAAATTATCAACAATGAAAAATATTCTTTCAGTCCGGACTGGTTTAGTCTTGGGTGTATAATTTATGAAATGATTGAAGGACAAGCACCTTTTAGGGGTCGAAAAGAAAAAGTTAGTTTTAGTTTGTAAGCTTTAAATTTTAAATTTTCAAAATAGGTTAAAAGAGAAGAAGTCGAAAAAAGAATAAAACAAAACAGCGAAGTTTATTCAGAAAAGTTCAACGATGATGCTAAGTTAATTTGTCAGCAGGTAATTTATTGTTCAAATTTTTTCACTTTAAAATTTCATTTTTGATAAATTAGCTTCTGCAAAAAAATGTCAGCGATAGACTTGGCTGTTCAAGCGGTCGAAACGGAGCTCAAGAAATTAAGGCCAATATATTTTTCAAAGAAATAAATTGGAAAAGATTAGAAGCTGGTTTATTGGAACCACCTTTTACTCCTGATGTAAGCTCATTCAAGTCTTTCATTTGATACTTTATTTTAATTATTTTCTTAAAGCCTCATGCTGTTTATGCCAAAGATGTTCTTGATATTGAACAATTTTCCACAGTCAAAGGAGTCAGTTTAGATTCAAAAGATGATACTTTTTATTGTAAATTTAACACTGGTTGTGTTTCTATACCGTGGCAAAATGAAATAATTGAAACCGGTTGTTTTGAAGAAATAACAAAGTTCGGACCTAATGGCGAATTGACTCCTGATTTGATCATTTCAAACGCACCTCAAGAAAACGTGGAATCGAGTATTTGTTTCCCTTTTTTGAGAAAATCACGAAGAATTCATTATAAACATGAAAAAGACAAAAAAAATTTAAAAAATTGACAATTTTTTTAAATAATTTGATATTATCTAAGCGTGAAAATTTTGGCGATTTTGATTTATGTTTTTTTTTTACAAATAGTATTTCTACTTAAATTATTTTTTTCTATTTTTGTTTTTTTTTATACTCACTGTTGTTTTTTTTTTGTTTATTTATTGTGGTATTTATTTAAAAAATGTAAATAATTTATGATTTTCAAGCCAAAAAAATTATATAATAAAAGCCATATCACAAATTTTGATATTGAAAGTTGAATCTGAAATTCACAAAAATAGGGCACAGATATAATTCATGTGAGGGTATAGAATAGCCACTAAAATAAATTATTATACAAATGTCTCTTATCGACAAATTTGAAAATTCATTTCAGGTTTTGTCAAAAAAAAAATTTAATTCATCTATTTCAAAGGCTTGTTTGGCATCAATTAATATTCTAGTTATGTCTCACGTATGAGAAAAATGCTTTGGAAAACCAGAAAAAAGAACGCCAAAATGGAGATCAGAATTTTGAAATTCTCGCCTTTGAACAGTTACGGCACTTTGTTTTTCATTACACTGATGATTTCATGATGAAACCATGATAAAAGTTTTTTTTAAATAATTTTTTTCATTTTATTTTTTATAAAATGAAAAAATATTGATTTAAAAAAAGTGGTGCAAAAAGAGCCATATCGCAAATTTTAAAAGTTAGATTTAAAGCTTACAAAGTCAAAATAGTGCACAGATATTCATGTGAAGGTTTGGAATAGTCTCTAAAATAAATTGAAATACTTGAATATAAAAATGTCTCTTATCGACGAATTTGAGAATTCTTTTCAGGTTTTTGTTTTTTAAAAAATTTAATTCATTAAATTAAAATTTTTGTTTTAAAGGCTTGTTTGGCGCCAATTACTAATCCAGTTTCGTCTCACGTGTTTGATAATGATGAATTGAAAGCCAACTCTGACAATATTGCTCGATTTCTCGAAATTTCTCAGCAAATCGAAAGTTTGTTCATCCAGAAACGAGCTATTTTGTTCAGTCAAAAACCTGAAACAGTATTAAATGAAGAAATTAACGAGTTAAGAAACGAACTTTTACGTAAAGAACATTTGCTAAATCGTTATCATGAAAAGTTAAACAAATGGTCAAACGTTCTGAATGAAGCACTATCTGGAAAAATTATACAATCTAATATTAAAATGGAAATGTCTTCTCAAATGTCACAGATGCGAATGCCTCAACCACAATCTAATCAAGTTCAAACGTCAGCAAATTCTCCGATGATGCAGCACGTGCACAGTCCTGCACAAATGATGCGTAATCCCAATGTTACTGGAATGGTTTCTCAAATTCAACCAATCAATCAATTTACTTCGCATCAAGTTGCGAATCCGCCTGTTCAAAATCAAGGAGGATTACAAGGCCATTTAGCTTATTTAGAAAGAACTACCAAACATATTGGAGATAACAGAAGATGAATTTGAAATTTTATTTTAGAAAAATATTTTTATAAATTTAAAATTTTTTCAATTAATCTATATTTAACAAAGCTCATCATTTATTCGCTCATCTTACTAACTTCTTCAAAAAATTTGACCAATGTACGAAGTGGTCGACCAGACATTCCTTTGCTCAGATACGGCACTTCATCTCTGTTATCCATTACACCGGCGATGTCAAGATGAAGCCAATGTGGAGCCGTGACAAATTCTTTCAAAAATCTAGAAACAGTAGATTAAACACAATAAAATACGATTAAAAAAAAAAACATACGCTGCAGCTATGCCACATCCTCCTTGACCCGGATATTTTCCGATGTTGACTAGATCAGCCAATTGTCCATCGTTAATTTGTTTAGTGTAATGGCTGTAGAGTGGCATGCGCCAAACTCGATCTCCACTCTCAATGCCACATTGATGCAAAAGTTCCCAGTATTTTTTCGATGTAGTGTAAACACCGGTTGCAGCCGAGCCAAGAGCGACAACCATTGCACCAGTCAAAGTTGCAATGTCCATTATCAACAAAGGGTTGAATTGATGCGCGTAGCACAAAGCATCCGCAAGAATCAATCTTCCTTCAGCATCGGTATTGTCGACTTGTATGGTTTTACCGTTCATAGCTACATTTTAAATTATTTTGATGGACCGTAATAGACAATTTGAAAGAAAAAATTTGAATTTGTAAAAAAAAAAAACTAACCTGTGACAACATCTCCAGGTTTATTAGCTTTACCCGAGGGTAAATTTTCACACAAGGGCGTCAAACCTAATTCAAAAATTTAAAATTGAGAAGATAAATAATAATAATTACCAATGATATTAACAGAAGCTTTTTTAGACGCCAACGTGTAAATGGCGCCTAAGACATTGGCCGCTCCTCCCATGTCGGCACGCATTTTATCCATATTAGAAGATGGTTTCAAGGAGATTCCACCACTATCAAAAGTTATACCCTTTCCCACAAACACAATAGGTTTGGTTTGATTAGGTGCATTGTTATAATGCATCTAAAAAAAACGTGAAACTTTAAAATATTTTGAATCACTCATACCTCAACAAAAAAAGGTGGTTCATCAGAACCTTTGGCCACACTTAAAAATGAACCCATTTTGTTAGCTTCTGCCCAAGCTCTATCTCTAACATTAACTTTAACATTTCTAAAACAATCAAAATTGAGTTGATAATGATTGCATTAAAAAAAAACTAAACTTACAGTTTTGTGAGAAGTTCAGTTGCAATACTAGCAAACTTCGTAGGAGTCATCAAGTTAGCCGGATTTTCCATCAATGATCTACAAAGATTTTGTCCTTTAGACAAAGTAACGCCAAGATTCCAGTCAGCTTGATTAGAATTATCTTTGTCTAATAAATTGACTTTCACTTGAGGTTTTTTCAAAGAAGACGATTTAAGTTCATCAAAATAATAGAGTCCTAAATTTGCTCCTTCTGCCGAAGCAGTTGGAGATTGACAGCCATCAACATCAATTTCTTCGATTGAACCGAGGTCTCTCAATAATCGAACACCTGCCGCTATCCCGGCTCGAATGTTTTCCGCTTTTTCATCCAAATCTTCCAATTCATTTAGCCCAACATTTGTAGGACCCAAACCAACAACAGCAATAATTGGATAATCCGTAGATAAACCATATAAAACTCGTACTTTACATTTTTTTACTGGTCCAACTCTTTAATTGTTAAAATCCAGAAAAAAAACTAATTTCATGATAATAAAGCAATATCAATTCTAAACATACAGATTTATTTTTTTCTCTATATCACCACCAAGAGCAGAATTAATTTTTTGCGCAGTGGGGGTGAAAAGAATCGAGTCTTTGTCAGAATTTTCATAAACGCCAATTAAAACAGCTTTTTGTTTTTGCTAGATTCAAATTTAATTATTATCTGAATTAGGATATTAAAAAAAAAAAGAAGAACATACTACCATAGTGGAGAGAGTTTGAAATCTTTGAATTGACAATAAATTTGAAACTTTATTTGGGTTCTTTAAATTTAAACGCTCAGTCGCATTCAATTTGTTTTTTGGTGATACTGACGCAGTCAAAGGTCTACGTGAACAAAGCGTGTTGAAGATGAAGTTTTTACAAACTAAATTAGAATATCTTTTCGAAAAAAAATTCAAACTCATTTATAAAATATTAAGATTTGAATATGCTTGACTTATATCAACAAAATATGCTTATATACAGTTTCAATTTTTTTTATCTGTTTTTTATTTTCTAAAAAAAATTCAACTGTTGATCATCAAAAATTTTTTTTTCTTTCTATTCAATGTTTCTGTTTTTTTTCTAAATCAATGTTTGAGTGCACTAAAAAAAAAAGCTAAGTCTTTGTTGTCACAACGAAAAATAAAAAATGATTGAATTCTTACATAAAAAAAAAACCAAAACTGATAAATCAAAACGATGGCGTAAAAAACAAAACTTGCCTTTTGAATTGCTGATAATTATGCAAAAATTTATATTATATGAAATATTATTTTATATAACACATAATCACCATCAACATAATAATAAGACCAACAAAAATGTTGATGGGAGAATACGAACAAATGTCTTAACCATGGGGCAAGCGCTGTCTATAGTTTTTTTAGTTGAAATTTTTTTCAGTAATTTTGTATAGTAACGTGCTCAATGAAAAGTAGTTTATTTATAAGTTTAATAATAAAAATAAAATTTTTAATAAAATAATTATTAAAATTTGCCAATTTTAAATAAATATTCAATAAATTTTTTCTCATTTTTTTCATGTCAATAGTTTTAAAATTAACATTTATTTGACGTACTTTATGGTGAGAACATTTTTTTTTTTTGGCCAAGACAAATAGAGAAAATGTAGTTTATTGTTCAACAAGAAAAAGTTTTGTTTACGATTTTGGTATTTGAAATTTTCATTCATTATGGGAACGCAAGAAAAACAAAGTAATTTCATAAAAATTTGTTTTTTCAAGTTTATGAAATCTTTTTTTATGCTTTTAAAAGGATTTAAATTGAAGCAAGAGCCCATCGACAACTGGTCTATACGAGAAAAACTTGCTTTGGCTGCAGGAGTTCAAAAAAATGGAACCCAAAATTGGTTTGTCAAACTATGTTTTTCTATTATTTATTACTGATGAATAAAAAATTTCAAGGGGACCTATTATCCGTCAATTGAAAGCGTTCGCTGAAAAAGATCGACCTGCCGATTGGTTTAGCCCCAAGTTTTGTGCATTGCAGTACAATGACATGTTTGATAAAATAGAAGCTCCAAAGTAATTTTGATATCAATCAAGCATTTATTATAATCTTTGTTTTGATAGACGAAAGCGTGGAGAAAGAGGTGAAGAAACGACTCAAGATTTGATCGTTAAAAAATATTCTGCAGAAAGAATAGAGGAGCTTGAAAAAAGTTTGAATAAAGGACTTGGAGAACTTAATAAATTGAAAGAAACATTAGATATATTAGAGTCTCATAAATATGATGAAAAATTTTTCAAAGAAGTCTGTAAAGATATCAAAAATCAGCTCAACATAGATAAAGAAAAAGAAATAGCTTATAAAAATTATCTTGCAGAACGTGAAATGAAAATTTCGCAAATGTCCTCGAAATTCAGAACGATTAGCACTCCAAAACAAACTTCAAGATCTGAGCCTTTATTTGTTTTATCAGAAGAATTATCCGAAAAATTATTAAAAGAAAACGACAATGAAAATGTATCAACCTCAAGTTATAATGTAGATGTTTCAATCATATCTCCAGTTGAAATTAATATTGATAGTATTCAATCTCCGAAGTCGATAAAATCTCCAAATAACGATCCTAGAACTATCATTATCGATAACAACATAAAGAATGAAGATAAAAATATTAAAGAAGAAAACACAGAAAAAGATATTGTTAAGAATGATAATCCCAGTTTATCTTCTATTAATACAAATGAAAACAAAAACATTGACAGTGAATTAGAGAACATTGACAATGAAGCTACGACGGAAGAATCGACAAGTGAAACATTTGAAACAATCGTAGATGATGTTTCTTTGAATGATAAAAATCCACCTCTTGTTTTGGAAGAGAGCAAAGTTTTACAAAACGAAAACATTGTTCAAAGCAATTTAAAAAATAACAGAGAGAATAGAGAATCTACTCAAATAATTTTTGATAAAAACAATGTTCAATTGAAAAATTCGTCTTTAGAAGTTTCGACCAATGAAAGTGTTTTATCAAGTACAGAGGAAGTTGAAATCACTAAAAAACGCCGTCGTAGAAATACAGCTCAAAATCTCAGTCTTTTACCAAATCGAAATGTTGCTACGAGATCAAGCCGATCATTAAATAATAAACTTGAAACAGAGGAATCTATCAAGGAAAATATTGTTATCAAATCTGAATCAGAATCGACAAAGAGTTTAAATAAAAAACGCGCCAATAGCGTAGAAGAATCGAGCATTTATAGTGAAGAATCAAGCGAATCTAAAAGTCTTGATGATCAAATGTTATCGAATCCTGATTTTGATGAAAAATGGAAACGATCAGTTTTATCAAAGATTCGTTTGATTCAAAGCAACGTTCACATCAAAAAATATCAAAATTCGCTCAAATCAAGTTTAATTAAAAATGGTTTTCACAACAAAATTGATTTAAGTTTGATTAAAAAAAACATTGAAATTGGCAAAACTAAAAGAAATGATGAGTTGAAACGTGATTTGATGCTTTTATTTATAAATGTTATTATGTTTAACAATAATGATTCGGTTTGTGCCAAAAGTATCATTGAACTAGAAAAAGAAATGTTTGTACAATTTGAAGCCGATAATAATATTCGAACACGTAAAAAAGTCACTCAATCACAAACAGAGGTAAGCGATTAAGTTTAATATATTTGATACTTATTTTTAATTATCTACTTGCATAGGATTCATCGTCTGCTCGTAAAAAAAGATCAACACTGACGGAAGCAGACAAAAGCCGAGCGAAACTTAAATAATTGAAAAAAATTGTATTTCTGATATTTTTTTAATCACTATGAGAACGTGTTTTTTATATCTTAATTTTTTACTTTTCAAAATTAAGTTGGAAAAAGTTTTAATAAAACTGAATTTCTAAAAATCTCAATTTCAAGCCCTTTAAAGGTTAAAATAGCTTTTTGTGGTCCTTTGTACAATTCTTTTGTAGCATGTTTTTCTGTTTTGTTATGATTCTAAATGGCAACTTCGAATTTGTGGTATAATTTTATGGTTGATCCTCAATTGGTCAATCGAGAATCGATCGGAGTGCTAAGCGATAAAGAAATATTTGATTTATTGGTCTATTTAATATATAATAGTATTCAAGTCAACACTTATTTAGTTTCATTTCAAACGAATGACGAAACTCAAAAAAAAAATCTTAACGATGGATATAAAAAATTAAACAAAATCAAATTTTTAATATTCAAGATTCTTGCTTATATTAAATGGGATCTCAAAAAAATTGTCGATAATCTCCCCACCGTTCATCAAGAATTTGTTTTTCTTGAGTTTCAAAAGTTTTGTGAACAAGAAAACGACTGTTTTAAATCTTTCTCGAGTATTTTATATCATCTTTGGGTTCTTCGATTTGAAATTAAAAGTATATATCCTGGAAAAGGAAATTTTAAAATCAGTAATGTCAATCTCAATCAAAATATTCAGGATCCTTATCATGTTTCTATAGAGGTCCAAGACAATTTAATAAAAAAAATTCAAAACAATTGTATTCATTCATTAAACGAATTGGAAAAATATGTTAAACAAATTGAAGAGAAAAGTATTGATTTTGATATTCATGTGTTTACTTTTGATTGCTTCATGATAGATATTGATGAAAGTCGATTGATTCTGGAGAAGGCTATCAAACTCGAAACGAATAAGTTTCTTGATGAAACATTTTATGAATTGGCATTATGGCATTATTATCATGAAAACTATTCCAGAGCACATGATTATTTTTTAAAAATAAAACTCAAATCGTCATTCGAAGATTTGGATGGTTACGTTATGGTTACTAAAGGAATGACTTTTAGCAAAACCTTCAAACCTGAACCTAAATCTGCTCCAGAAACTTTAGAAAACAAAATTGCTAATTTTTTAATATCAGTTTTAAAAAATCATACAAATGTTTATGATTTTGATTGGAAAAAATTAAAAGATGATAAAAAAGTCATGAGCATTTTAAAAAAATTAGCGGAAAATTATCGTGAATCGCGTGAAAATTCTCTATTTCAAATACTTAACAAATACATAATTTTGAGAACATCTTCCAATTCATACGAGTCAGATTTGAAAAATAAGTCAATTGCTTTTGATACTGATTCTGATCTAAAAAATCAAGACGATAACGAAATAATTGAAGAAGGAGAAATAGAAGAAGAATCTATTATTGATGACGATCATGAAATAGCCCTACTTCAAGCTACCGATCCTTCTGCTATTATAAATCTTATTCCATCTATCAAACGACCTTTATTGATGATCAACGCCAAATGGAGCGTTCCTACTTATGATCAAATTTTGAGTTATAGCAACCACGGACAAATTGATTTGCATAAATGCCATATAGTTTTAGCCAAAGCCAATGAATTAAGAAATGCCAAATTTTTGAGTGAGTCTAGAGATTTGTATCTTTACTTATTAGAAGATGTTCAAACTTCTAATTTAGTTTTGGCAGATATGATTCGCAATGAATTGCTTCAAATTGATTTAGAAAAATATTTTTCAAACTTCAAAGAAATTAATGTTCAAGAATTGGAATCTAGATGTTTAACTTTTTTGAGAAATCAAAACAAGCAAAATTTTCTATTTTTTAAAGAACTTACCGAAACAGTTTGTTTATTTTTGTTAGAAATAAATACTCAGCAATATCCCGAATTTCTCAATCATCAAATTGATGTAGTTCGTTTTTCAGCTTGTCTTGCTCATGTGGCAAGAAATTTGAACGCAAGAGATGGAAAATGTAAAGAACTTTGGGATTTTTGTCTTGGTTGTTTTATTTTACCTACATCAAAATATGCCAACAATTTTTACAAGCCAGTATTTTTTGTTTCATTTGCAAATTTTGTTGAGCGTTTTGAACGAAATTTCAAAGTTATCAATGTACTTTCAACTTGTTTGATCAAACTTTACAGTATGATCAAAGAATATCATTCGCAAATTGTTGTTACTGCTGTTTGTGCCAAGTTTGATGTTTTTCCTTCAACGATCCCTCCTAATTTGTTGGCATCTATCGATCATAAATTGGTCAGTGTCACCATCGATCAAATGTTGCGTTCATATTTGGCTATTTTACCAAAGGAAATTTATCTGATTCGATATTATGCTGAGTTTTTGTTGAGTGAAAGCCTGCACGCTCAAGCAATGAAACATTTTCTACAAATATTGTTGTACAACACCGATTGTTTTTCGCATTTTGATTATCTCGATTCCAGCGAAGCTCCAATTAAACAACTGATTACTTGTGCTAGTAAAATGGGATATCACGTTTTATCTGGAATTTTACACCAATTAAGTCCAAATCCAGATTATGGAATCGCATTTAAACAATTGTCTCATTTTAATTGCACTGATTCATCTGATGATTTGTATGAATGCATTTGGGATGTAATGTTATTAGAGTTTTTAATCAATTTTCACAATCGACGTGGTGAAGAAGAGCAAAAACAAAAAGTTATTCGATTAGTTTCCCAATTAGACATCAACTCAAACAATAGTCCATCAATTTTGAATGAGGCGGCCAATCTTCGCAAGACTAAATTGTTTCTAATGTTGATCAAACAATTTATGTAATTATTCTCCAATGTTTTTGAAACTTTTTACTATTTTATTATTTATTATTATGTCAAAAATTTTGATAAACTAATATTTTTTCATCAAAAAAAAAATTTCGTTATATCTTTATTTCAAAGTTTAATTTCTGATTATAAAAAAACAACAATTTTTTAACATGTCTACCGGTTAAAATATCAGTTGTATTTTTTACCAAACGCTTCAGAATTTCTCTCACCGATAGAATATGAAGATTAGAATATACAGAACTTTTTTTTTTGAGTTGCTAAAGACCGAAGACTTGAAGAAAAAAGAATGCTATTGAGTGTTGTTAATTCAATAAATTAACGGAAATTTACACATTCTGGCACAAAAAGCAAAACCAAGTGAACAGCTTTGTTATTAGCATTGGAGAAACCAATACTTTGAATGGAGAGAGAGAGAGAAAGAAAGAACCTATAATTTAAATAGAAAGAAGTGGCTTAGAGCTTTGGAATGGGCAGAAACCAACAGAAAAAAATTATAGCTATTCAGCCAGTAGATCGTATATAGAGTCATCACATACATCTTGTAAATTGTAGTTTTTTTTATTAAAAAAAAAAATTCAGAATAATAAAAAAATTGTTAATTTGGAAAAAAATCAATGTCAATCGATTTTAAAAAAAACAACACAGACATTCAATAAAAATAAAATTTGAATAAACAAAAAAAAAAAAAAAAAAAAATATGAACACACAGAACGATTGAACTCGTTGAAACGACTTTTGACGATTGCATTCATCATCACAGGCTTTAAAAAGTTTTGTTTTTGTTGCATTCGGCCATCAGCTCATTTTCAACATTATTTTGGAATGAATTCGCATATGCCGATGCATGTTTCCGCTTTGAGAAAAAGCCCGAGAACAATTCGGGTATGGACATATGTAAGGCTTCTCTCCAGTATGCGTTCGGCGATGTTTCGTAAATGTAGAAAAGTCGCCAAAACGTTCGTTGCATTGTAAACAATTGTACTATATTGAATAGATTTTTTTTTATAGAAAAAAAAACATTAATAAATAATCTAATGAGCAAGATATTTTCATTGAAAAATTGGCTATATTGAGGTTTTTTCTATTTAAATTTGTACCGTGTAATAATTGAAACAAACCAAATAAAATAAGTTATAGTTTAATCTGCTAGTGAATTTTTAGCCTTCTTCTCATAAATAAAACTGAATAAACTAGCTGTTTTTATTTTTAATTCATAAAGTAATGGTATTCATAATTACCGGTTTTTCTCCTGTATGTATTCGAAGATGTGTTCGGAGGCTAGAACGTTGTACAAAATTTTTATGACAAATTTTACATTGATATCGACCACTCTGTTTGCTTTCATGTCGTCGAATATGAGCTCGATATCGGGCATTCGATTCGTAAGATTTTCCACAGTCCGAACAGACCAAGGATGCGCTGGAAGAGGAGGACGATGAATTTGATGACAATGAAGTTGAGGATATTGTCCGAGTTGGAATTACTTGATTCTGTTTTTTTGTTGTGATCAACTCTTTTTTTTATAAGAAAAAATTAAATTTAACAAAACCATAAGGGAAAAAATGCTAACGTTTTGAACAAGTTGACAGCGCTTGTAAATGCCTATCAGCATAGTTTTGAGAATTCAGCGAAAGATCCAATGGTTCTAATTCGCTGAATCCACTGTCCAACGAACAAGTTTCAAATGAATTTAAAGGTGATACTAATGAGACAGGACAAATTAATGCTGAGCTCAACGATGAAAATGTTTGTCCATGACAATCCATTTTATGAGTTTTCAAATTTGCATGATAATATGAAAATTTTGATAAATTTCTTGTGAAACGCTTTTTCAATGGTAAATTATTGTTGTTGTTGTTGTGAATCGAAACGATTTCATCATTAAAGATGTTATTGTTATTACAATCAATCAAAATTGGTTGGAACATGGTTCAAATTAATTTGAAAAATTTGGTTTAAAAAAAAATTTATTTGCGGTCAGTCTTCAGTGATGGTCATCGATGAATGTAAGACTTTGATCATAACATACTTAATATTTATATCCTTTCATACCACAATATATATTCATTGAATTATAATGGTGTTTATCAATATATACCTTTTGAAAGTTCTTTTTTTCATGAGAAAAAAAAGAAAGTCTACCCTTTGACATTTGATTGTTGACTTAACTGCAATTGTTTTCACTATACACCACACTACTTCAAATGATACCACCACACTAAGTATAGTATATAAGAAAAGCTGGTCTCTCACACTGACCAAGAAAAACAGGCAGACAGTGTATTTGTGCCATAAATACAAGGGCCAATAAATTTAATCATAAGTGTGTGTGACTAAGAGCTTGATGACTAACACCTGAAACAGTGCCTAGCACCTAAAAGACTATACGAAAAATTCGATTCAGCCGTTTATCTATTCGATTTCTATTAAAAAATAATAAAGATTGAAGATTCATTTTTCTTTATATTAATTAATCAATCTACCAATTTTAAACTAGAAAACTTTTTTTTTTTTAATTCTGATTTTAACCAGTTCTTTTTAGTTTTCGAAAAAAAAATTGTTAACCCATGTTTAATCATTTGAGGAATAGAAGATCGAACTTTGATCTTGTTTGAGTTTTTGTGTTTTTTTTTAAATTTCAAATCTTTTGATTAAAATGTCAAATGTGATGGTCATCCAACGTGAATAAAGGCAAGATCATATGGAAACATGGTGATCGATATGAAATTGTTTGCATTAAACATTTTATTGAAACAAGCCTTTCAATAGTGAAATAATAAACATTGATAAATCAATGCTGTTGAACGCATGCAAAATTTTTTTGTTTTCTATTTCAATTATAAGCCTGGCTTTGATTTCTTTTTGTTTTTCATCATTGATTGTGATTCATCAATATAAAAATATCTTGTTTATTTATCGCGAAACATTCAAAATAAACAATCATTAATTGAACAATAATCCAAAATATAATAACTAATGCAACCATTTTTTAAGTGGTTTTAATGTAGTCTTGGCGATAGAAATGAATTGATAATCCAAAATTTAATGTCAAATGTTTGTATGTTAAAATGATCAAGTATAGTTTACAAAGTAACTTAGTTAGATACGCAACCTGATACTAACATGCTATGGTTGAATCATCATCCATCGGTCATTGATGACCTGCACCTGCATACACAAAAGCCGTATACAATTAATAAACATAAGTTCCAGTTCATAGTTTGGGTCAAGATTCAATTCAGTGCAAACGATACTCTCAAAATATGTTATCTTGGTTTTCAAATCTTTTTTTATTTATTTATTTCAATTGGAATTTAATTGAGTCCAAGTTTTTTCTCTTTGTTTCAATCAAATTGAATGTTTTTTTTTTATTTGTTAACAATTGGGAAAAAGGGAATCCTTAAAAATACACCGTCTCTAGACGCCATTCGGAAAATATCCATTCATTTCCAAAAACTTACTACCCAAAAAAAAGGAAGCAAATGTAACAGGCAATATTGAATCTGAAACAGAAAACTATTGAATTGCTATTGAAGAAAAAAAAAAAAACACGTGTGTAGTGTACGGCTCCGAAGAATTCTATAAAAAACGAATCATTCAGGTTTAGTTTTTGTCATTTGTTACACATACTCCAGAGCTAGTTTTCTAGTTCTCGTTACAGAATAGTTTTGTTGGTAAAATAAAAACTTGGAAAAAACTTTGAAAATTCAAATTTATGGATTTACTTTACAATACTACCAATTACAGCCAAAAAACTGACGAATTGTCCGATTACTTTAATGCCGAACAAAAACCAGTAAACTGTCAGCAATTTTTGGAGACAGATTTGAAATACTATGGTGAAAACACTGATTTTTATGAAATCAATACCTGTAACATAGTTCCTCATCCATGCCAACAAACGGGAATGGTTGGGTCATCAACAGATTTACCATCAACTATACCAGAGGACAACAACCTTGTTGTCTCGTTCTGGTCCTCATCGTCACCCCATTCGTCATGTGAATGTGCTAATTGCTTAAATTCCACAGCTTGTCCGTACTACGAGTCATCATCTGCCGACAGTCTGGCGATATTTCCATCCGATTTTTACTATTCAACAATGGAGACGGCAAGGTAAGAAACAATTTTTCTACAAAAAGCCGATTTACAGAGAATGAAAAGGGGTTTTCTAATGGCGAGGCCAACAACACTAGACACTTCTAGATGTCGTCTTCAAATATTAATTTTGCCTAATTAAATTATCAAAAACAAACCTAAACAAGATAACTTCAAGCCCAAAAAAAAGAGAAGAAAAAAATACCTAGCTTAATAAAAGTTCACCCGAGAAGTGAGGTTTTAATTAATTTTTCTAGTGAGCATTTTCGGTTAACACAAGCAAACACTTTAATATGTGTCTTATTATGTTGCACTGTCATATTTACTGAATACAAGTAAAGGTCCGTTTTTTTTTGTCATAAAACGACTACCAAGATCATGAGAAAGAGCGGCTCTGCTTTGTTCTTTTTGGGTGGTACTTAAATTAGTTTTACTTGTTGAGGCCAGAGTTTACGTGAGAAAAAAAATGTTAAAACTTTGTCCCATTACCTATTAGTCGTAAATCCGATAAAAAAATAATCATTTTGTTACAGACAGAACAAGCAAGAACTGTATTTGGACTCATATTATGAACAACCAAATTATCATCATTATCAAAATCAACAATGTCATCAGATTTTTTATGATCAACAACAACAAGTTGAAATACAGAATCAATTTGATCATGAATATTCTGATTGTTGGACTGAAACTAACGATTTGAAGATGACCTCGACGGCTGAGGTCACATCTTACCATCATAGCCAACAACCAATGATACAAAATTCTGTCTGTGGAATATCTGAATCCGAAACTTATTTTGATGTTAATCTTCAAAGAAAGTATTGTGATTTTGATCATTACCGGTGTGCTTGCAGCAAACCAAATAGATTTGAATGCGAAGAGAAAACAGAAAAAATTGTTTGCTCAGCATCTAATGGAGGTTTTCGTACAAAGAAAATTTCTTCACATTGCTATCCAAACTGTCCCGGAAATTCCCCACCATCAATAAGAGTCGAGATGAGACATCATCATGGACAATTTAAACACCAAGAATCGTTGATATCAAGCATTGATTCACATTCAACCACAAAATACAAACTTTTGGCAGAACTGAAAGAGAGAATCACTATCAAAGAACATCACAAAAATTTTCGTGACATGTTTCAATTCAAACAGAATACTGTCACTACCACTAACAGCAATAATAACTACTTTAGTCAAACTTTATATCGAGAAACGACAAAGCAAATCCAAATCGATCATCAACTTAGCCCATCATCGTCAAATTCGAAAATAAACATGATAAAAGGAAAAAATAAAAAATTGAAAAGACACGATAACAATATTCGTGCCATAAACGATGACATACTTTTGAACATAAACAATATCTGTTTCATTTGTGGAAAAAACTATGCCAGACCTTCGACTTTGAAGACTCATTTGAGAACGCATTCTGGTGAGAAACCGTTCAGGTAAGAATCATTGTTCAAAAAAAAAAAAAAAAAATTTGAAAATGGCTTTAAAAACAGCTAGAATTTTCATTGTTTTTCTCTCAATGTGACAGATGCCAGATTTGTACCAAAGCGTTTTCACAAGCAGCAAATCTGACGGCCCATATCCGAACGTTCGTATGATTAATACCTGTGATTAATCGAAGTTTTAAAAAAAATTAACTTTTTTTTTTATATTAGTCATAGTGGTGAAAAACCTTTTCCATGTCCGATATGCAAGAGACGATTTTCTCAATCATCTTCGGTGACAACTCATCTTCGAACACATTCTGGTGAACGTCCATACTGTTGTCAATTTTGTCGAAAAGCTTTCTCAGATTCATCAACGTTAACAAAACATTTGCGTATCCATTCCGGTGACAAGCCTTATAACTGCATTCGTTGTGGATTACGATTTTCACAATCAGGAAATTTGAATCGTCATATGCGAGTTCACATGTAACATCCACTAAAATTTTTTAGATTTTTTTATAACTAGTAAAACAATTGTAAACTTTGAATTTGAAAATAAAATTAAAAGAACATCTTATAACTTTTTAACAACAAAATGTTATTTTTAAAATTCATCTTCAAATATTTTTGAGACTTTTAAACTCGAGTTTCACTAAAAACATTCTCATATAAAAATCGTCTTTAACTCTATGGATAAATAAAGAATTATCTTTAAGATTAATTCATTTTTGAGCTTTTAATTTATTTAAAATTTTGTGGGTTTTTTTTCTTAATTCATCTTTGTTTATTCAATCTTTTTTTGCTTAAAAACTTGATTACATTAAAATTTAAAATGGCTTTTACAGTATTGAAACTTAAATTTAATTTAATTAAATTTAATCAAATTCAAAAATTTAAATACAAAAAACTACGCGTTATCTACAAAAAAAATATAAGTTCAAGTAAAGCTTAAATCAAAAAGTTTAATTAGCTAGCAAATTTGAAAAAAATTTTTTTTAGTTAGAGTTTCGATTGTATCGATTATAACAATCGATTTTTTTATAAAAATAATTTTTTTTAGTAAGCAAATGTTTTAAAAAAATTCTTTTATTTCTTAGCTTTATCTTAATTTGATGACGGATTCAAATCTTAATCAATACAATTTAGTTAAAGTACATGAAAATCTAGATCTTATTGAAAAATGCATTACTTTGTTGAACAACGAATGGCCTCGCGATTCTTCTGGACGAGAAAAATCAATTCGAAAATCTTGCGACGAATTTCCAATGTGTTTGGCTTTGACTGATGACCAGTTGAATGTTTTAGGTTTTGTCAAACTATCAAGTGAAAGACCTTTCAATAATATTATTTTTGTGGAATCATTGGTTGTGGATAAAGGTCATCGAAAAAAAGGTTTAGGTAGATTCATCATGGAACAAGTGGAAAAGATATCTAAAAAACAGGAATTTCAATCAATTTTTCTCACAACAATTGATCAAGAAAAATTTTATTCTCGAATCGGTTTTACTACTACTTTCAAAAAATCAGATCCACAAAAAATTGCTGAGAAGTTAACCAAACATGAGGCTTTCGATGAAAGAAGACCAGTAGTACCCCCTCCTCCTCTTCCACCATCTTTTCTGCCTAAATCTAAAACAATAAACGATAAAATTTTAATGTTTAAAATGTTGTAAATTGATTCTTTGGTTTCTTTTTTGAATGTTATTTCTGGAATTAATTTAATTAAATAAAAAAAATCGCTTTTATTCAACATGGTTCAATGTCTACTGAATACTCCCACCTAAAATACAATATCAATTATTTCCTGATTAAAAGCAATCGAGTTCAATTAGATCATTGATGAGAAAAATAATAGAATAAATGACGATTTTGATGGTTTTTTTTAAATAGACACGTGTTGTCCTTGCTTTTTACCGTTTTTTCGGCTAATCAAAATAAAACTTTCTATGGCACGCGTTAATAAATGGTTATTATTTCATTGATGTTATTCAATTGATAGGAATACTCAGCTATTGGCCTTGTTAATAAAAAAAGAGTATATAAGGCCTCTAGTTTTATGAAAACTTCCAAACCATTGAGCAGTATGTTTTGGAGACTTTTTTCTAATGAACACGATACGACGCTAAGTACTGGTTAGTTTAGTTCAATTCAAATTCATCCAACTAAACTAATCTGGTGCTTATTGTCGCATTGCTTTCGACAACAGATTTTTTCCCAATGGGTTATATATTTTTTAATTTTTATTCTAAAACTTTTTTGAATACTTTTACTTATTTTCAAACCTATTCATCCTTTTGTGATCAAGAGAAAATTTAAATAAATTGATTTCTCATTAAAAAAGCAAGATTTTTTGCTAATAAAAAAATTAATTGATATTTTCAACAAAAAATTATCTTCCAAAAAAAAACGGTCAGTAAATTAAAAAAAATATTGTATTTTTTTTGATAAAAGTAAAACTAATATTTTTACACAAATATATAAATTTCTTCATATAAAACCAATAAAACACTCAAGATTCGATAAAATTGATTATGGCTACACACAGAGAAATTTCTGACCACATAAAAGTGATATATCAATTTTTAGGTTATTTTCACTTTTATGTGATAAAAATTGCTGCAACTTTTTCATCACATAAAAGTGAAAATAATCTAAAAATTGATATATCACTTTTATGTGGTACTTAAAATTACCACATATTAACATAAAATGTTTAAATTTGTAAAAACAGAGATTTGTGTGGTTGCAATATTTTTCTATATTAACACAAAAGTATTTGAAATTGTAAATAGTCACAAATTAGATAAAAATAGATAAAAATCACAGAAAAATGAAAGCTTTCAAACGTAGAGCGTCTTGTGGCACAAAGGACAAATGTCTTGCAAATACAGCCATTTACGTAAACAAACACTGTGAAAATAATGATTGCACTTGGTGATTCTAGCAGATGTAAGTTCTTGATAACAAATTGAGCAAACATCGTCAAAATTGTCAAGTTGCTCTTGCGAAGCTTCAGGTAAAGAATTTATTTTACGCAACGCATGATATCTTTTGAAAAAAGTTTTAAGTCCTATCAAATAAATTTCATTAATTTTAAGCAAAAGAAAAGAAAAAAAATACCTGCTATAGCTTGGCACCAAATGTTGAAATAAACATGAATACACATCATCAGAGCTCTTATAGTGCCGCCAGATTCAAAAACTAAAATCCATGCTCCGTTCAGAAATAAGAATATTCCAAAGACAAATTCAATCAAGTTCCCGATAGTTCTGACATAGTAAACATAATCATCAAGTTGTTCCCACATTGAAGAACGAAAAGCATCAATCATAAATAAGGTATAAATTAAAAGTGTAATTATAACCTGAAATTGATAAAAACTCAAAGTAAATAAATGAAACCAAATTATAAAATTTACTTTTACAATGACTTCAATTCCAAACGATGAAACTGCTAGAAGCCATGTCGAAAGATTATGATTAACCCATAGATAATTAAGAAACATGTATGGTGAGATGATAAGAAAGAGACAAACAAATAATGCTCGACAATGTCGATGAAGTGACATGTTACGTGAAGCACTTAACGAAAATAATAATGGACTGACCATGTTATGAATAAAATGCAAAATAGCTGTAAATAATAAACAAAAGTTTCGATATAAACGCATCATTCGTTTCTCTGGTTCCATAGAAGTTAAACCATTTGAAGTGCTAATATAAAAAATAGTATAGCTGATATAGAGCTGATAGAACGATCATCAGGATCGTCCAACATTAAAAAATTTTGCATCATGCAACCAATTTGATGAGTTATGCCAGATAAAACAGATGTCATTCCCAATACAGCAATTAAAGTTTCACATCCTCGAACTAACAAATGTTTGGCACCATCCAAAACTAGTTGACAATCAAATAGCATTGAAAACATTAATAAGTTATTCATATTGGATTTTTCTAAAATCAAAAACAAAGCTTGTTCCAACAATCTTGTTAACCAAAAAACTCTGAAAACCTTGAAAAGAAATATAATTTAAATATTATCGATGAAAATAGCTTACTTGAGGAACATGTAAACGGTTCCATTGACTTTCGATAAGAGCAAACAAACCCAAATCACGCATATAAGTTTTAGCCCAGAGAAATTGTCCATACGAAGCTGTCAACATATTTTGCAAGTTTATAATGGAAGTGATGATCAAGTATATCAAAGTAATGGCTAGAGTTACAGTTGGTATATAAGCAATGGAAAAATTAGTTGAAAACACGAATAATGATAGAAATTCTAAGTAAGGCAGAGCTGAGAAAAATATAGCAACGTAGGGCACAATAGATTTGTACGAAAAAGTCAGTCGTGTAAATGTCAATGCCAAAATAACCTAAAACAGAGGAAAAAAAATTTATGATGTTCAAAAACAAAACTGCACCAACAAGAATTTACTTGAGCAATTAAAGTTGTCAAAAATAAGGTTCCGATTCCATTTGTTGATAACAATTCATAAATGTTGAATTCATCTGATGGTGAATAGACTAATTTGACAAAATGATCGCTTAACAAATAGGATGAAAAAGCTATTGCAATTGAAATGAGCCATTTGTAGAAATTAATTAAATTATCAGTAGAGAGTAGAAATAAAGCTAACGAAAGTGAAAAAACTAGAAAAATTGAAATAATTGATTAAAACAAAATAAGTAATTTACAGAATAATACCAAAAGTCATAAGAATATTAGATGCATTATTTATTATCGTTTGAAAGTTTAAATCTGCTTCGGTTAAATGATTGCTTGTTATGGTGGTCGTTTTGTTTAGCCATGAAGAATGAAAGACTGTCAGGTTGAGATTGTCTTCAACATCATTGTTTTTTGAAGCATTAAAATATTCGTATATTTGAGAAGAAAACTTGGTTGTACTTAAAAGAACCGAATCCATCAAAAATAAGGGAGGGACCCGAAGAATAACATCAAGAATTTGACGTAACCGCCTTATCGGTAAAGTAACCGAGGCTGACATTTTTTTTATATTAAATAATATTTCTGAAACGATCAGAAAATAAATCAAATTGTTTTGTAACCAACTTGTAAAGTTTTGATCAGTTGATTACCAAATTATAATCAAAAATATTATTCTTTTAAATAGAAATAGCATAAAAACAAACTAAATCCATACGATTCAGCCGGCTGTGAAAAATAAAAACAAAAGGTCAAATCATACTTTTAAATATTGGGTTTTTACAGAATTGAAAGCGATTTTTGATCCGGATCTAACATTTGAAAATTATATCGTTGAGTTTTTATGATTTTTTTTTCTTCATTAAAAATAAACTTTTTGATTCTGCAGCAACCCAAAAAAAAAAAAAAAAAATGAAAAAAATAATATTCTCAACTACTTACCATGGGTCACAACGGTATTGATATAGCCTTATGGATTGTTGTTCGCCGATAGTCGATCATATTAATCCAATCATACAAGGATTCTAATTTTTCTGATTGACTCTGCCAATGATATTATTAATGAGTTTTTTTTTGTTTTCTATATGTGCCTTTGAAATTAAAAACAAACAAACCAAGATTAAATAGGAACAGTCAACAAAATAAAACAAAACAAAAAAAACAGCCACATATGAATATTAAATGGTCTATCATCATCGCTTAACCTATACACGCCAGTATACTGTGTGTTGGAAGTGCAGTGGTTTTCCAGCAAAAACAGAAGAAGAAGAAGAAAAAAAAAATCGACAAACAAGCCACATGTTTTGTGGTAGTGGCATTCTGACAGATTTTCCCAAAATTAATCCAATGATTTTATCATGATGGCTTTTCACGGCGGTATTCAGCAGAAAACAAAAAAAGTATAAACAAACAAACAATACTTTCAAAACAATAAAGAAAAAAAAACTTCAAAAGTTAATCGAAAATTATTGTTGGAACTGATCACAACCAAAAGAAAATAAAAAATTTTCAGTTCGAATCATCATCATATTTTTATTTTCTGGACAAATATTTGAATTTTTCTGAGGCGAACAAGTAAAACGTAAATTTTATAAAATTATCCGATTTCAAAAATTTTGCCATTATTTATCCTTATTTTTCCGGGTTCAAGTTTATCTTGTCTATGCTTTAATTGAGCAGAAAACAACAGTAGCAAGAAGAAAAAAAAACAGCGGAAAATTTTCAAAAATCAAAATTAGTAAAAATTGTTTATTTAAAAAAAAAAAAAAAAAAATGAAAAGAAAACATTTTCTGATTTGATATTAGATTCAAATTTTAGTTTTGGTTTTTTTTTTCTGAAAAACTTATTGACTGTACTTGAATAATAATTCTAGTATGATTAAAAATGCAAACCATGATATAATCTATTTAAAGTTTCACATCTGTTTTCGGATAAATTAACTTTTGATTTTAAATTTAGAAATTTTTTGCTACTCAATTTTAAAAGTTTTTATTTGAACCAGCTTTTCTGAATTAGTTACAGTTAAATCTTGATTGATATTGAATTAATTTAAATTGATGAAGAAAAATTGAATTCAAAATTAGTTATATTTTAATTTTTTATTATTTTGAAACAGATAAATAAAAAATAAATTTAATATCAATCACTAGATTTTTTTTTTAAACGACAAAGTCAATGTTTGAGATGAATTGATTCGGCAAAAAGGTGCAGCACAACAACACAAGTGATGAATTGTCTATGATATTTTGTTTTTTGTTGAAAAACTTAAATAACAGTATCAAATCTACATAACGCTTCGATCCGATTAGAATCCTATGAAACAAAAAAAAAACGATTATTAAAATTTGAACAAAGAACAAATAGCTTTTTTACCTTTTTGCACCATTCGACAAATTCTTCATATGAAATCAAACCATCTTTGTCGGCATCAATTTTCTTTTTTTTTTTTTTTGATAATTTATTAACGACTTGACTAGAAAAATTTATCAATACTGAAACTTACATGGAAAAACTTGTCGACGTGATCTTTGGCGTCTTTGGGAGTGGTCGAATTTTTATTTGGAATTACAAACTCTCCTAAAGAAAATGAAAATTTTATTTTATTACACAAAGAATAGATTTCTATCTTACCTAGCATTTCATAGATGGCATTAGCGATAAGATACATTTCATTTTTACTAATGTAGCCATCATTATCGATATCGTACAGGTTGAAAATCCAATTTAATCTTTCTGAATGAGAATAGAATGTAAGTGAATCTTTCAGAAAATCTTCACTAAAGCAAGGAAGTTTGATAATTTATTTTTTAAAATTTTAAAACAATCTACTTAAAGTTTTTTTTGTTAAGAATTTAGAATTGAAAGATTAATTTCAGAAAAATTAGGTACACTTAATAAAAAACTAATATATCAGTGTTTTTCGCACTTAAGCTTGGTTCAAGTATTGAATCAAGTAATCAGAAACTTGAAGAATAAAACTTTATAAAAGAAACTCTACTTTCAACTGCTAATGAAGCGTTGTACTAATTTGGATATATCACTTTATAGAAACAAATATTCATCAGCCAAAACACTGCTAATATTTTCTTAAAACTTATTAGTTTTTTCTGATTGCAAAAAAAATATCTCATTACTCACAAATAAAGGCCTGAAAAAAGTAGAAAACGTAAGTATGATTCTGTTTTGCAACGCTAATTTGTGTTTGACTGGATGGCTCAAAGAACTAAACACTTTTTAAAAAAAATAAAAATATGATTCAGAAAAAATGTAAATAATTTTAATTTTCAAAACAAATATTGAACAATATTTGTACTTGTCAAGCTCTTTAAATATTTTAAAATGTTGAAACTAAAATTGTTTCACACATTCATCATGATTTTCAGAGAAAAAAAAATATTTTCAATTCAAAAAAAAAAAATTATGCATTGAAACTTTCGCCTGGTTTTTTTTCAAGAAGAAATCAAATAGTAATAGCTAACTGAGAGAAAACTTTTTTAAAAATTTGTTTCATCTCAGAAGAAAAAAACTGATTTGTTTTTAATAATTAACCCAATAAATAAAATATAGAAAAATATGGTACTCTCTTGATGTTATTGGAATTCTATTCGAGCTCAAGAATTCTTTTTTTTTTTGAAAAATAATTGTTAGACGTGTCTACGTTTCATTCTTTTTGGATAAATTTATTATTAATGAAGTCTATATTCACGCTACATTGCTACAGTAATCGCAAACTTTTGGAAAGAAAACCTCGAACAAACAAACAGTTATTCAGATTATGTTCGGCCTAACAACTCTCCAACAGTCCAATTGGTTTTAGAACTTTTCTCCTAATTCTTTCTTTAATTTTTTTTTTTTTTTTTTGTGGTGTTGTGTTGTTTTCTTCATCATTATTAATAATGATAGTCTTTAATTTCCTTCAGCTTTCAAATTCAAGCCAGTCAACACCGTAAGATAATAAAACAAAAGTCATTTATTCAACTATCATCATTTTTTTTTTCCTAACATGGTTGATGGAGCAAACTTTTTGTTTTTTATTGTGATAACTGAAACGAATCGAGCGTTTAGTATTTTCTTTGTTGTAACCAAATTAAAGTTGTGTCATGAATCATTTTTCCATTTGAACAAATAATTCAGAATTTTCTTAGTCGAAATTTTGAAAAAAAACCAAAAAGAACAATTTTTAAAACAAGTTCGGTTTTGTTTCAAGAAGAAAAAACAAAGCAAAACACTAGTTTATGAAATAAATTTGAGTATATTACAAGCTGTAACAATAAACGATTGTTTTTTTCTGATAATTCATGAATAAAAAAGAGTTTTTTTTGAAATTTTTGTTGTATTTTACAATATACGACATGAAATAACAGCATCAAAGTTTTTTTTAAATTTTTCCGACACAAACAAAAACTTTTTTTGCATTAAACTTATCTGAAAGTTTTATTAACTTAAAATAATAAAAAGAGTAAATTTTTGTATTTTTGTTTGGTTTTATTTTCGCCAAATATCATATTCTATCATTCCGTCAATTTCATTTAGAATTTTTTATTTTATAAAAATAAAAATATCTATAGTGTTCATAGTGTACCCAGAAAACTGACAATGGCAACAAAAGAAACCAGAAAATAAAAAATTGTGTGAATCATATTATTAAAAGCCCATTATTGTTTTTTTTCTGGTTACTGATGATGATGATACTGGCAGCAAGACCATCAAGCTCAATGATTAATGATGGATTTTATTGACTGAAAAGTTTTTGTATTTCAAATTTTTTCACTTTCAATTTAAACATTCAAAAAAGAATACCAGAAAATAAAATTCAGGAAAACTCATTTCTGTTTAATTTTAATGTGTGTGTGTGTGTGTGTTTCAGTGCTTTGAATGCACAAAAAAAAACATTTTGCTATTTGCAAATAGCAACAACCTTTAAAAAAAATTGACGAAATTTTCTGGAAGAAAAAAAAGTTATGGAAATGATTGTTATTTGACTGTAGGCAAAATATCATAACACAGATAATCGAGTGTTCAGTTGATGATTTATTTCGAAAAAAAAGTCGAACAGTAAATCTAAACATTGCAATGGATTAAATTAAAAAACTCCAGTTTTTCTTATATGTAAAAAATATTTTTTTTTTCTCTTGCTATTACTAGAAAACATTATTCAATGTGTATTTTTCTCTATCTTTTCAACAATATTTTCAAGTTTTTTTTGTAGTATATTGTTTTATTTATTTATTTAAATTGAGATCTGGATGTTTGAAAAAAAAAGTTCAATCGTTCGTATTTTTTTCAATGTAACACTAGTTTTTTTTATATTGTTGTTTTAATCAATTTCATTTTGTTTATGGCCATAAAGTTTCAATCTGTTTAAAAATGCTACTCAAAAGCAATAAACGACTTTTTTTGCCGGTTCCTGGATTTAGTCTAGTCAATTTCAACATAGATTAATTTGCAACTTTATTTTTCTTAAAAGAAAAATTTATCTGTTTTAAACTAGACAAAAATAAATCTTCTTTAAATTGAATTTTTTATTTTGTTTGTTTTTTTACCTTGCAATAAAAGAAGAATGTTTTAAAAGAATTTCTTTGAAGTGTACATTATTTATATTTGCGCTCTGAAAGAAATCGGACACTTTATATAAGCTCCTAAATATATATGTATGTTGGAAAACTGTTTTACTTCAAACTTTTTAGCAAACAAAAATTATTTTCTTTTTCAAAGAATCGCCAAGAAATTTTTTTCCGGGCTCCAATGTATATCTCAGTCAATTGTTTAAACTTTTCATAGAGGTATATTGTAGCATGAAACCAAGTTAAACAAGAGAACAGTTCAAATAGGTTTTGTTTGAAATCTCTTGTACTCTTTTAGTTTTTTTTTAAATTTAATGCTTCTCAAAAAACCTGTCTCAATAAAAAAATGTTTCAGTTTTCTGCTGAAAAAAACGGCTTTTAACAAATTATCAATTTTAAGTTGAAATTAAAAAAGAATCTTGGAGAAAAAAAGATTTAATTATATATATTTACAAACCTTTGAGTGAACCACGAGATAAAGTTGATAATGCTTTGATGAATTCCTGTAAGTTTTTAAAAAATAGTCAATCAAAATTTTTTTTCTTAGCTATACCTTGAAATCTAGACATCCTGCCTGATGTTCACACAATGGCTTCAAAGTATTGAATACTAGTTGAGCGTATTTTGTGGCATCTTTTTTTTTTTGTCAAAAGAAAAAAACATTAGAGTATTAAAAATACTTTAAAAAATATTAACAAACAAATAAAAAAATAATAGAAAAAATACCTCCTTGGGGAAAGTATCTTGCAAATATGCAGATGAATTCGGCTTCAGTACAATACCCGTTGGGACATTCCTTTCAGGTTTTTTTGCCAGATTTTAATTTAATTTAAATTTTTTCAATATTTGAAATATCGATGAACAAAAACAAAATAAAATAAAACATTTTTTTTAAATGAACATTTACTTGTTTAAATCCTTGATATATAAGTTTGAGTTCTTTTGGGAAAAAGAAAAAAAGAAAATGAAGCAAAAATTAGCATCAGAAAACTGAGATCAAAAATAAATAATTTTTTTTTTTTTTGAATGCAATTATTACTATAATTATGGAATGAATACGCAAACCAAATTTTAAAAATTTATTTATTATTTGAAGTTATTCATTTCTTAATTTTTATTAATTATGTTATCAATTTTTAAAAAATTTTAATACTATTAGTTCTTTTAAAAATATTAGAATTATACAAAATAAATTTAGTCTTCAATTCTATTCAATTATGATTCAAAATTGATTTTTCATTTCTAAAAATCAATTTATCTGTTTAAAGTTTAAAATCTGAACAACTATTTTTTCAACAAAAAAATCCTAGTTTATTCTTATCTTATTTCAAGATTTTGTCAAGCGATTCTTTTAATTTTTTCCTTTAGATAAATTTTTTTCCGTTCTAGTAATAAAATGTCATATGCTTTTTCTAAATATAAATATATAAAAAAATGAAAGAAAACTTTCGAAAAAATAAAAAGTTCAGAATTTTATTGATATAAATTTTTTTTCAATAAAAATATAAAAACTCTAGTTAATTTTGAAACTTACTCAAATACATTGAAAAAACTTTTTCTTATATCTTTTCATCTTTTCATTTTATACAGTGTGTTAGTAAAAAAAAACTTCTAAAAGAATTTAATATTTTATTAGCCTTGTCAAATGATATAACCTCAGAATTTCAAAAACAACAATATTGAAAAAAAGAAGAAAATCCTTGTTAAATATTTATTTGGAATCTATAATAAATAAATTAAAAATTTGAAATCTATTTATAATTTATTTCTAGTTTTTTTTTGTTGAATAAATTAAAAAATCAAATAACAGTTTTTTTTTGTTTTTGAATTTTGAAAATACCTTTCTTATTATAATGAGTTGATTTGCATAAAGCATCAAGACCATCTGGTTTGGGACGAACAATCAAAAACATATCATTCTCGTCAAAATCATTCTCTCCTACTTTCAGAAAAAAAATAAATGAATAAAAACAATGTTGAAATTTAACAAAAAAAAAAAAAATCACTTCTAGAGCTATTTAAATTTTCAATTCAAAAAAATAAATAAATATCAAGATTTATGTTTAATCAAAAATAAACAGAAGTTAGCAGAAATTTTTTTTTTTCTTTTCAGAAAATACTGTTATCAAACAAACATTTTATGTGTCAGGAATGAGAAACGAGAGGAAAAGAAATGGAAATTCAAACATATGTGGGTTGTGGGTGCATGTTTATCGTATTTAATAATTTGAAACAGATCCATAAATTTTTTTCTCTGTTATTTTTGTTGTTCACAACGAGCATTCAATCGATTTTTAATAGAGACTCGTGATAAGAATCAATACCAAAGAGCCATGTCAAATCCATACGCAATCAAGCGTTACGTTGAAAACTGATTTTTGTTGTTCCATTTTTTTCCATTTTTTTTTATTTGTTAAAAAAAGTAACTTGATCATTATTATTGTAAAAGAAGTAGAAAATCTCTAAATAATATTCTTTACTGAAACAACAATAATAAAAAAAAATCAAGAAAGTCGACCAAAACAAAAAAGAAAGAAAAGAATATTCAATTTACAATCTTCGAGAGGAAAGTTTGCTTAAAGAAAAAACGATTGTTCAACACTAATACCAACGAAAGAACATAAAAAAAACACCACCAAAAACAACAATAACACAACATCCAATGTAATCGGCACATCATTAAAGCATTAATCTATTATTTTCATTATATGATTTTCGTGTTATGGATTTTTTTTCCGTGATTTAATTTTGTGCAGCTCAAATCATCGTCATGTGCTTGTCAGACACATCGATGTCAATCATTTTTTTTTTCGCTTTTTGTTTTCTAAACAAAAAAATTCTTTCATTATTATCCTTCATCAGTGAGCTCCATTTAATTGGATTGAGCAAAGTCAAATAATAAAGAATGTTGCTTTATTATCCGATGTTTATAAACTTTGCTATCAAAATTCTTGAATTTTTTTTCAAATGAATTTTTTCTTAAAAAGCTATTCTATTCTATTTAAAAAAAGAACTGTGGAATTCATTATTTTGAAAACCTTTTTTTTTGAATAGAGCTAATTTAGTAATTTAAAGCTCTTTGAACTTAAGTAAACTTTTCTGAACAAGATAAATGGAATAATTAATTAAATTTATCTTCTTTGTTTAACTAATTTTTGGACAAGTGAGAAAAATCGAAAGTTCTATTCAGTAAAAATAAAACAAAAAATTTTATTTCAAGTTTATTGTGTTTTTTTGAAAGAAAAATTTATTTAAAAAAAAAACAATTAACTCAGGTATTCTCATTATAATATTTTTTACTTAAAAACTAATTCAATTATTTTGAACAAAATTTGAAGAATTTTCCACAATTTAAAGAGTTTTCTTTTATATTTCTTTTATAATCTTATTTTCTGGTTTTCCTCAAAAAGAAAAATTGAATGAAAGTTTTTAATTTCATGAACCATAAATACAACATAATTTTAATTATAAAACAAAAAATTATTTTATAATTTTTTTTTTGCTTTCTGAAGTGTTTCAAAAAAAAATCGAACGGAAAAAAACAAACATTTTCTTCTATTTGAAATAATTGCTAAACTTTCAAATCTCAAATGATCTAGAGCAGTGGACTTCATCAAGCCTTGAATATCGATTAAAACAATAGAGGAATAATGGAAGATACACTTGATTGATCAAGAACTTTTATTACTTAATTACTCTTGAAACTCTTATCTTCAATAATTATCAAGAAACACTGCAATAAAAAGGTTTCAAAACTAGAGCTTCAAAAATGTTAAAAACTGTTAAAAAAAGTAAATTCTATAACTTGAACTTTATCGATCTTTTTTCCAAATGAAATTGAAACAAAGAATAATTGATGAATTAAAAGCTTTGAAAAAGATGAGATATTTATATGAAAAAAAAAACATCAATCAAAATATAATCTTGTAATTGGTGGTGTGTTGATTTATCCAAACAAAAATATTTTTGAAAAAAATCTTGAAAGTGAAAAAAACCGAAAGTTAAATAATAAAAAAAATTGCAAAGAATAATATTTTTCAAAAAATCAAACAAGCTCTTTGAAATTGATTGACATTTATCAATTTATTTAAAGAAAAATTGAACTGAACATCAAATTATAGTGAAGCAAATAGTTTTATTTTTTGTTAAAATTGAATCTATATAGATTTAATGTTCTAGTCCAACTTCATCGTAAAAATTATTTTTGAATTTTATTCAATTAGTAAATTTTCAAATTAGTTTTCTTCAAAAACTTTCAGTTGATTTAATTATTTAGTTTTTTTTAGAATAAAAAAAATAAATCACTTATAATGATTTGATAGAATAAACATTTTTGATCTGTTTTCAATCATAAGATAGAAATTGATAGAAAAACAAGTAGTTAGATTTTAATTTTTTTTCAAAGGTTATGTATATTTTGACTGAATTTTTTGTTTGTTTGCATTTTTAAAATTGAAAATAGAATATAAATTTATGATTTTTGCTTTTATGCTTGGTAAAAACTAAATTTTAAAAAATTAATTGCCTACCTTTTTTCTTGTTTGAGTTGAACATTATTATAATTTTCAAAAACTTAAAAAATTGATTAAACATAGATTTCAGAAATTAAGACTCGATTTATCATTAGATTGAAAAAAATTAAATGAACATTGTTTCAAAATTGAAAAATTTTTTACTTTACATTCAGTAATAACACATTAAATAAACTGGCAAATTTTGTTGTTTAATAATCGAACATCATATTCCATCTGTGTGTTTCGAATTGTGTGTGTCTTTTGGATTTTTTTGCTTCATATCATTTATGGTTGTGTGGTTTGGTTTGGGTGCGCGCGCGATGTTTAACTAGATTTAAGTTTTTTTTACGAAACAGCAAACGAAAAATTCTATTATTATTATTATTTTAAAAGCTCATATCGTTGCATGTTTTATATAGAAAAAAAAAGTTTGAAAAGACTTTGAAAGAGTCGAGGATCTTTCTATGAAGTCGGCACCGATTATAGACGCCAGAAAAGCTTCAATGTTTTTTTTTTAGTCGGTTCTAGTTTTAAGACAAAAAAAATCTAACCAGTCTAAATCAAATCTATTTGGAAAGATATTTATGAAGTTTCTGTGCATTAATATGAATAATCGATTGATATAATAGAATGAAAACTGCTGAAAGTTTTTAGTTAATTATAATTGCTATTCATTTTCTATTAGTATAGATCTGGATAACAATAATTATTATTATCAGAAAAAAACATTTTAACTTGATATGAAAATAAAATATGAATTTTTCTATTATTTTGGGCTTGTCTTTGTTTTTTTATTTTACGTGTTTTTGATGAAAGTTATTAAAAAAAAAATATCCTAAGGTTCTAAACTGATAGCAAAAAATTTAATAAAATAAAGTTTTCATATAAGAAAAAAAAATAATTTCAAATTTTTTATTGTTGAAACAAAAATGAAACATTTTTTTTAATATAAAAACAAAAGTACTGAAAAAACTAAAAAAACTAAAATCATACATCAAATAAATTTTCTCTTGTTTCTCAGTTTTTTAGGTTTGGAAAGAAAAGCGTTGAAATTTTTGGATATCAAAAAATTCTTTTGTTTGTTTTAAACTCACGATATTTAAAACTTTTTGACAAAGTATTTTGAACGTTTTACACATTGTAACAAACAAAAAAAACTTTTCAACAAATACATGGTAAAAGCATCTATGCTATTCAGTGTTGTTTTTTTTTTTTTTTTTGAAGATACCTGATATACAACTATAACCTGAATATATTCATCTATTCGTGAAACCATTACTGAAAAAAATAAAAATGTGCCATTAAACATTGAAAATACATAATAAAATTAGCAAAAAAAAAACTTTGCAAAATGATTTAGTAACAATATTTCAATAAAAAAAACCCGATTCTCTTACAAAGTTCTCAGCGAAATGAATTCAATAATAGAATCGAATCGAATCGATCAATACAAGCGAAACAGAAAAATTAATTTAGTTTCATTCTTTAATAGAAACTGTTTTCTTGATTATGTTTGGTACATCGTTTTTATTATTTATTCAATTTAACATCAGGAGCCATCATGAAACAGGAATGCAAATGAAAAAAAAAAAGATGAATAGAGTTGTTGGAAGATTCATTTTGGTTTCAATATCAATAAGCGCACCCATACAAACAATGCACAAAGAAATATAACATTTGATGATGATGATACATTCATTTAATGAAAAATTGTCTAGAATAGAAACACACAAACGAACTTGTTCTTTCATTGTTAAAAAGTTTTCAAAAAAAAAAAAAAAAACTTCGTCAAACAAGAGTATAGAGTTAAAAAGAAAACAAAAATAATAAAAGGATAATATTTACAATTTTTTCCTTTCTTAAAATTTTCCCTTTCTAACCAAGAATTTTATATTTGAAATGTTAGAAATTTTCATTCTTTATCTAAATGTTGTTGGGAAGCAAATCACTCATGCCATCATTACTGTTTTACTATGGTAAGCAATAAGTTAAAGTTAACCGAAACCATGATTCTGGGCCCATAGGCTTCATAGAAAACTAACAGAGAGAAAAAAAAAGTTCAAAAAAAAGCCTTGGCCTTGGTGTTATCATCTCATAGAATCAAAAGTCCGAGATGTGTTAAGAGCCAGAAAAAAAATCGAAAAACATTGTCGTCATTGTCATCAAAACATTAGGAGATGAAAACAAATGTATAATTTAGTTTTTTTGCGAAACAAAAAAATTCTGGAACATGAAATAAATTTTTTTCTATTTCTTTCCATCATCCATTTGTTTAAATATTTAACATCAGCAAATGATGATGATTATTATTATAATAAACAGAAAGACAGAGGAGGTTTTCCTTTTTTTCCATCGTTTTTATGTTTCGAATCTTTTCCAAAACAAATTTCATCGCAAAAAATTTATTTGATTCCTATTTATGTTTGTATTTCTTTGGCAATGTAATGAAATTTTCAACAAATTATCGATCAATCAAAGTAGAAAACTGAAAAAAAAACAAAAAATGAAACTCAAATGCTTTTTTCAGTGTTCTAATGTTGAAATTTTTTTTCTCTTATATTGTTTTATTGTGAGAGAAAAAAAAAACACAAGCAATCTATTAAAAATGACCAAGTTTTTTTTTACAAGGTTTAATACAGTAAACTGTTGGTGGACGAAGAGAGTTTTCAAAGATGAACTGAATTTGAAAAAATTTTTTTTCGCAATACTTTTATCATAAATATTCCTTGATTTTTCTCATTCAAATTTCAAATCAAATTTATTAAATTGTAAAAAAACGGATCTAAGTTGAAATGCTCAAAAGAGAAAATTCTTAGTTAGTTTCAGAAATAAATTTCCACCTAAATATGATATAAATTAAATGAAAATATATTAGTGAAGTACTATTAGTAACCCACCCAAATTAAAGAAATTGATCGGAATGTTCCGGTCGAATTGCATACGTTAACATTGTCTACCTGACTTGTTGGTTTGTTTTAAAAAAAAAAAAGTTTTTTTGAAGATTTTTTTTTCAGGAGATTTTTCATTACAAAAATTGCATGCTTCAACAAAAATAATAACATTTAATATTTTAAATTCAACTTCAAGTTTTAAAGATGCATAGAAAGATAATATATTCAATTTGAATATATTACCTTTTTAAAGATTTGAATTATGCAAATTTAAAACAATTTAAATGATAAAAAATATTTCATAAAAATTACAAACAAACAAATTTTGATTGAAATTGATAAATTCAACAAAAGAATATCTTCAATGCGATTGTCAATTAAAAATTGAAAATTACTTACCGATTCAAGCTTACTTTACATTCAATTAATAATTAAAACTTAGCATCAAGCTGAATATTGATTCAAATTTTGGAAAAATTTCAAATATTTTAATTGTTTTAGTTTTTTGAAATTTATTCACATTTCTTTTGTTGTTTTCAAAAAGAAACCTTGTGAAAGTGACCTTGCACTATCCCCTCTTCTCTGGAACGTAGTACTAAATGATTTATTAGTTCTCTTCAATCAGAATCAAAACACCTCCATCATAAGTTATGCAGACGATGTCAGCATAGTTTGCTGGCACAACGACATTATCCAACTCCGCGTTCTCTATTAATCTCTCATCCAAACAATCAACAAATGGTGTCAGTCAGTCAAACTGACACTCAGTACAGAAAAAACCACTATCACATACTTCCACAACCAACCACACCTCCCAATCTACATCAACAACACCACGATTCCTATCACCAACGTGGTCAAAATCTTGGGCATCTCCAACAGTATCCATCTCATGCACTCATCTCGCAACGAACACACCCCTCATTCAAGACTACCTGCGCCACAAGCAAACTCTGCACAAAACAAGAGCATCACTTCACAACAACAGTATCACCAGACAAGGTTTCGAAATGGTAAAATCCCTCTCCCTCTCCACCATACATAATAACTTACTAACCCTCATTCCAAATACTAACCAAACTTTCTCCTTCTTCCTACCACAAGGACTTCCTAGAAATTTTCACTTAAACTTCTACTCAATGCAGGTCGTAACCAATCATGGTAACTTCAACAGTTACAAGATTCCAAATTAACAATTTCATCCACTTTGCATGTGAACAACACACTGACCCTCGCCTTCTAAACTCCATCCACTAAATATTTCACTGTCCATCTACCCTCCACATCCGAAACAAATACAACATCAATTGCAACAATTTCTCAATTTACAACACAGTCACAAAATCAACATTCAATTCATTTTGCTCAGAAATAATCTCTTTCATCCAAAAAAATTAAACACAAGTTTCTCATGTATCAGTCAACTCTTAGTGGTCACGCAAATACTGCAAGGTATCGCGTGGTAACAATAACAATAAAAAAAAAAAAAAAAAAAAAAATAGAATTGTAGTGAATGATGAAATATGATGAAATGCAATAGGCATTTCATAAGTCACTCATCATCCACTCATCACCCAAACATTCAACACACATGCATTCATCATCATGCACTCATCACCCTGTCAGTTGGACCTGACCATGATGAGACACATAAGTAAATCAGTATTTACTTATATAAATCAGTATAAATCAGGCACACAATTCATCAGCCTTTATCTCCACTTGTTTCATCACTTCAACTTTAGTGACCTCACCATTGCGTGACGCCGCCTCAGAATAATATTTTTAATTTTTTCTTTCTAAAAATAAATCTATTTTTTAACGTTAAAAAGAAACCTTGTGAAAAAAAAACTCAAAATTCAAAATTTTCAATAATTTAAAAATAAAAACAAGAATTGTGCGCCGTCTATTATTCTAAATTGTAAATATAAACATCGTAACTTTCTGGAGAACCCAATTCTATAGTCAATACATCGACTAAAAAAAAAAAAAAAAAAATTTATTCGAGATTGTTTCGAGAAAAAAAATTTAACTGAAAACTCGGAATTAAAAATTTTAAATCTATAGACCTTGCGATATTTTTTTTCTTTTATTCAGAACGGAAGCTCGGAAACTATTTACACACTGATATCCTTGCAACTTTTTGCGTTTAGATTATCATACTCATTACTAAAATATGTTCCAAGTCAAGCACCCCGGTAAAATGTACATGCGGTAAACTGTTCATTCAGTAAAATGTCCATGCGGTAAAGTGTCTGCGGGGAAGTGTCTTACGGTCAAATGTCTTGTCAAAAGTCAAGTGTTCAGCACCCGATTTTTTTTGGCTCTTGGTCAAGTTGTACATGCCTGTTAAAAATTTTTAATTATGATTACTTTTAGATGAAATTTTCATCTCTAGTAAATTTCGTTCTTTTTTTTAATTTTCTTCAATAAATAGCTTCTTATAGCTTCTTGGTAATAAAAAATAAAATTAATTCTGGACAATAAAAGCAAAATAACTATTTTGATAAACAACGTTGACATTCGTCATCAAATAGTGGAAAAGATAATTTTTGAAAATTATAATTTTGAATCAATCAAATGTATGAAAATGACACCAGTGGGTCAGATGGTGACTTTGTTAATGATTGAACAAAAACATTATAAATATTTCATATTTTATAAGTCACAGGCAAACCCAAATAGCTTCAACCTACGCAAAAAGTAAATTTTTAAAAGTCTGTGCTCTTTTTTTAAATTTTCAAATTTTTAATTTTAAACTAGAAATTACATGAATAAAATCAGTCTTTCATTAGTTTCTGAGCTAAAACAATGTGGCATCATTGTGCAAACTGTCACTTCAAATCAACCAATGATGGATTTTTTTTAATTTCTGTAGATTAAAAATCTTGTGAGCAAAAAATGTGGTTGAAGATTTTTCAAAAAAAAAAAAAAAATAATAATAAAATATAAAAAATAGACAGAGAATTCATAACCTGTCGACAACCTTGACATACAATAATCTTCAAGCAGTTTATTTCCTGTTTTTAAAATGAATAAAAAATTATTAAATGTTTAATCTAAAAAATTTTTTAATAAAAAAGTTACGCCAATGGAAAATATTTCGTTTTTAGAGGCAAAATAACTGCTTAAAAAATAATAAATGAAAATAATTTGAACATAGTGTGGAACAATTTTTTTCGTATTGGTTTTTATGTAATTATATATAAAACGGCTTCTCTAATAAAGTTTCAAATGATTATGTACACAAAGCCAACACTATTTTTTCGTTTGATTTTTTTTTTAGTACACACTAATTGAGCATTTAAATTTTTAGCATTCAGTGTTTAATCATCTTCTTTAAAATCAACATTTTTCTTTGATTTATCAGTAGAATCATTTTTCAATGGTTCTGATTCTTTAAATGTTCGGTCAACAGTATCTTTCTGTTGTCTTTTTTGGCGACGCTCTTTGAATGAATCACCAACGTCTTCTTCTTTGAGTATTGGCGAGATATTTGCTGGATTTGTTAAATTAACAGCATTATCTTGAAACATTTCTTCCTCTAAAATTTGGGTGACATCGAGTCCCATTGTGGCACCCAAACGAAGTTTGGCACTTTGAAATGTAGCACTCAGTTTCTCTTGAACAACATTAATGCACATCGAAGTCAATGCTAAACCAAACAGTAAATATATGAATGTGCACATCATAAACATTGGATCTTCTGGTACGTAATCTCCAAAGCCAATTGTCGATAAAGAAATATAAACAAAATAAAAAGATTCAAAAAATGTCCATTTTTCCCAAACAGTAAACACTGCCGCACCACACATCATATAAATCAAAAGCAAAGTGACTGCTACACTGATGGGCAAATTGAACTCATCATCGACTTCAAAATCTGGTATGGTTTCATCTTCAAAAGTTTCATCCAGATTTTTGTTGTTGTTCAAGTCTTCTTTATTAGATTTATCTGCTTTCGTTGGTGGCTTCATCGACATTTTTCGACCCATAGCGTCAAACGTTTCTGTCATAAGCTTTAGTATTTTTTATATATAATTTTTATAATTTCAGTAAACAAATATTAATTAACCTTTGATGGAACTTTAGTCGCTCTTCTCATCTAATAAAATTGAAATTCATCAATTTTATGAAATTGTTTCGAACTAATCATACTTTACGTAAATGACGAAGATAATACAGTTTTCGGCAGTATTTGAATACAAACTTTATTCCTCTTGTGAATAGTTTCCCGAGATCTGTTAGCACCATCAGAAGCAGTGGTATTCCAATGAAAGCATAAATGATTGAAGCCATTCGCCCGGCATCAGTTTTTGGAACAACATGCCCATAACCTAGAGAATTAAATTTTAATCAGAAAAATCAACTTGTGATTTGAAATAATCATGAAAGAGCTGGCATTGCTTTTTTATATTTCAAGTATTTTATATTATTTTAATGCTAACTCGAGACAAATTGGGTACTATTAAAATAACAGAAACTGATGTCAAAATGCAAGAAAAAAATGCAACAATAATGTTTACGATAAGCATCAATATTGGAAAAGTTAAAAAAATACTATCCTCCTCGTGAGAATTCTAAAAAAAAGTCAAATAATTTAAAAACGTTTTTACAATTTTATTTTTATTATTAATTCAAGGTTCAAACTAGCTAACTAAAGAATTTTTTTCCAAGTTTAATTATTATAAATTATCATTCGCTTCACATGAATTTTTCATTTATCAGAAGTAAATCCAATTTATTCATTATTATTCTTTTTTAAACAAACTAAATGATCTCGATTGTTAAAAAAAAAATTATTTGAAAATAAATTTGATGAAACAGAAAATTCAAAACAAAAAAAAAGAAATAAAAATTGTATCGAGGTTTTTTAAAAAAAAAAAACTACTGAACGCTTACCAATAGTTGTGAAAATAGTAGAACTAAAAAATAAGGCTTGCCAAAAATCCCAAACTTCTGTTAGATTTGAAAAATAAGAAAAATCGTGTATAATCAAATTAAATTCAACGTTCAATAAAAATGTTTCATACTTCGTTCAGAGTCTGTTGTCTGATCAACCAAACATGACTGATACAGTTGTTTTTCAAATTCTTTAAACCGTATTTTAGCCAACCGCTGCCACCAACCTTTGGAAAATTTTTGTGAACTCCACCAAAGTTCTTTGATGACACGCTGTCTCATGTTATTAACTGATGTCTTTGTTCAAATGGAAAGTTTTTCTTATCGAACTAATGAAAATAGAATTTTAAAAAAAAAAACTCACTTTAGTTGATGATTCGATTGGAGCTTCCAACGTCACGAATATGTAGGCACCCAAGAAACCATATAGTACCAGGAACAACAACATAAGAATGTGAGAAAACCATTTATTGCTAAATTTTCTGAAGCCTTCCACCACACGAATAAATCGAGATTTGCTTTGCTTTGTTAATTGAACAATATGCATCGGGTTGAACACCCAAATTCTTTCGTTTGTGAATGGATCGATCCATATTTGCTGTTGTTGTGATTGATGGTCACTGATATACGATCCACTTGATTGCCGTAAGTACGATGAACGTTTTTTCTCCATTGAAATTTTATTCTTTTTTTTTGAAAAAAAAATAATTGAAATGTGATGTACAAACAATTTCAAAGCTTCAATATTGAAATTATGATGTGATAAAATGATAGAATTTCCATTGTGCGTTCAAATTAAATTACACATTTTGTTTTAAGAGAAAAATCACATTTATTTGCTATTATGTTTTGATCAAAATACAAATTATAAAAAAACTGAATGATAAAAGAAAAATTGAGATTCAACTAAATGGATTAAAATTAAACTAAAAAAAAAAAAAAAACATAAATAGAACAACGTTCTCACAGAAGACAAAATTTTTTAATGGTATTGGGTGCTAAATTTTTGGCTGCAGCCATGGTGTATGATGATGAGAAAAGAGAAAAAAAATTTCTCAATGTTTTTTTTCTTTTTAATAATTTTTTCTAAACTAAATTTAGATGTAATGGTGATGACATCTCATCCAAGAGGTTTCTTCCAACGGAAAACAAAACTTTACTCCAATCAGACTCCACACAGATTAAACAAAATGAATTCTAATATTTATTTATATTATGGCCAAGTTCATCAAAAAAGCACCAGTTGCTTTGCTACAGTCATTCCTCTAGTCCGAATGCTGAAAAATAAGGATATCAACAGCTTAGTTTGTTTTTTATGGTTGTTCAATTATTTAGCAAGAATTTAAAATTTACGAAAAACTGAAAACTAGAGAAATATGAGATTTTTGGTTCAATACAAAATACAGTGAACAAATTTTTAAAAGTGATTTATCAATCCAAGTTAGTGTGCCAGAATTAGTTTTTTCTATTATTCTTAATTATAGTTAAGAATAAGTTGATTGCACGTTCTTTAGAAGTACAAAACAAGCAGTGAAATGTCTGATGCATGTCACTTTTTTTCTAAATGAATGAATGTATTGTATGTCAAAAAAAAAAAAGAATTGCTTATTTTGTGTAGTTTTTCAACAAAAAAAAAACTGATGTGACACCGAGAGCAAGAAAAAAATTAGGATTAAAGTTGAATTTTACCATAATTACAAGAAATATCGAATTCTTTAAAAATGCTCCGTTAACAGCTTTTGGTGTCAATTTCTTTCAGCGTTGTTGAGAAAAAAACTGCATCACATCAATACGTAAACAACGAACTCTTGTTTTCTGAAGTTTTTCTCTGCCAAAGTAAATTTAAACACTGAAAAGGTAATTTTTTCAAATTTGAGCCGCAAAACTTGATCGAAAAAAAACTATATTTTTCTACATATATTTGAATCACTTTTATTATTTTTTGAAAATGTTACTGTGAAAGTTTGACGTCTGGTAAACATTGACATTCACCGGTGATTGTCGACAATTACTGTAAAATGTCCAAAATAATAATAATTATCATATTTCCGAACTTTTACTAGTAAATTTAAAATTTGATCTGGCTTTGGAATTCTTGTTTATTGTCAAAAAGAATAAAAAAAAACAATGTTTCGGTTAGATATTTGCAGGTGTAATTTTGAATGATATCAATACTCATTAAGGTTACACAAGATGTAACTGTAATCAGAAATGTTTGTCACTTAAATGCAGTTGCTTAAAAAAAAAATTCTTGCAATTTTAAGTGTCATAGCAGTAGAAACTGCTCAAACAAATAAATTGATTGTATTTTGATATTTTAGATTTAAAATAAAATTTTTTTTATAAGAAAAGTGATATAATTAATAAATAATTATCGAACATTTTACCAAGCGTTTCTTATAAATGTCGACAATCATCGGTGAATGTCACCAAAAAATTTTTTTCAAGATATACAAAAAAAAACTTGATTCTTGGTAAATTGACTCAAATTTTTTTCCCATTAACACCGACAGAAGCGAGTCCTAGTTGAAAAAATTACAATTGTTCAATCTAATTTTGACATAACACTATTTTCATAAAGAACGCAATTACTTTTCAAACCACTCTCGTAATTTATTTATTCTTTCCTAGGGAGAAAAAAACATTAAACCCAAATTTAGCAAAACACTTGGACTTCAATTTATGTAAATTTATTAGAAAAAAAACAAGAAATTTATGGAAAAAAAGAATTACTGGTGCTTTCTCATTATAACGACAAATAGTTCGTGCTATGAAAAGCAATTTTATATGACAGGTTGTTTTTATCTTCCTCTGAGAGATTGTGTCGGGTCAAGTGATATGTGTGTAATACCGATTTTGTGGTTAAAGTTGGGCGGATTGGATTCAATAATAAAAACTAAATTGTTCTATTAAATGATTAATATTTTTTTATAATATTTGAAAAAACTAAATTTGTTTTTTTTTGTTTCATTAAAATTTGTGTTTCGATAATTTTATATTTGATAAAAAATTCCAAAATCAATAAAATATATTTTTGAAAATGATGAAAATCATACAAATAATTTAAAAAATAAATCACAAAAAAGTATTGAAAAAGCTGAAAGATTCGGCTATATATTTGTCCTAAAAAAAAATTATTTAAAAAGTTTTTAATTTTTTGAGAAAAAAGACTCACATTGTTACAAGCTTCTTCAAATTCTTCAAATGTTACTACTCCATCATCGTTTAAGTCAAGTTTCTGTTTCAAAGAGCAAAGTAAAGAAATTAAAAAAAAATTTTCTCTAATTTGGTTACCTTAAAAATCTGATCAACTCGTTTTTTATGAGTAAGTAAGTTTAGCTCGTTGACGTTAGAATCTATTGATTTTCCTAAAAGATCATAAATAGAAATCAAAATTCGACTGAGATCATCTTTGCTGATGACACCATCAGAATTAACATCATACAAGCTGAAGGTCCATTTTAGCTTATCTTGAAGACTGCCACGAGATAGTACAGACAATCCAATGACAAAATCCTTAAATTTTTATACAAAATAGAAGATCAATTTTTTCTTTGGAAATTGAAAACTTACCGTAAAAGTCACAATGCCAGTTTTATCTGGGTCAAATGTTTGAAAGACATAATGAGCATATTGATTTGAATCAGCTCCTTTCGGGAAGAATTGTGAGTAAATTTGTTTGAAAGTTTCTTCTCTTATTATTCCATTTGGCGCTTCCTAAATTTTTTTATTATCTTAAGCTGAAATTGTTTTTTTAATGATTTGTTTCACCTGCTTGAATCCACGATAAATGATTTGCAATTCATGCTTTGAAAACTTGGTCAATTGGCACAATGTTTCTAAAGCTTCAGGCCTAAAATGCACGTGAGAACCATCTAAATCATCAAACTCGCTGTCTAAATTTTTGAAAAAAAATTTAATTAATAATTCAAAATTTAAAATAGAAAGCTAGAAAAAAACACACTAAATGGAGCATTTGAAAGTCGACGTTTAGTTTTTCTTTTGACAACAGTTGCTGCATTGCATCGAACACTTTGCATTTGGGATTTGTTTTTTTTTCGACTATAAATCAGAACTTTTTCCAAAATGATTTGTTTGTTTTTTTTCTTACAAACTCTTGTTTAAAAGAAATGAATTGATATTTCAAATTTAGTTGAAAAAAAAACACAAACAACCTGAGCTTTAAAAAAACAAAACAAAACAAATCTTTGATTTTGTACTGTTCAAAAGTCAAATTGAATGAGAAAAAATAATTGGCACCATAATCACGATTCCTGTATGCTTATTCTTAGCAAATAAGCTTTTATTAAAAAGACTACTTTTTTTTAATATCAAAAAAAAGGTTCAAAAAAAATAAAATACTGTGTCAACTCAACATTCAACAAACATGAAATACAAATCTTATTTTGAACTAACATTTAAAGCCAAGCAAAAACAACCACAAAAACTAATACCAAAAATAAATTTGCTGAATTAAAAATAACAGAGAAAAATCTCCCGAAAAAAAAAACTAATTTGTTATATGGTTTTCTGTTTTTCTTTCTGCTTCTTCTACTGGTTTATTTTCACTGTTTGATAACATTATTTTTTTGACGATTTATTTGTTGGCATTTGCCAGAAAAAAAGTAAGTTGCTGTGGCAATGGCAGTGGCTTGACTGACTCTGTGGCTAAAAAAGAAAGAGAGAAAGATTCTTCAAAGTTTGAAGTTCAAAAGATTTGAAAAAATCACGATAACGACGATCAGCAGCGAAAAACAGAATTTCCTTGGTGTCAAAACGGTGACTAGTTAGTTCCAGCTCGAAATTTTGGTTGTTTGAAATTTTTAATATATTATGAATGAAAATGTGTCCTTCACGACTAAAAAAATATTTTGTTTCTGATATTCCAGCGAAAAAAAATCGAAAACTGACAGTTTAAGAAAATTAAACGTCAAAACCGATAAAAACATATTCAAAAAATTAAAAGATTGAATTGAAGAAAATATTGAAATTTTTATATAAATAAAGATTTCATGAAGTCTATAAATAAAATTGAACTCAATTATTTTTAATCTACATTAAAATTAAGAACTTTAATATCTGTTGAAAAAATTTATAGCTTAGCTTTAATTTATTTTTTTTTTCCAAATTACTAAACAATTCGAACCAAAAAAAGTTTCAATTTTTTGGGATCTAATCGGTGAACAGCGATTATTTTTTTTTTTTACAAATCATCGTCGTTACTTGAAAATTATTTTTCTACCTGCAACTTGTAAAGAATTGAATTTTTTTTTTAAACTAACCAACGGCTCATAAAAATTAGAGATTTAAATGAATAAATATGATAAAACAATTCAAGTTTTAAAAAATAACTTTAAAATAATAATTTTTCAAACAATTCTTAAAATTTAGAAGATACCTTCAAAAAAAAAAAAAATATGAAAATAAAAAACTTGACTTTGAACTCTTTTAATGAAACTATGTGTTGTCTACTGATCTATCTGATGAAAGAGGTCAGTAGGTTGATTTTTTTTCAACAAAAAAACTCTTTTTAGAATCTGTATAAACAACAACAACAAAAAAACCACAAGTGAGAGTAAAACTGGCAATTTAACTGTCTTTTCAAATTTTTATATGGACAAAAATAAATACACTACACACACGCATTGGCACCTTGAAGATTCATCTCATTTCAAAGGTTAGCTCATTTTTGGTGTTACCACCACAATGCTCGCTACATTAATTTATGTTTCAATAATTTTGTTTGGATCAATTATAAGCAATTGGAAATCAGATGCCACTGGTTGTGGTCGACAATTAATTAAAGAAACACGCAAAGCCAAAGTGGTGGGAGGAAACAACACTTATCGTGGTGAATTGCCATGGGTTGTTTCAATTCGTAGAAACAATAACCATCATGTGAGTTTATAAAATTTTTAATTTCTAGCTAAAATTTTTTTATTATTATTCAAGTGTGGTGGAGTGATCGTTGGTCAACGATGGATTCTAACAGCAGCCCATTGTATTCATGGTCATAATGTCAAAGATTTTTTTATTCGAGTTGGTCAATCTGATTTAGTCAAATATGATCATCACACTCAAGATTATTCTGCAGAAAAGTTTTTTGTTAATCAAAACTATAGCCTCAATAAAAGTTTTAAAAATTTATTTCGAGTCAACAACGCCGATATAGCATTGATCAAAACTGAAAAAGATATATTTTGGAATGAATACGCGTGGCCTGTTTGTTTTCCCACAATGCATCAAGAATCATTATACGGTAAAACGGCTTTGGTTGTCGGTTGGGGTCGATTGAATGAGCGTAGTGACCGATTATTCAGTGATCAATTACAAAAAGCTTATTTGAAAATAATCGATAGACAACAGTGTATTGAATGGTTTCAATTGACTGGCCGAAACTTGGAATTAAAAGATCATGTTCTTTGCGCCGGACATAAGAACGGAGGCATTGATGCCTGTCATGGGGATTCAGGTGGTCCATTAATGATCAAACATTACAATAGTAAAAAAAATTTTAATCAAATTTAATCTAAAACTAAAAGACAAAAATCTAGATACAACTAGATCCGAATACTATTATGTAGTGGGAATCGTTTCTACTGGAATAGGTGAGCTGTTTAAATTTGCTTGAAAAACCTTTTAGAGTTTGGTGTTTTTTTACAATAAAGTTTTTTATCTGATATCTAATTTCAAGGGTGTGCCCGACCATTACTACCAGGAATCTATGTCGATGTTAATACTTTTACAGATTGGATTAACAGGTAAAACAATGCAAACTTGACCTAAAAATGTTAAAATTTAAAATTAAATAAATTACAGAACAATTGAAAAAAACAGTTAAATTAAATAGTATGAAAGCTTGGAAGGAAGTAGAAAGACAAATTTTTTCAGATTTTTTCCTCAAATCATTTTTATCAAAAATTTAACTAAGCGGAAAAAAACAAACAACCAATCAAGTTTAAAGGGAAATCCCAGAGAAAAAAAACATTGAGCAAATAAAAATTTCCAAAATTAAAATGTAAAACGATTTTCTTAAAAACTGGTTAGTTTTTTATTTTGAAATTGCTTTGTAAATATTTATTTGTATCTTTTATTGAAAAAACTATATAAAAATATTTTTATAAAAAAAATTGTATTAATAAAAAAATATAATTCTGTTTCAATACTAGTGTGAAAATTTTTTTCTAGAACTTTTCACTGCCAATAGATAGAATTTATATTTTTAATTAATCGATCAGGTATTTATTAAGTAAATAAAAAATTTCAAAAGAGTCTTTTTAATAGAAAATAATAATTACAAAAGTTTTTTAGAAAAAAATTGTAATTATATTTAACTAGAAAAAACTAGTTCAATTAATTCACACTCAATTAAAAATTGATTTTAAGCAAATAAAACTTTAAATTATTGGGAGTTTTATTGAACTCACAAAAACTAAAATGATCAACAGAAAACTTTTTTTCCAAATCTGATGGCAACCGATGGTTCACAGCCAAAAAAAGTTTTTAAAAAAATTTTTTGTATTTTGTTTTCTCAGTGATTGAAAAAAGTTTTATTTCAAAGTTTTTTTCATTTCTTTAATTGAAAAATTCTGAAATTGCTTTTAAAGCTTTTCAAAAATCTTTCGGAAATATGGGAACTTGTTATTGGAGAAACTAAGCAAAAAATAAATTGTAGAAGCTAAATTGTATTGAAAATATAAATAATTTTTTAAAACAACAACAAATATTTGAAGTTTTAAAAGAATTTCTTTATTCTTTCATTCATAATTTATGAGCAACATCACAACAACCATCAAACACAAAACAATGTACAGTTAAAAATGATTTTTTTTACAAAAAAAACTAAAACAAATTTTCATCTGAAAAAATACGAATAAGATGTAAACTTTATAGTGAATTTGATGTATTTTTCAGTTTAGAAGCATTTCTAGAGAATCAGTGATTTCAGGCTACTCACTAAACAGACAACTCAAATAACTCTTGTTGGTTGTTTTTTTTAAATTGAAATTCTTGTAAAAAGAACAGCGTTTGAATGAACAATGAAGTTTTTTTTATAGTGAAGAGCACCTGAAAATAATGAAAATAAATGAGTTTCAGTATAGTTTCATTCTGTGAAAATTTCTATATTATTCAGCCGTCAATTCAACCAAGAGAAAAAAAACTCAATGAATCTGAACATTTTACTGGCTTCACAACAGTGAAAACATACAAATCGCAATCGCCATGCGATTAATTAATTAGTTCATGAGTTATTCCGATGTGTTGGTGGTCTTTTCCTTTACTGTAAATATATTCCCAAAAATAAATTTAATTTAAACAAAAAAAAAAAAAAATTGAAAACAAAGAGAACTTTGAAATTGTTTTAATTAGCATATATAATACAAAATCAGCAAAAATAAAAAGAAAATTTTGAGAACTCAGTTTCTATTCAGAAAACTTTAAAAAATTAATTACTATTGAGATAAAATATTTTATGAAGAAAAAAACTTTTTAAAATTTCTTTTTCATCATAAAATAAAAAATTTGTCTTTTTGAAAAAAAAACAACACACAGGCAACTTCAAGTAAAAACTTTCAATGATAGAAAAAAAGTTGAATGAAATCGTTCATTGATTGTATATTGTTATATATATGGTTGTGTGCTCAGATATTTATCGACCTTTTCTGTTAAAAAAACCTTTTTTTTTAATTAAAGAATCGTGTTTTCATTTAATCGAAAAATAAACTTTTTGTGCCACTTAAATTCGGGTTTTTTTCTAGGAATAACGAAAATGGCACACAAAGAAGAAAAGTTCAAACTGCACGAGAAAAAATTATAAAAAATTATATTTGTGTGTATCGAGTAGAGAGAAAAAAAAAATCAAATTTAGCAGCAACGAAAAAGTACAAAAAACTTCTGAAAATTAGAAGCTTTTTGTTCTGTTTTTTAGTTTCAATTTTTTTTAATTAATCTGAGATAATTTATTTATTAAAAAAAACTGTTTTTTTAAAATTTAGCTTATTAAAAATCAAATTATTAAATAAAGCAAAAACGAGGCTTACCTTCGATTGAATCGAAACTGTTTTTACGTTTTTTCTTCTTTTTTAACTGTTTCATTTTTTCGAAAATTCTCCAAACTTGAAATAATCAATTTTTCAAATTGAGAAACATTAAAAAAAATCATTACCATTGAAAGTTTTAGGGCTAAGAAGAAAAAATTTTTTTATCTGCTTATTATCATTTACCACCGATGTTCTTTTTGATGAACTTTGTTCTGATGAATTTACAATCTGGACAAAACTGTCTCGGAGGCGATGTTGTGCTATGCCGGCGACGACTTCAATTTCATCGATTCTTTTCGGTGTCATACTGTATTCAGCTTCGGGAACAAAAAAACTCCTAAAAAAGTTTCCTTGATGATCATAAATTTAAAGTAAATTTTAAAAAAATAAAACAAAGCTTGAGAAAAATATTCTTTGATGTTTTGGCCATATTTCATCCACTATAGTACAATGCAGAATTTTAAAAAAAAAATCAGTTACAACTAATAAATAGATTGTTTCTTTTTAAAACGTACAAACACATAGCGCTGCTTATTTCAAACAGTAGCTGATGTGGGCAAAAAATTGAATGAATCAATGAGAAGCGCAAAACAAATGAAATAATGTCGACATTAGGATGATACCCGCGCGCAAGATTGACAAATCTTTCTTTTTCTATTCTTACCAGCACATTTTTTTTTTTGCAAAAACCCAAGAATATTGAATGTTGAACAAATTAAATTGAAGAAAGTTTGCTTCGCAAAAACACACAGCGGTTGTATCTATATATAAATATAGAAACTATTTGGAATAGACACACTCAGCTATTGATTTGTGTTATATGTGTTGATGGAAATATTTCTGCATCTGTTGGTGTGCAAACGGTTTTCTTTTTCTGATGATTTATAATAAATCCAAAAAAAACCTGACTAAATTGTAAAATTCACTAAGAAATTATAGTTTAAATGTAATTATTAATGATTAATTGGATTTTATAATTTCACTTTCTTTACATTTTATTTAACTAGATTGTAAAAAATTATTTTCATTGCGTGAAAAAGCGTTTATGTATTTTTTTTTAAAATTCTTTGTTTTTTGTTAAACTCAAAATAAGTTTGACTATAAACTGTTGATATACTTTAAAAATTAAATTCACAAAAAAAAAATTTAATTCTATTGACTTAAAATAATTTTCGAATAAATAAAATATGTTTTTTGTTTAATTTTTATGCCGGTAAATTCTGAAATATAAAAAAAAATTTAAATTTCTTTTTTCTTAATCAAAGACATGACATTGTTTAACCAAATGTTTAAAAAAACTGAGTTTATTTTTTTAAAACGTTAGTTTTGGATCAATCATAACAAAAAAGAAACAAAAAAAAATTTCCTTAAATAATAAGAATTTTGTTGTGTTTATTTTGAAAAACACTATGCTTGCTCAATCAAATCCTGTTTGTTTGAACTAATATAAAGTTGTTTGAAGAGTGTTAAAGTGGAACATTGAAAGAAATGCTTGTTCTTACTAAATACACAATCAAATCTTCAGATTTATACATAAAAATTTCGTTTTTTTTTATCAAAACTTTTCTTTGTTTATTTATTTATTGTTTTCTGAGAAGTAGTAGAAAATGGGGTTAAGATAAAGTTGATTTAAGCACGGAATAAAATTTTCGCACGACCACGTTTAAACTCGACAATTCATTTCTACTTGAAATAAAAAGAGGACCGTGCATTCCCGAATAATTCAAATTCATAAAATTTTACAGAAATTTGTTTAATAGTTAAAACTTTATTTTTTAAATCAAAATTTTTATGATTTATGAATGATAAAAAATTCTGACTGGTATCGAATAATAGAAGAATGAAATTCCGAATAAATCACCGGTTCTTTCAAGATTTTATTTATTCGAGTTTTTGAAAAAACTTTTTTTATTATTTTAAAATTATTTTAATAGAGTTTTTTTAGATCAGAAAACAAAAGATTTTTTTCACTGAAAAAAAAAGTTTTTTTTTGTCATAATGTTTTCAGCTGAATATTTTTTGAACGAGAAAAAAAAATTAAGCTCGTTTTATAAATGCCTTGAGTCAATTGGAACCTAAATAATGTTTTGTTGAAAAAACTATATGTATAAATTATTCATAAACATCATTTGTTTTTTATCAATAAATAAAATCAACATACACAATGGAAATTATTAATAGATGTTGGTCTCTCCTTCAAGTTATCATAATAAATTTTTAAAAATTTGAAAAAAATGAGTTTTAAACTTTAAATAATAAAACATTCAAAATGAGATAAATTCTTCTCTGTAGCTCTATTTGATAATCTACTATTTTTTCAAAAATTTAAAAAAAAAATTGCTAGATTCTCAAATTCTATCAGGAAAAATTTGAAAAACATTCAGCTAAATAAACGGGAAAATGTAAACGAATACTTTTGTTTGTTTAATGTCAAATGTATTATTCCGAAAAAAAACTTTTCAAACAATTTCATTTTTTTTTTCAATGAAAAGAAGATTCGATTGGTAAGTTATTTACATTGCAAGACCAAAGCAAAAACAATAAACAGAAATAAAAAATACCTGAAAATATGAATTCATCATAAAAAAAAGAATTATATCAAAGTATTCAGTATTCTAAGGATTAAACAGAATTGAATCTCCAAAAAAAAAATCGCATCAAAAAAAAAACAACAAACTAACAAACAAAAGTTTATTTTTCACACTCTTCTTAAAATTATGAAGACTTTGAAAAATTGTTTCATTCAATAACCATCACTCATAATCGAAGTTTTTAAAATTCGTTGTTTGTTTCTTTTTTTGTTTGAAACGCAAACAAATTGAAGAAATAATAAGAAAAAATAACATTTTGAAAAAAAAACATTATGAATCAAAATTTCGAAATATTATCATTATTTCAAGTCAGTCCATTCCAACAAAACAACAGAAAACGATTTCAGACAATTTTACTTTTTTCGAAAAAAGTACTAACCTTTGAAACGCTTTGAGGTTTTTAACCCATCGTCACCTTAAAGTTCTCTTTTTTTGAAATAAAAAAAATGAATAGAGCGACTATATTGTGAAATCTTTTTTCTTTCACCAGATGTTTGTTTTTTGAAATGCATTTTTGAATAAAGTATCTGATTGAAAAAAAAGCTACGGTGAAACTGAAAGCAATCGGCGCGCCGCGGCGGGTTAATATATGACAAAGAAAATGAATTGAAAATTCATGTTTGCAAAATTTAGAATGATTTTCGTTTGAATAAATAAAAACAAAACATAAACGTGTCATTTCAATTTGAAAATTTTTCACGCCAAAAAATCCACAATACACATCATACATTATCAGATCAACTCAGTAGCAAAAAAAACACTGAGGTTCTAAACAGCCGTTTTTTTTTTGAATAGTCAGAAAAGCTTTTAATCTTAACACAATAATAAGAAAAAATTATTCAAACAGAGATTCGTTATTTTTTCTCTAACAAAAAAAAGCACGTAGCTTTTGATTCACTACTTGAAAATTATTCCGAAATTGTGTTGAATTAGAAAGAAATAATTGAAATTTTTATGATAAAAAAGACTGATGGTAAAAGATACAAGTTTCAACAGTGGAATTAAATTTAAATTTAAAAGTATTCCAGTTTATTTACGGAATAAAAAATTGAATTTTTATTCCTTTTAGTTTAATGGAAAATTAATTTTAAAATAAAAAGTTTTAGTAAGAATTTGAAATCAAAAGTTTACGATTTTTTGATGATAGAATTTTTTCTTTTTTGATATTTACATATCAAGCTTTATTAAATTTGTCTTGAAGTTTAGTTTTTGTTCTGTTTTTTTTTCTATGTTATTTCTGTCAAAAAATTTAACACAAAAAAACAACATTTGACAATTTGAACTCTCATTAAAATTAAATTTTTTCTTTTCTCCTTTAACAACTGTTTCTAAACAGTTAAAATTTGTTTCTTTTTTCCGACAAAACTTTTTCATTATTTTTAAAAATTCAGTTATCTTGCGTCTTTTCCCGTATAATTGTAAATACAAAAAACATTTTTTCCAGCTTAATCTATTTGAAAATGGTATTTTTATGAAACAAATTTTTTTCAAAAAAGCACATTTTTAGATAACCTGACAATATTGATAAATCTATCTATTAAAAAAAAAAAATACAAAACAAACATTTATTTAGTTTTGAGCAAAGTTTAATTGCAGTTTTCATTATAAAAAATGATATTTTTTTGTTTGATTAGTTTTTGTGTACTTTGTTTATAGGGAAAAATGAAAGCTTTAACATAATGATCGTGATGACGATTTTTTAATAATAAATTCAAAAATCAAGAATATTAGAGAGACAAAAAAACAAAATTAAAATAAAGAAATTTACAAAATTTATCATAGAATTTTTTATACTTCAAATCTATCAAGTTTTTCATTAAAATTAAAATCAAAAATAATTTTTTGTTTAAATTTTAAAATTCTAATAAAAATTGATTAATCTTTTTGTTTTTTTTTAATTTACAAAAACGTTTTTCATCGATATGCACAGATAAATTCGTGAAAAATTGTCAGTAGAGATGATTGGTTTGATTTAAAAAACAAACAACTATTGTTTTTTTAAGCTTCAAAATTAATCTAGAACTTGATTGTTAATGTCAAGATATTAAGACATTAATTTTGTTAGACAACCAAAAACTTAACAAGGTAGATTAATAATATTAGCAATACTATTCTCTAATTTAATATCTCTTGATATTTTATTAGATAAATTTTGAAAAAAAATAAAAAATGATTCCACAAAAATATTATTCGAAATTAAATTTTGTTATGAGAAAAATAATTCAATAAATGAGATATTTTCATTATAGACTTTATTCCATAATTAATCTATTTTCTGTAGAACTAAAATTCAAAACCTCTACAAATTATTTCATTATCAAAATAATTTGGGTTGAAACTTTAAACTCAAGCCTCCCTGAACTATAAAAAAAAAATCGATTCTATGTTTCAAATTTCAAAAATAATAAAAACATAAAAAATGATACTTCTGACAGTTGTTTGAAAAAAAATAAAACTTTTTTTTATTGGAAGCTGATCTTAATACACAAAACAATCTGAAAAAATAATAAACTTTGTTTTCAAATTAAAAAAAGCCAATTTGATACCTGAATTAGAAAAAGATATCTTAGAGAATAGTAACTAATGCAATGTAACCTGAGCAACTTTTTAAGTGGACATCATAAAACAAATCTTAAAGTTTTGATTCGATGTAAGAAGAAACTTAATTATATGTCGAAAATCAATCGATTTGAACAGAAAACACATAATTTTTCTATCTAGTTTGTCTCAAGAGAAACTTTGACCAAAGAATTGAGAAGCAAGTGTCTAGTTTATAATTTTATATTTATTTTTCATTAATAATATGCCTCAAGTATTTCTCAAGATTGAGACTGTATCTAAATTTATTTTTCATCAATAAAAAAAATCACTCATTGCAATCAAAATAATTTTTTTTGTAAGTTTCTTCTGAAGAACTTCAACACTCAAGTATTTATTTATTAATATTTATCAATGAAATAGCCTCTTGAAAGAAATGCAGAGTTGTTTCAGAAATATACCAATTGATCAAATTATAGAACTCATACAAATTAACAATCTTTCTTGAGTAATAAATATAAATCAACTAACAAATAAATTTTCTGTTTAGTCAAAACAATAATTTGTTAAAAAAGTTTTAAATGAAAAGAAAATAAATTAACTTCAAAAAATCTCATTCATTTTATCATTAAAAGTGAATATTTTGATTGATATTCAATGATCATATAAACGGTTTTCTGTTAAATTTAAAAGGATGGAGAATTCAAAAAAGATTAAGGCTTAAATTTAAAAAACAATATTTATATGCAAACTTAATGTAAATTTCATTGAACCATTTTTCATGCCAAACCAATTAATTCACCGTATTGAAAATGAAATTAAGATTAATGTTTTCTTATTGAATATTAAATTTCAAAAAAAGATCTTCATTACTATGTATCATCAAATTAATATATAATGTATGTCTATACAGATATAGAGTTTATAAAAAACAGAACAAAATTCTTTATTCATAAAAACGCATTTTAATAAAATTTTAGTTCACAGTTTGACTTGAAAAATTTAAAAATTATAGTAAAACTTTCTAATCTTTTAATGGCTTTATTCAAATGAAATCTTTTTTCAGAAAAAAATAAAACCTTTGGGATAAGCGAATGAAAGTATAAAAAAACGCACCGTTCAGCGTATAACCACAAATAAATTTTAAAATTAATAAACGTGGATTTAAAAAAGATTAAATTAGTATTTTTTTTTTGAATAGATTAATAACCGAAAAAAACTTATTTTTTAAAAATAAAAGTATGTTGAATATTTTTCCGAGAAAAATCATATTATTGTGCCAATAGCATTAGAATTAATCTATAAAAAACTTTTCTAGAACTTTTGACTTAAAGCGTTTGCAATGCCAAAATAATAAATTAAAACTTTCATCATAAAATGCTTTGCGATTCCAATTTGTGTTGAATTATTACGTTGAGAATTTAAAAATATTATTAACAAAACAAACAATACTGAATAAAAATAAAAAGAATTTTTTTTGCGTTCAAAAGAAAATACTTTACTATAATAAAATGTTTGGAAAAAAACTAATTTATTCTCTTAGAGCTCAAAGTGTTTTGAATAAATAGAATATTAATGCTATTATAAAGCTTTTGCTCCATTCAAAATTATAATAATGAACATTGGACCATTTTTAACATGTTCGAGGCAAATCCTAAAAAAAAAATTGCACCAGTGAGAAAAAACAAGACATCAAGAGCACAAAAAAACACAGGTAAACGTTGACGTAAATGTATTAATGCTTCTAAAAAACTAAAAATTCCTTTGATTAATAATTCTCATGTGCAAAGAAAATAAATAATTCTTTTCATAATATTTAGAAAATTTATTTTAAAGGAAAAAATGTGAATAAGTAGTAAGTATCACTCTCAATACTTTTGAGTACCTAAACGAATTTTTTTTCAAGTTTTGCCTCAGGCATTGAATCTAATAATTTTTTCTATTTCAAAAAATAATTTGGCAGAATACATTTACGAAATCGATAACTTAATTCTTGTGTCATTAGTTATCTCAAAAAGCATCTCAAAAATTCAAACTTAATTATTAAAATCAATAAAAGTAATAAATGAAATGAAGAAAATTTCCAATTGAAACCAGTAAAATCTGAAACTTTCATTTTTTGAAAAATTTATTCTTGTAACAAGTTCAGAGTGAATTCAACTAAGAATTTAAATCCTCGACCGCTGTTCTACAAAAAAACCGATATTTATTCTATCTTATTATTGGATTTCCGATTATATTAATGAAAGGAATAGAAGTTTTAACCAAAAAATTGCACAAAATAGTGTGTTTCAGATGCAAACTTTTGAATAATTTAAATCAAATTTTCAATTCAACTCGGAATATTTTTCTATAATTTCGTTATTATTCATTTCATCATTGAAAATTTAATACCTCTTACAAACAATTTATTTGATTCTCTGTTTTAGTTTTTTTTTTTTCAATGGCTAGAATTGAAAATATATACCAATAAAAATCTGAAATAATTGATTTTTGCAATAAAGTTTGAAAATAAATAATTTAACAACTATCATTCTCAACTAGCTCTAGTTGAAAAAGTTTCGGTGCACGGGTGGTTCAGATTCTACAGTCGATATCGTTGATGTTTGAATTTCTTGCACTAAATCATGTTGTTCATCAAAACTGATGGCAAAACATTTGTTAGCAACAAAATCTTTAATAATCGAAGATAACATTGATGAAAAAAACTCCAACTCTGTAGATTTTAAAAAATTATATGGCTCATATTGATCAAGATTCTCTTGAAACTTCAATGTCAATGAACTGTAATTGTTGCGAACAACTTCAAACACATGGTCTTCAGACAAAGTAATTATTTGATTCTGCATCGAAAACGCTTCTATTTGAGCATTGAAATGAGCAATAATGGCTTTGATGTTTATTAAGGCGCTTGTCAAACGATTAGAAGCTTCTCGAAAATTGCTTCCCTCTTTAGTCATGTTTCTTAAAGCTTTACGGCAAATAATAACGAAAATGTTCTTCAAATTTTTGAAAACAAAATAAAAATTTAATAAATACCTAAATTATTGAGATCGTCAAAAACAGAGTGCATTCGAATAATTTCATAATAGAGCTCATCGTAGCAACTAACATTGGCAAGAAAACAGTCCCCATAAATTATAAATAAATTGAATATTTTGATGATTTGATGCGACAAATGGAATAAATCAAATTGATGCTTTAAAAAATATGTTTCATTGCGGATCAAATATTTGAGCAAAGAAATCATGGCTGACCATAATTCTTTCCAATTGAAATCAATTCGTATTTTGCACCGTTTTTGAAAACATATAAGCCTATGAATGATTCCTATACAGAAACAAAACAAATCATATTGCATGTGAGTATGATTTAAATGAGCCAAAATGAATTCAATCATTAAATTCAAAATTGAATGACTCATTGGTCTTAATCTTTTGAGCGTTCATTTGATAGTTTCCGATGTCTTGTTGGCTAATAAAAATTATTTTAAAAAGAACTTTGTTAAAATAGAATACCATTCTTTGAAGATTAACTGCGAAAGCCATATTGTTATCATGAATTAGTGCGTTTGCACAAGAGTCTTCAATGATGCAAATAAGAATCACAAAACAAAGTCGATTTGTTTGTATTGTAACTTCATCTTTTCAAAGTACACAAACAAACAATAATTTCATATCGATAAAAGCTTATTAAAAAAAAACCTTTGATAACAAGCATCACGATTGAACAAAACTCCAAAAACGCCACAAGTAAATTGAGATGCGGAAGTCCATAAGAAAAATTGAGTTCCGATGAAGACATAAGTTCTTTCTTTATTGATGATTCGGACGACTATAAAATAAACAAAAATTCAAATTTTTCAACAAAAAAAAATAAAGCTGCTTTTTTGAGATTCTTACTGGAGTGATAAGTAGAGATATAAAGTTACGATTTAATGTCACTACTTCATATAATGCTAATAATACTGTATTCAATTTTGTAAATGATAATCTTTTACTCATTGCTGTTCCGGGTAAACTAAAATGAGTGCTTTCGTTGGAAAACAATGCTCCAACCTAAAATTAAAGAAAAATTTTTTATTTCATGTTCTTTTGATTCTGATAAAATTAATTTTAAATTTACCATATTAGAAATAGAAGATAACAACCCACTTCGATTTTCCATACAAAATTGATCAAATTTTTGATTGAACTCAATAAGCTCGAGTGTGATAACACGTGAATAATCCTTCATTTGTAAAACAAAATTTATTCAATGTTTTCAAAATTTAAAAATAATTACACTCAAAACAATTTCGTTGTCAACGATTGACAAATTAATTATGAAAGGGTTTGTCTGTTAAAAAAAAAATTAAACGATGAATTTAAAAAAAAACTTACATTCATTTTTTTGTAATTTAAAAATATTATGAATAATAATAGAATTTTAATTCCATCGTTTGTTCGTGATTGTTTAGCAAATTTATTAAGCCATCAAAAATTTGATATGACAAAAAATATTTTAGAAAAATGTTTGATCAAGATTTTCGTTGGCCTAAAGAGTTAAAAAATGATTTATTCAAAAAAATCAAAGCAAATTTGAAAGAAATTTTTTACCGTCAAAAGAATTAAAATTAATTTCAAAATGACACTCTTAACTTTTGTATGGATATCACTTGAAAGCAAAAAACTTAAGTTTTCACTCAGGTCCTATATTATTAATTATATTTAAACAACAAAAAAAATTTTAAACAAAATTTACTTCAAACTTAGTAACTGAATCATTTTGTTGAAATAAACTTTCAATGATTTCGTTAGATTTAGAGTTTGCTTTAATTGTAAATAAAACATAATGAAACAATGAGCTAATAGTCTATTGAAAAAAAATTAATATTTCAGTTTTTTGTGAAAAAAAAATAATTACAATTAAACCGTTGGTTATTCTTAATTGTTTGGAATCTTTGATTGCATCGAGACTTTTCTCAAATAAAGTGTCGATAACCGTTTTAATATCATTAACATTTTCAACATTTTTCAATTCTTGCTCTAAGGCTGGTCCGTTTGCCTGAAATTTGGTCAAGTTTAAATGAAAAATTTTTTTGCATTTTCAAATTACTTTTAAAAGAAAAAACTCATTCCAAAAGTTTTCATTGTTTTTTGCCAGATCTTCTCCCTATCGAAACATAACCAAAAGTAATATTTCAGCATTATTTCAATTTTTTAGAAATTACTTTTATGACATCACAATACAATTGAACAATTTTTTCTTTTAAAACATGTTTGTTTTTCCCCAACATTTAAAACAAAAATAATTACGAAAACAAATCAAAATACTAAATTTTAAAAACAGAATAAAAAAAATAGTTTCTTTCATAAACTAAGTTACTATTTTTTTATGGATCGTAAAAACAATTTTTATTCATATAAAAATATTTATTATTTTTTCATTAGAAAGATCAAAAGTTTCAACAAAATCAACAGTAACTTCAAACGGCTGTTCAATTATTATTTTACGAAATAGACAAAAGTTTTTCACGGATTCACATAAAATTAGATCACATTCAAAAACTAAGGAATTTTTAAATGGATTCTCAGTTAAAAATTTGACGTTAAACTTTAAATTATCTGTTAAATTTTTTGTTATCAAATAGTTTGGGTTGACAGTCAATAAGGAATTTATATTCTCATAATTGACACGTATTTTTTGTTCAATATTTGATTCAGGTTTCAAATCATCAGTAAAATTAAATTTTAAAATAATTTCAAGAATGTGATCTTTTTTAGTGGAAAGACAAATTGCCTGCTCAATGAATTTAATAGAAGAGTCATTTTTTGAAATTGAACTGGTGGTAAATTTTTCGCTTGCTTCGGAAAAAAACAAATTAAAATTCATAACGGTATTTTCTTTATTTAAATCAACACATAATATTCTGTGATTGTTAGTATCTGCAATAAAAAGATGACGTTTTTCAAAACTTTGAACAAAAAACAAGCCATTTGGTTCTTTTAGATTCAATTGTTTTTCATCGAAATTGAAATTCAAAGTTTCACAATTTTTTTTATTTAAATCAATTTTTTTGATCTAAAGTATAAAGTAAATTAGAAAAAGAAGCTTAATTAACCAAGTTATTTCTAACCTTATGATTATAAGTATCCGCTATATAAAGAGAATCGCCATCACCAATACAAACACCTGTCGGGTGTTGCAATTTAGATTTCAAACCAATTCCATCAATATCACCGAAAGCAAATAAATCAGAAGGATTTGAGTTTGCTCCTACTAAAGTAGTGACACAATTTTTCATTAAATCTATTGCTCTAATACTTGAACTTTCACTATCGGCGATATAAAGAACATTTGAGTGAATAGTCATTCCACTTGGTTGAGCGAAACTAGCATTTAAAGCAGATTTGTGATCTCGTTTTTGTTCAAGTCCATTGCCAGCAAAACAAACACATGAGCCGTATGAATAATTTTGACCATATATGTTGTCAATTTCTTGAAGAACCAAAATCCATATTTGATGAGAACCAGCCATCGCAATATAAAGGCGTTTAGAGTTTTTATCATAAACCAAATCCCAAGGAGAATACTTATTGTTAGAATCTTCATTTTTTTGAAAAATTGTTTCAACATTTTTAAGTTTTAAATCAATTTTTCTCACCGCATTGTTTTCAGTATCACAAACAAATAACAAATTATCATCAAGCCAAGTGATTCCTTGTGGATAATTGAACAAAGCTTCGTCAAAATGGCCATTTTTTAATCCCAATTTGTTTTCTTTGTTTGAGCCAACAATTTGATCAACAAGTCCATCAAATTTTGATATTATAATTGAATGCTTTGAAGTATTTGAAATAGCTATTTTTTCATTAGTTGGAGAAACTGAAATTTTAGTGGGATAACACAGAATACTATCTAGATTTTGTTTTGAATTTTTTAACAAGCTTCTTGGAATCATCGATTTCTTTTTTAAATTTAATTGATTTTTTTTTGAAAAGTATTCTAAACAAATGTCCACATATAGCTGAAGATTTGTTTGTATAGCTGTTTCTCCAATCAATGATAACAAAAACTCCCCATTGGGACTAAGAATAACAATCGTTGGCCAACAGTTGATGAATAGTTGGTTCCAAAGTTTGATTTCTGGATCATTACAAACTGGATGAATGATGTCATGTTTGAGAATTGCATTTTTAACGTTTTGTAAAGATTTTTCATTATTGAATTTGGGCGAATGAACTCCACAAAGTAGAATTTCTTGAGCCGAATATTTTTGTTCGAATTCATGCAAATAAGGTAAAATATGTAGACAATTGATACAACAATAAGTAAAAAAATCACACAATACTAAAAGTTCATTCAAATCTGTCTCTAATGATAATGATTTTTCAACATTTAACCAATGTAAATCTATGTGAGAAAAATAAAAGTTTTAATTGAATGAACATTGATATATCTTATAATAAATAATATATTGAACAACCTTTGAAATCATCTTTGACTTTAATTGGATTTTTCATAACACGATCTAAAAAATCAAAAATCAATTTCTTTTGATCTGTTTGAGAGTTTTCCTTTGACTTCAATTCTGACAAAAAATTTTCAAGATTTAATTGATAGACGTATTGCTTTTCAACTGGCGAGAGATTATCAAGCTCATCAGGATCCTGATAGAGTGACATAATGAAATGATTTGGATCACCTGGTTTATAAAATTTTTATTCCATCTCTTCGCTGAACTAATCAAACTAATGTGTAAATAGCTATTTGTTTACAAATCAATTCAAATTTATTATTTGTGGTAATAATTCTATAGAACTTAGCCAATTGAAACTATAGTTTCAATTGGCTAAGTTCTTATTATAAATTCGTTAAAAGTTGTATCTCATTTTATTTTTGGTTGAAAATTTTAAAAAATTCAATTATTAAAAAAAAATTTTTGAAAATTATTTTTTTATTTTAGTGTTTTTTTGAATAGTAATATCATTTGAGTAACCTTTAATGATTCGTTAAAAGTGCATAAATATTTATTTTCGTCAAAACAAAAAAAAATTATTTCCTTTCTGCTATTTTTTTTCAAAATCATGATAAATCAGTGAATTCTTTTTTTCATTCGATCATTTGTCAATAAAAGGATGTGAAAAAGGAAAGACCAAAGATAAGTACAATTATGACTACCAATTTTAGGAAAAAAAGATCGCAGATTTTCTTCAAACTATGAAGAATGCAATTTTGAAAAGTTAGTTGATCAAAAGAGAAGGGAAAATCGCCTAGAATGATGAGAAAGCATTGCACACTCACACAAACATACACAATAAGACATTAACCAAAAGCGTCAATATCGCGTATCCTGGCAACTTCAACACTTGTTGAAATGAAAAATGATATGATATTATATTATTGATGATGTTGAGCAAGAGAAAAAAACAATTTCTTTCTAATATACTACATCAATGATGGCAATAACATGACAGTGGTTCAATAGAAAAAGGACCGCGCGCGATAGCAAATTACATGTACAAATTAATATTATTTCAACTATTTGTGATACACAAACAACAAGTGGTTAGTATGAATTTTTCAAATAAAATTTATTAAAATTGATGAAAATCATCAAAAATAAATTTTAAATCATAATGTCATTCCACTTAATCAAAAATTGAAATGTTAGTTTAAAAATCAAAAAGTTTAGTTTTTTTTGTATGCTGATAAAATGACTGCTTGGAAATTGACTAGTAAAATAGGAATCGGTATGTTTTTTTTTATTATAATAGAAATATTAAAAATAAATAAACTAACTTTTTCTGGTAGTGATATGGAATTATCAATCGGAAAATTCTGAAGATCGGCATTTGTCCTTATTTTTCGGAGATATTGTTTACATTCAAGAAGAATGTCAAAACTGGTATTATGGTTTTAGTTTTATTGCCGATTCAATTCAGTATGGAGTTTTCCCTCGAAACTATGTGATTGATCAAAGTTTTGATTCATCCTCTAAGTAAGATTTTTTTTTCATTTGTTTTTCGGGATTTAATTGTTGAAAACAGATGCCATTTTGAACAGGAAGCAATTCTTACATTACATGAATGGAATAAATCTTGGAAAAGGCTTTATATTGTAAGTTTTTTTTAAATTTTGTAATGTATCTTTTTGAATCCAAAATTTTATTTTTCAATTTTTCAACTTTAATAGAATGGGACTGAGGGAAAATATGATATTTTGAAAGTGATAAATGAATTGATTCATGATTATCAAGTTCTCAAATCTGGAAAATTGATTTCGGATAAAATGAAAAAATTAAAGAACAAAATGATCGAACATATTGATTTTGGAAATAAGTATATTGGAACTTGAAAACTCGAAAAACTATTTTCAAAATTTTCTAATAGGCAATTAGGATTAGATTTAGTGATTTGGAATAACGATGGCATTCGAATAGATCCATTCGAAACAAATATAATCGATTACTACGATCTACATCAAAGTTGTACTCAACGTTTAGGAGAGCTTTTTCGAGATTCTGGGTCTTATACTTTAAAGCGCAAATCATCATTAATTGATTCGTCAAAAATTTTTTCAAATTCTTTAGATGGAGAAAACTATAACAGTTGTTATAGTTTTTGTGTGACTATTTTTAATTTTATTTGTGTTGTTAGGCAAGATAGCATTATTTTCATGTCGATTTATGATGCCAATACTAATCGATATATTACGGAAAACTACATTGTTAAATGGAACAAAAGAGGTTTGGTTCGTGAGCTCGACAAAATCAACAATATTTGTGTAGTTTTTACGGTATTGCTTGAAATTTTATTTTCTGTTGATAATCAATAATTTTCCAGGATTTCAGTAAAAGTGATTTGAGTAAAAAATTATTTCTTGTATGCAAAGTAGCCCGTGTTGGAACAATGCACGTTGAAAATGAACGCTTTAACAAAAAAACAATCAATTTAGTTTCTAAATCAACAATAGAAGAATTGAAAAGGCCATGTGGAGTAGCCGGTAATTTTTTGAAACTCTTTTTTAAATTTTCAGAAGTTTTTTTTTTAGTTTTCGATTTAAGCGATGTGATATCTAGTCCAGAAAGTTTTGACGAAAAAAAAGAACTTTTTTTACCTTTTATTTCATATTCTGAAAAAGATTCTTTTGATGCAATGGTTCGCAAAGCTGTCAAAGAATTTAGTCGTGACACTATAAAAACACTGCAAGGTTTTAAAATATCTATCAGATTAATCAGCAGTTATAAAATGCAATTATCGGATCAATATTTCCATTATTATCGTCAAAAAGAACCTACTTACATTGCTAGGAAAATTGGTTTTCGGGATGTAATTTTGCCTGAAGATATTCGAAATGATTTATTTTTGACTTTAATCTCGGGTGAATTTCACAAAGGAAATAAAAAATCTGAGAGGAACATCGAAGTGACTATAAAATTAATAGATGAATATGGTAAATTGATGGAAAATTGTTTGGCAGTGGATTCACAAAATCGCATGGATTCGCTTTATCGCAGCGTGGTTTATTATCACGAAGATAAGCCAAAATGGATGAACACTATAAAAATTTTACTTCCTATCGAAAAATATAACGACACTCATTTGCGATTTACATTCAAGCATCGTTCATCTAACGAAAACAAAGATAAAAATGAAAAACCATTTGCTCTAGCATTTATCAGATTAATGAACGACAATGGGACTACTTTGAAAAACGATGAATACAAGTTGTTTATCTACAAAATTGATTCTAAGAAATACAACGAAAACGATGTCAGTTATTTGAATCTACCGTCTTTTAAAAACGAATTCAATAAATTTAATAATGAATTGAGTGACTCAAAACAATTTTTAAAATTATTTCCTTCAAGCAATTATACTTTGTCTTTCAAGGATAATTTTACTATATCGATTGTTATTTGTTCAACTAAATTAGCCCAAGACATAAGTATATTTGGTTTGCTTAATTGGAAGGAAAGAAAAAATTCTTTATTAAATATATTAAATGATATAAGGAAAGTTGAGGGCGTTGAGATAATGAAATTCTACACGATATTCTCGATGTAATTTTTGAGATTTGGACTGATTCATCGACCGAAATAATTGATGATGTTTTCATATTTGATGCTTTGGTCAACATTATAGTTCATCTATTAAAAGAAAAATACATCCATTTCCAAGAAATATTGAATGAGTACATTGAAAAAAACTTCAGTGCCACATTGATTTATAACAAATTGATAGACAGTTTTCAATATTATATCGAACACCCTAATTTGAATTTAAGTTATTCAACGATCTCAAGCATGGAGTTTATTTTTAAATTTATTGTTCGCTCTAGAATTTTGTATTCATCTTTAAATCAAAATAAAGGTCATGAAGAATTTGAGTCAAAATTGGATGAATTATTCAATATGTTTATTGTGTTAATGAAATTAAATGAAAATAAATCAACAGAAAATGAAACTAATGACAATTTGGTCAAAGTTCAGCTAGGAATTCTGAAATTTTTTCCTAAAATCATATCTTATTTGTTGAATGTTTTTGATGAACGAAAGTTGGCAAAAAAAATTAACGAAATTATTAAAATACTTCCTATAATGGAGCAGAGTATACAGAAATTATCGTTTATTCATGAAATAGTTGAAAGTGATTTATTTAAAAATCATTTTGAATGCCGAAAAAACTTATTGCCCACTATAAGCGAACATCTAAAAGCGGCATTGTTTGCAATAATTTATGAAAATAATAAACACAACGAAAAATTGAAAAAATGTTTGATTATAATAAGCGATGCTTTGAAAATTTTGTATGAAAATGAATCTCAATTGATAAAAAATGAAATATTAATTGTTGTCCAAGTTCTTTTACAAGCATTGATTGAAACTTTTCAATTTATTTGTTCAAATCAAAACGATAGCAGTAATGATGGGATACATTTGTGGACAATCATTATTTCTTTATTGAATCAAATGACAGACTTTCATTACAATAAATTTTTTAGTCAATTCAAACCACGTGATTTGGAAATATTTCTTTTGGAGTTATTCAAAATAATAAAATCTGCAATCAAACTTATTTATCCAAAAGATTGGAATGACATGAATATTGTACAAAACACGTAATTTATTGTTATTGAATTAAATTTAATTGCACTGATTTATTATTTTTTTTTTATAGTGTTCTTTCAAAAGTGATGCACAAAATTGTCACTTATATTAAAGAAAAAATTGAATTTGAAAAAGATTCTCTAGAACTTTGGAATCAAGTATTTTCTACTGCCATTGAATTTGTCAATCAACCTCAACTTCAATTGGAAAACTTTTCTACTACAAAAATCAAAAGAATTAATATGAATCATGGCGATATGCGGATTCAAATAGTGATTTTAGTGCGATCATTATGGTATAATTTGGCTAATGATAAAAAGCTTTTCATTCCACTGCTTATTGGTCCTTTATTGGAAGTTGCTCTCATACCGGTAATTGACATCCGAAAGTATGTCATCGTTATTTTTTTTGACATGTTCTATTCATGCATTGAACAAACGTCGAAAATTCGCGACGAGTTTTTGACTAAAACTGATTTGCTCATTACCTCTGGTAAAGGCGACAAAGAATTTGTAGAACTTTTTTCGTCTATTTTTCTTGATTCAAGCGAAAATTACAGAGAAGAAAATCGAATAATTTTTTCAGAGTTTGCTGGAGAAGTGAGTGAACAAATAGAAAAGCTGTTGAATTATCGAGATGTTGTTAAATTAGACGACAATTATGAAACATTGATGAGCTGCATAATTGATTTGTTAAATTTTTACGACCGCATCGATCGTCGAGACTTGTACATTAGTTATTTGTATAAACTTTATGATCTTCATATTGAATGTGAAAATTTCAACGAAGCCGCTTATACTTTAAGCAAGCACAGCATTCTTCTCAAATGGTCTGATGAATCTTTGGATGATATTTACGAAACGAAAAATATCAAATGTGCAACTCGCATCGTGAACTCAAAGAAAAACTCTACTATGAAATCATAGAGAATTTTAATAAAGGACAGTTGTGGGAAACCGGGATTGTCTATTGCAGAGAACTTAGTCAAGAGTATGAAAATAAAATATTTGATTTTGTCAAGTTATCAGAGCTTTTTGAAAAAATGGCTCAATCTTACAAATTAATAGTGACTAGTGTCCGAATAGAACCTGAGTATTTTTTTGTTACATTCTATGGAAAAGGATTCTCTGAATTTCTCCAAAACAAATCGTTTATTTATAGAGGAAAGAGCTATGAGAGATTATCGGAATTTTCTAAACGTCTCCAGAATCAATTCCCTAAAGCTGAATTATTAAACAAATTAGATGTTGATGAAGAAAAAATTCAAAGTTTGGAAGGCCAGTATTTGTACATATACCGAGTTGATCCAGAAATCAATTCTGAAATTAAAAACAAATTTCAAGGAACTTTAGTAAATGAAAAAATAATGAATTATTATAAATTCAACGAAATAAATAAATTCACTTTTTCAAGAAGATTTAAAAAAAGACACTGAAAGACCTGGATCCAATGAGTTTGCTTCAATGTGGATTGAAAGAACCGAATATTTAACTGTTTCGACTTTTCCTAGTATATCATATCGATCAGAAATTTCTGATAAAAAAATTTTTACATTAAACCCATTGAAAAATGCTATCTATACATTAGAAAAAATGAAAGAGAAAAGCGTTTCAATTATTTGTCGGTATTTGTCAGATACTGAAAATACTTACCCATTACATAGTTTGATGATGCACATCAAAGGCATTGTCAGTTCTGATGTTCAGGGAGGAATTTCTAAATACGAAGAAGCTTTTATTGATGAATCTGAAGAAAAACAAAATGAACAATATGAAGAGAAAGATTTAGATTGTTTAAAAAATTTGATATCTGATCAAATCCCTTTATTGGAATTATCCTTGAAAATAGTCGAACAAAAACAACAAGTCCATCAACAAGGAATGGATGCTCTCTATCACTATATCGTTGAAGCATTCAAAAAAATGAAAGAAGATATTGAGCTGAAATATGGCAAAAGTGATTTGCCTAGTGATCTAAGAAAAATAATTTCTAATCATTATAAAACTAAAAAGCTTAACACATCTAGTGAAGCTTCTTCATCTTCAAAATTGAAACACCAAGAATCAATGGATCAAACTACGTAAGATGTCATTTTTTTAAATATTATAAATTGACTTTTTTTTAGGACCCTGACTAAACGTTCTCTGTTTGGAAAATCGAATACAACGACAAACAATTTTTCGAATACACTGCGTTTTCGCAAAAAAGAAAAACGTTTGAATTCGGAAAATTTTATATCAATGCACTCCTCACATGCCAATCTGGCACACAGTCAATTTTATACGGATAATAAAAAATCAACTAGTGATTTGAGCTACATTTCAGACTCATCAACGGCCCCAGATTCAATATCACACAACACTGACAAACCAAAGTTTCAAAATAATTCGCGACCTAATAGCGGTCACTTTAGTAATAGAGCATCCATTCAAAGTCAAATGTCTTATATTAATAGATCTTTTGTTTCTTCATTGTCAATTGAAGATTCTGATAAAGAAGAACCTCCACCATTGCCAGACAAAAAAAAATTTGTTCAATAATATGGAAAAATTTTTTTCAACACTGAATCCTCTTCTAACTGCCTATGTGAATTTTTTTTTGTGTTTTTCTATTCAAGTCAAGTATTTATTGTTTTTAATTTTAATTAATCAATATTAACAATATTTGTAAATTCAAATTTATCTTGTTGGTTTACATTCTCAATATTATTTTGATCAGCGACAAATTCATTTAGCATTTTTTGGAAATTATTTTTTACGTTGCTTCTTAAATCTGTTTGTAAATAAATTTATGGAAAAACAATTAATTAATTTTTTACCTTTCAATATATAACCAATATCCATGATGTTTTTTTTCTCGTTTTTCCAAATTTTATGAAATTGATAAAATAAGCTATTAAAACAATTGTTGAATTCATTCCAAACAGATCCAGATTTATTGATTCTATTATTCATGATACCGTCCCGGAGAGCGTGCATCGATATCTGTGTGATGTTCATGCTAGTTATGGCGAATGGATAATATTGTTTTGAATCAACAGAAAGATTGTAAATTTCTTCGCATATACTGGACGTTTTTGGCGAAATAACAAAAAAAGTGAGCTGAAACAAGCCAAGCATGCCAACTCCTCTAAGATCTGTAGATGGATCACTTCCTTGAAATCCAATTTCTTCCCAGTGATGACCGTAACGTTTGAACGCATTCGCATGGTTTCCGGTTAATTTGGAATATAGTGTGTACAAACACTGATTGTGAAATCTGTTTTTATTATCAAAAGGTTGATTAGCTAAGTAGATAATTCGATGATATTGAGCCAAATATTCTTTCTTCAAATCTGCCCGCTTCCAAAACGTTATAAAAAAATAGATTTTCCATAAAAAGTTTTTTTTAGTCATGTGAATATTTGATAAATTAGCCTTTGGGATTTCAAAAATATTTAGTGTGTTAATTTTTTCAAAAATTAAGTTTTACTATTTCGAATTCGATTTGATTGATGAAATTTATCAACTTTTCACTATTGATAAAATCCAAGCTTTGTTGATCAAATGTATTTTCATTTTTATAATTTCGACTGAGATCAATTATCGGCAAGCAAACGACATTATCCCATTCTGTTTTAGATTCTTTAAATTGATTAATACATTATGTTAAAATTCAACATCAAGTTCATTTCAATATCTCACCAAATTCTGAAAGAGTCATTTTAAAATTCTTTATTTTTGCCGTCTTTTTTCAAACTAATAAACTTTTTCAAACTTAAATAAAAATTTGGTTGCTATAGCTTTTCAAATAAAAATTCCAAATTCCAAACAAAAACTGAATTCTAAAACGCATGCCCGAAAAAATTTCTCTAATTTTCATGCAAAAATAAATTTTTTATCATTTTAAATTTTTTAAAGAAAAAATCACTATTTTTCAATCATATACAAATCAACTGTAAAACTTTTCAACATTCAATATAATATTTTACAATTATAGATCTTAAAATCTTGATTGTTGATTTTCACTAATTTTCCAGAAGTTTAAACAATTATTTTTCCATTAAATATAAAAATAACTCTGATTTTGATAAAAAATGAAAAACTAAAAAAACAAGTAAACTCTTGCTAAACTTAACAAGAATATGCTAAGTTCCAAGTTTCGAATATCTTTTTTTTTATTCGGAAAAAAATATCCTATATTTAATGAACAGCTCTTTTTTGATTGTTTCATATTTACGCGCTCAATGTTTTCAGATTTTTGACGGTTGTTTTAAATTTTTTGTTTTTTGTTTTATCTCAACTAAAATGGCCCGTGACTCATTTGACAATTCTTTAATATCAAGTCCATCAATCGATGAAAATAAAAAACGAGTGAGCCTTGCTCCAAGACAAAATTTGAAAAATGATTTACAAAGTTTTCACAAAACCGATGATAATCAATTTGTTGAAAATGTTAAAGAAGTTGAACCTCAAGAATTTAGTGTCGTTCTCAATTCTCTTCATGAAATCAATTCTAAATCTTTTAATCCAAACAAAGCTTTTGCTTATAATTTCATTAATGAAATGGATTCAATAATTGACAAAGAAAAATTAGATTTTAAAATGGTAGCAATGTCACTTGATGCTGGAACAAGAATTTATATCAGTAAAGTAGATTTAGTTTACAATAATACTCAAAAAATTTCTTCAAGTTTATCAATGGCAACTGAAGATGCGCAGAACTATTCTATCAATGATGAAGAGATTGAATTAGAAGATGATATTAGGCCAAATATTGCGAAAAGAAAAAAGAAAAAACACCGTAAACACATAAATACTATTGCAACGAATATTGAATCTTTAAACGGAAAAACGGAAACAAACATTGAAATTGATCCATTGTTTCATCATCTTTCAGCTGCTTTCGACGTTGGAAATGTCAATTCATTGTTGTTGGCAAATCTTCAACCAAACCCAAATGGTGCTCTTCTGTTGGATTCAAACGCTAGTTTAGATTTCAGCAAAACACCAAACTTACGAAGTAAATCTATAAATTTTTCGTTTCCTAAATCAGAATATTTATATCGAACTAGCGATCACATATGTCAATTTTATAGTGACTTTGAATTTTTGCGTCGAGATATTGACATAGACACTTCAGAAATTGTAATTAGTCAACAAAAAACGGAAACAGATGTCACATTGAATTATGATTTTGATATAAATACTTGTGGTGAAGACGTCAACGATCAAGTCGATTACGATTTTATAGATCAGTTTAATGATTTGAACGCTCTCGATTTAGATTATCATGCTGATCGTCCAGAAAGTTCCGAAATAAATATGATTGACATGGAAGCTGATGATAATATTTTGAAAATTTTACCTGACATGAATGAACAACCCAATCTTTTTTTCAATCGAAATTTTTTAAAACGAGCTTTTCAACACGTGACAAGGTGTCGCCCATCAAAAGTAATAAAGACAATCAAAAAAAAGCGTCGCGGTTTTATTGAGAACAATTTTTCAATAAAAGATATTGATCTCGATAATTTCGAACCTTCAGATACTTTGTTTTCAAAAAGAACTATTAGCAATTGGAGTGTTAACGCCAAAGATAAAAAAATTGAAGATTTTCACATTGATTGCAAACAAGTTTCATTGAGGTCTTGTTTAACGAGAAAAAATGATTTTGTTGGCTTGAATCTCAAAAAAAGCAAAATTTTGAATCAAGACTTAATGAGAAATGAAAATAAAGAAAATTGTGATGAGAACAGTTTTTCCATTGATGATGAAGGAGTTCGTCATGATGATTTTGATACATCAAACATTGAGCCGAATTCTTTGCAACCATTGGAGACGGATACTCAAAAACAGCCACTCTTTGAGGAACAACTTATTCATGTTGATGCCTTGGATATCGATTATGCCAAAGTTGCTAAAAAAATAGATATAAAAAAAGTCAAAACGGGAATGTGGGACATTATCAAAACAGAATGCACAAACGAGTTGGATTGTGAACTAGAGGTGATATTTATTTTTATTTTTTTGAGATCAATTAATTTTTTTCTTATTCAAAGGCCAATTCTGATTCATTAAAAAATGTAACATTCACTAATCTGAAAAAAAATCTCCCCAATCGTATAAGTTCAGCTTTGAACGAAAACTTGAGCACTCCTATTTCGTTTGTCGCTCTTCTTCATCTTTGTAACGAAAAAGTAAATTTTTTCTCGTGTTCAAAATTTATTTTATTTTTTCTATTTTCAGAATTTAGCACTTAAACCAACCACCAATTTGACAGATTTTTTTATTGAAGCACCACAGTTTTGATGTTTTTTTTTTAATATTAAAAAACCATAATTTATCATCTTTAATTGACTCTTTTTTCTAGCATTCTTCCATTGTAACATTTGGAAACATATGGTAGGAAACATTCGAACCTTGAAAATTGAAACTTGAGACACAAAGTATTACTATTTTTGTTTTTATTGAAAAAAATAACAATTCAATTGTTGCCTTTTTCTTATTCGAGAATTTTATTTCAAAATTTTCCGTACTGTTCATTTGAAATGCGCATTCTATTTGAAGTCTCGTGACTCATTTCATTGTGTTTCAAGCATAGGTTTAGTTGATAGGACAAGTAAAAATAAAGCAATTTAATCACCCGGCATACAACAATACTCTCTCATTAAGTCTAGACCCGAGCACCTGTGTCCGACTTGTTCGAATATTCTCCAAACAAAGCTTAGATTTGACTTGATTGGTTAAAAAAAAAATACGATTCTTTTCTCATTATGTTTTCCTCAAGCATTGGATAAATAAATTTTCTCTTTCTAGGTAACTCAAATTTAAATCGAACAGATATTTCGACAAATTTTTGAAATTGTGCCTAAATTTTGATTGGGTTGTAGTTATGAAAATTGCTTTATTAGCTTGCCGGTCATCTATTTATGATAGTTTTTGTTTTGTCCTTTGTCTAACAAAAAAAAAAACATCTTGTTCTACTCATTCATGAAGCTCGATGCACGTGTTTGGAGGGTTGGAAATTTTCGCTTGACAAGACTGAAACAAGAGAGAGAGAAAAAAAGAGGATGATTTGAACCGATCTCGTTTGCCTATTATGGGCGCATTAATAATAGATTTAGTGTTTGGAACTTGCATACAAACACTAGAGAACAGATGGTCGACACATCGAACTTTGTTGGTCCTTTCTCAATTTGAATGGGATTGAGGGGTCTTTCGGAACCTGTACCAAAATTTAAATGGTTACAAGTTTCAAAAACAAAATTTTCTACAATTAACCAAAAGAAAATATATGACACACAATTGAGAGAAAGCGGAATATAAAAAAAAAAGTATCACATTTTTATTAAAGTTTATATTTATATTTTTTTTATGAATGGTAAGCACAAGTGAGTTAATCAATTTGTTTTGCAAGGTTGACACCGACAACAAACAAAGGCAACCATTCAAAACGACAACAAATCGTACCTCTCATAATACAAACAGGATAAATATAATGATGCACAATGGCAAGTGCAGTGTTTTTTATTCGAGTTTAATAATAATGGTTTTGTTCTTTTATATTCCACATATATCCATATGTCATTCCGTAATTTTTTTTTTTTTTTTTTAAAGCAACTTAGAATCATATGAACAGAATTTTCTGTTTTGAAAGATTGTTAATGATAATCAATCCATGTTGAAATCCAATTTACCATGCATGTAATGATAATCGTTTTCTGTTTTTCATATATGAACAGAAACATAAAAATTTAACTATCCACTGAATCGAGAAACGATTCATTTGTCAATCGAATGAATAAACTAACTTGACTGAAAATAATCGATTTGGTTTATCAGATAAACTGTTTTTTTTTTTAAATACACACTTTGATAGACTGATAAGTTTCGAATCAAATTCATAAAATGTAAATGCAAGATGTTTATATAAAAATATCAACTGGTCAATTGTGACCTTTTTCTTTTAATGAATTGGTAGTATTCAAATCAATAATTTTAGTTAAATTCAGAAAAAAATTTGTTTTCATATTCTGAACAGAGAATCCATTTTTTTTAACTTAGTTTATTTACAATCAAATAATTATAAGACAAATTTTCTGTTGTTTTAACAAGAATATAAAAAAAAGTCTTCAATGATTATGCGAGATCAAAAAAAAAAAAAAAAATTATCAAAAGAAAATCTCGAGTATTTTTTTGTTTGTTTGGAATATTTTACACAGAATCAATGATCAGTCTTTTCATTTAGCAGCACTAACAATCGACGACCCGTATGACTGTCCATTGGTAGGCAACGCAAACGGATTCATGGTGAACGGCGATGGAACGATTCCACTCATACCTGTTGTCATAAAACAAAAATTTCGTGTCAAAAGAACTGTTTGAATTTTTTTTTTTATATTACTAATCGTACCGTTGAAAAGTCCTTGAGAGCCGGCCGACATATTGGCCGATGGACTAGTATAGCCACCATTCATTGGAACGACTGGTGTTGATGTGTTGCCATTATAACCCGCACTTCCTCCACCAGCACTGCTCGTACTACTCTGAGATGAAGCATTCGAACCGTAACTTCTACTGGGAGAAACGCTGCTAGTTTGATGTCGAGAATAATCTATAAAAAAAAACACAGGGAAACAGATTGGAAAATTAAATTCTTTTCTTTTTTCAACTGAATCTAATAATGATAAGTCATGATGTATTTTTTTTATGTTAATTTCTGTGATAATTACGAGCAAAAAAAAGAAAAAAGAATTTCATTCTAAGAATTCAAAAAAAAAAAGAAAACAAAACAAAACAAACCATATGGGGCATAAAACGGGAATAGCAAATTTTGACTCAATGATTTGTATCTATTGTTGCTGTTGTTGGTGGAATCGGTGGTATGATTGTTGTTGCCTGAATCACATGCAGCACCAGGCAAATAGTCAATTGGTTGATATGAGGTTGGAGGTGTTGGTGTGGTGGTTGTCGGTGATGTACTTGTCGAATGATTTTGCTGACCTGCACTTGCCGCATAGGCTGCATTGAAACCAGACATTGCAACCGCCGCCATACTGGCCGGTGATCGTGGTGGAGGCAAGGATGATGTATTACGATACAAAGCTTCAGCAAGATCAGCTGCTCGTTTCAATATAATTTCCTTTTTATTGAAACAAAAAAAAATAATGATGATGATAATTAAAATTATTTGTCAAATTACTTTTGGAAGCTTTTCAGGATCTCCTGGATGTCGTGGAATTAATTTAGAAAGTCGAGTGAATCCATGATCAATTGTTGGTTCATTGATGGCTTTTAAAAAGAAATATTCGTTTATTAAATAAACTTTCAAACTTGACCAATAAAATTTGATAATTCAAAACGGAAAACAAAGAAAACTTACCAACATAAATGAAACGACCTGGAGCGTTTTTGCAAAACTGCTTCGATTTACAAGATAAAGTGACCTCGACCACTCCGGGAATGTTACGCGGCGGTGTTTGTACTCGGATTGCGTGCGATGTTAAGAGCTATAGAGCATCGAATGCAATAAAAGAAAAAAATTGACATATTTATAGAGGAATCACACAATTTGATTATGTATAGCATGTGTGCGTGCTTATGATTTTATTGGCCAAACTTCAAAGTATATTACCTCTCCCCAAACAGAAACATTTCCGAAAACCACTTGCAAACCATCGAAAAAGTTGTCACCAAGAATGATGACCGTCGTTCCACCGATGGTCCATCCTTCGCTCGGACTAATAGCTTTAATACATGGAGCAGCTGCAAATGGAGCTGAAAAAAAACAACACAAAATTGAATGAAACCATGAAAATAAAATGGTGGTAATATTATATTTATTATAAATTATTTATATTTCTAACACGCATATCATCTATGTGATATTGTTGCTCATCTATTTATTGTAGCTGTTCACTTTCTTTTTCTACAAGAATAACAACAACAACAAAAATCGCCCAAATATATTGCTGGGAAAAAAAAAATGTCGTCAAGAACAAAAAGAAAGCAACATGACAAAAATCAGCATTATATAATTGAACATTTTGAAACATCTTCAATAAGAACCTGGTAGAAGACACAGGCAAGACTACTCTTATTCTTATCACGTACATAGAAATAATCAAATTTCAAAGTTTAAGTTACATTTTCAACATGATAGATTCTGATAAGTCACTAGAAGAAAACAAAACAACCAACTATATTCGAACGTATTTTGTATTCAATTTAAAAAATTTTTTTTTTAAATAAAATTCTTTTTTTAAAAAAAAAACACCATTCAAACTAGTACTGCATTTTTTCTAGGAAATTTTTCGAAAAAAAAAAACTAATAAAAACTTACCATCGGTCGGGTCAACACGCTTGGTGCGCCGTCCGTGTTTGGAATTGTTGTGCACGAACATGTTATCGGATACCGCCAGAATATTGCTGTCGACGCTGACTTGAGTCAAAATGACGACCTAACGATGAAAAAAGTGAGAAGAACATCGATCAATGTTTGATAAAATCAAATAATAGAAAAAAAAACAACATTAACAGAATTATTGACAAGGTTGCGACAAATAACTTCCATTGCTTTTATTCTATTCTATTCACTTACACCGCCACATGAATCCTTCTATCCGATAAAATAATTAATTAGTTTAATTTGATCTATAGACTCAGATAAATATTTAATCACTCAACTGTGTATTTTGTGTGTGTGTGTGTGTATGTTTGGTTGCCTTTAACTAGATTCATGTCATGTGGAATCATGTGTTTGTATTGGTGCTCGTATTTTGATGATAGTATGATGTTTTTTTTGTTTTGGATACAGTTTATATGTTCGAAAGAAGAAAAGCAACACGAAAACTTTAATTTGTCATGGTACAGTTTGATAATTTTTTTTTCGGAGTTCAAATAAAACAAATTAAGTCAAATCAAAATAAATGACCTCACACACCAAAAAATACAGTCCATGTTGGGAAATGCTTTGAAAAAAAAAACTCTAAAACTCTCTGCTGTCGTGCTTTTATTTTGGGTTGTCGTCGTCGTTGTTTTTATTTTCTGTTAAACCAAAGTTTGTGTGAGCCACGCGATCTTGATTCTTTCGATCCGAAACTTTCTATCTTTTCTCTATTCAAAAAAACAAGAGCGTCTTGCAAGAGTGAAAACCCGAATTTAAAAGCCTAAAAAAAATAGACAATGATAAATTGTTGAACCTAAAAGATGTATTACTCCCAGAGGTTAAATTAATTAAATAATTAATTTTTAAAACTTAATATAAACAAAATATCTAGAGAATGAGAAATAGCAGTTTTTTTCCTCCTGCCTATGAAAAGTTTTCGTTGTAATTCTTTCTGAAAGAGTTTTAAACATTTGAAAAACAATGAAAACAACTGGAAAAAAGTACACATTGTGTTAGCGGTGAAATAAATGTTGATTTCGACAAACTTTTTTCTGATCAAGATTTAAGATCATTTAAAAACAAATAAATTCGTTCAATTTTATTTTTTTTTAAGCTTCTTTAATTCAAAAACTACGTAAAAAAACTTCATTAAACATAGTGGTGGATAAAAGAAGATCTGAAAAAATCAACTTCAAGCATTTGTAGGCAATAAAAAAACATTGATAGTTATTATGAATTTTAATAAATAGTAATTAATATAATTATATTCTAAAAAAGAGTTGTCAAAGTGAATTAAATAATGCAAGCAAATTTTCTTTTTGAATAATTTAATTTTCAACTTTTACAGATTTTTTTGTTGCAAAACTTGATGGAAGTTTTATTTTTGGAAACTCTTAAACTGACCTATGATATAGATGGATAGTTTTCTAAGATATTTCTTCTAAACAACTAGAGCAACCGAATAACTAAATTAGATCTGTGTGTTTTTAATTTTCTTGTTCTTTAAAATATAACAGCACTATTGTTTTGTTTTTAAGAAATTTTTTAATTTAAAACTTTTAGCGCAAAATGGAAGGAAGAAAAATAAGTCGGTGTGTGTGTGTTAGTTTTAACACATTTTTTCCGTATTATAGATGTATATTTTTCATAATTAAATTTTAAAACTAAATGAACCAATTTAACGGAGAACACACTGACGCACAAGCTTGAAATGCTTCTTTTATTTTAATGCATTTTGTTTCGTTTTTTTTTAAAATTTAATCTAATGCATCGCATACATTTAATTTTACTTGTTTCATGGAACAGCACCTGAGTGTGCTAGGGTGTGTGTGTGTGACACAAGATAAATCCTTTTGATTCGCTTTGTCTTTCCCTATATGATGATGATGGGCTCGCTTGCTCTCTTCGCTCACTCTAAGTGCAAAAACTAATTTGTCTTGTCTTTTAAATTTGAATTTTTTTTTTTTTTCAAATTTAAAATAAAAAAAAATTATTTGTTTCTATTTATGTTTGTTGTCAACAACAACAACTACTGACTACCATCATCAGAGTAGACTTGATTTTCTAATGAATAAAAATAATGATCAAGTAGCTTTATTGTTGTAGTTGTCTTCAACCAAAAGAAAAGAAGAAGAAAGATAGTTTTTTTTTCTTCTAGTTTGTGTTTCTCTAGGTACACACAAACTCATCTAATGTTTGCTTGTCTGATTACAGAAAAAAAAATCACCGATGATTTCGGTGTTTTTTGACATATTACAATAGTAAAACATCTTCGAACAGAACATAGATTCTGTGTTTTGGTCAAAGAAATCTATCACCAAGAAAACAGTGCAAACAAATGCTTTAATAATGACAAAAACTACACACACTACACACACACACAGAAGCAAACAAAAAGTTTCTTCTTACTTTACTTTATTTTTTTTGATAAGATCAAAGGGAAAGAAAAAGGTCGAAACACAGGAGTTTAACATGAACACGCACACACATTTTTATATTAATCAAGAATCGTTCAACAACATGAAACATATACGCACAGAATTTTTTTTTTTTTTTTGTCAACGAAAAGCAAATAACTTTGAAAGCAAATACAGAGAGAAAGCTCAAATCGAATAACATAAAACACGCGTCTCACTCACTCACTTACTCACTTTTTACAATCCATCTAGTAGCTGTGATTCTTTTAATGTTAGTACAAATTTTCCTTCTTTTCACAACGAATCAATTTCCTTTTGATAAGACTGTCTAATGAAATTAAATTATAGCGAACATATAAAAACATTTTCTTTTTGCAAAGAAAGAGGAGGAGAAGGTGAGAGAAAGGAAATGTCAACTTGAAAAGGTGAAAAGCAAAAAGTGTTAAATTTTGCGAAAAAAAAAAAAAATCGAAATTAAATTTGAACTTATTCGAACGCCTGAATACTAAAAACAGGAGTTTTTCTTTTTAATTCAATTTTTTTTCAAAGTTGTTCTGTTCAAGTTCGTTTTAAATGGAACACTTTTGAGCGTACTTTGGAGCGAACCACAAAAAATTTTATTATAAAAATTTTAAAAAAATTAGAAAAATATTCAATTAACGCTATTGTAAGCATAGATATTAATCATGAAAAAATCATTTAGTATTACGAGCCATTGAAAAAAAATTGAAATTTACGGAAATCTCAATTTTAAGAATTCGAATAGATTCACATAGAAATCTCAAACTGAGTTATAAATCATCTTTCGAAATGATTTATCAGTATTTTGAGAATAAATATTTGAGTTTTTTCGAAAAAAGAAAAAACACCAACAGAAAACTGAATTCACTTACTTGAAATCGACGCATATCTCTTGGGTTTCCCGCATTTTTCAAACAGTTTTGATTACATTTTAGAAAAAATTTCAGCAAAAATCTGTCAAGAAAAAAATGAAAAACAATTAGAATTAAACAGAAAAAACAACCGATATCTTTATCAAAAAAGCATTTAACAAAAAAAAAAAAACAATGCAGAGAAGACAACCGTTTAAAATGAAATCATTCTCTATCAGAACAAAAAATCCAAACCGATTCAATCATTTATAGAACGAGCAAATTGTTTTGCTCATAAAAAATATTTGAACAAATAAATGAAACCTCTGAAAGACGTAATAAAATTAATTCACAATAACATCGTTTTTTTTTTTAATGAGATGAAAATAAAGATTATAAATAAAACAGATAGATAGAACCAGAAAGTTTCAAGTCAGGTTGCAACAAGCCTCATTTTATATAGAAAGTGGTGTATAGAGTAGTGAAGAAAACTCGGAAAGTTTTACTGTTCTTTAAAATAGTCTAAATCGCCCAGGATCATGGTATAGGTGTGAAACAGGCAAAATAATTGATTGCTTCCCAGAGTTCATGGTTTTTTTTTGTTCGTTTCCTCTATTTTTACTGAGTTTTTTTTCTCTCAAAGCAAAGCCTGTTTAAAATGTTCTGAAGATTGCATTTTTTTTACGCATTACGGCTTTGTTATTGCTTTTAACAGAAGTTAAAGTTGGTCGCTTTAGAATACTTTTGTTTAGCTTTCATTCTCTCTCTATTTTTTCATCTTCTCACTTTGTCTTTTATTTCAAAATTAAATGAACAAACTGCCGTACTATAAAATGTTATTGTTTTTTGTTTTTTTTTTGCTTGTTGGTTGTTGTTGTTGTAAATCCTAATATTATCCTGTAAAAGTGAGGAAATTGTGATTTAATTTTTATTTGATAAATTATATAAAACGATATATATAACACAAAAAAAAACGAAAGCTAGGCAGCAGGAAAAAAAAGTTTAGATTCCAACTAGGTACATCTTCCATTGTTCAGTGTGAAAATTATTTTCATTTTGTTTGATAACGTGTGCATGTTGTAACGCATTCAGTAACGACAGTCATCTTTTTTTCTGTAAAATTCTCCAAGGAGCTATTAAAAATACAACAACAACAGAACACTATCATGAAACAAGGGCCAAACATTCATTGAAGAATGATTCTACCAGCATTCAACAGAAAACTAGAAAAACAAAACAAAAAGATGTTCATAGAAAACAAAATGATCCGAATCTGTCCTGTATTTTCAATAGTGGCGGATAGATTCATTGTTCGGTGTCATTGTCAAAAAAGCATCATTTTTTTGTTTTTAGTAATGAAGAAGAAGGCAAAAAAAAAATGAAACAACAACCAAAATTCTCAAGCCTAAGAAAAGAGAAACAGTTTCAAAAATGAACATGATTCTCATTAAATAAATTGCTTGTTCTACAACAACGATGATACACTATAATATAATCGTTATACAACGAGTACTACTTTTTCTCTAGAAAAAAAAGATACAATAATATTTTCTAGTATTTTGAAACAATTAAAATATTTCAAGACTTTATAATATGAAAAAAAAAATAGTCTCAAAGTTTTATTAAAAAAACAAACTTTCTCTAAAATCAATGTATCAAGCAAATACCAAGATTTTCTGCTGATGCATCAAATCTGTTTTCAAATCGCTTGCGAATCAAATCATAAAACACGAGTGCTTGTTATAATTTTGAGAATATTTTTGTTACAGAATAAACCACAAGAAAAAATGTTTATTCAAAAATCCTGATATTTTCATGGCATAATATTCGATTAAAGTCTTTGAATGCAATGAAAGCCAAAATCGATGCCTCAGGCACAATTAATTTTAGGTAGAAAAAAAAACTTTATAAAAAAAAAGTTTTGTTTATGTTTAATTTGATTGTCCAAATTGACCTAAATGGACCATTTTTTTTTTTTTTTTTGTGCTGAACTATTATAAGGCTCATAATAATATAATTTTGGTTTTTGTTTTGTTTGCCTTGAAGCGATAACTCAAAATTTGATTTGAATTAGAACAGTTGATTAGATGACAGACAGACAAACAAAACAAACAAATAAAACAAACGTATTTTTTTTCCTATAAACCAAACGAATTCTTTTTGTTGAAATTTTTTTTTTTTTTTAAATAAAACTTTTTATAATTACAAAATTCTTTCAAAGCTTTTAAAAAAATATAAGAGCCCAAATTCACTTATTTTATTAAGATAGTCTTATATGAAAGCTTCGAATTCTGAGACTAAAAAATTCTGGTTCCTTGTTTTCTTCTAAAAAAACTCAAAATGTCAAAATTAAATTCAACAAATAGATGGAAAGAAAAAGTTTCAAAAAAGAAGAACAGAACAAGACTTAATTTATCAAACAAAGATTTGCACAAGATTAAAAGATGAAATGTCACCATGACAAAATGACAACCTATGAGACTGTGAAACACAAACACATCGAGTGACAAACAAATAATAAAAAAAATTTCGGTTAAAGTCAACGATGATTATAAAAAAAACTGGATCTCCTAAGCCTGGCAGTCATCATTTCAACCAAAACAATAAGAACACGACGTGACAAAACCAAAAAACAACAAATGATTGAGAAAAACTAATCCAACCTAGAAATCTACCAGATTTAGAGTGATTCAGTTTGTTTTGTTTTCTGGAGTTCATTTTTTTGGGAAAAATTTCTGTTCCATGAGGTTTGTCCCTAATTGGCAGATAAATAGATTTTTTAGTTCTTTGTTTTTTCCTATTTCTGGAGATCTTGAAAATCCTGAACAGATCACAGTTCGAATTTCTTAGTTGAGTTTTCTAGTATTTTTTTTATATAAAAACTGGAAAACTCTGAAACTTCTGCAGTAATTGGAAATGGAAGTTTTTTATGCTATTTTCTTTTCCAAAGCTTGATGTCCTCTATTTTATTTTGAATTTAGCATTTTGATTTTTTTTTCTATTTGATGCTCACACATGGATGAGAAATAGAACAAAATAAACAAACCTCAAAGCCATTGAGGAATCGATAATGATAGCCGAAAGGGCAAAACGAAAAGAAAAAAAAACCAAAATCGAGTACGACAGGCAATACGTGACCTCAAAGGACTACTACACCACACCAAGATTGACTCATCTAGAAGTTTTTGGATTTTGGTTGTTTTCTAAAATTTTCTCATGTTCGATATAATAAACATCAAAATAAAAATTGACTGACTGGCTGGTTGGTTGGTTGGATAGATGGTTATTTCCACTATATCCAATTCAACAACTAACTAAACCAGTCAGTGAGCTACCGTCAAAGAAAATAAGATGGAAAAAAAAACAACGAAAATACAATTTGAAGTCTTTGATTAGCCTTCACACACACACACGCGCACCAAAAGCATTTCTAACTAAAAGAAAAAAAAAAATTCGAGTTCAAATTCGGGATTGGCTCCCAGGAGATTTTCCAATAGTATAGCGCATCACTCATTTGCCACATGGACAAACTTGCCTATTCCATGAAACTTTTTGGTTTGCTTTGAAACAAACAAAAGCAAAACTTTTCGACCAAACATATATATATAGAGAAAGACAGACAAAGAGACTAGAAAAATTATATTAACAATAATAAAATGCAAAAAAAAAAAATTTGAACAACAACAAAACTAACCAAATTCATTTGGTTGTACAAAAGGAAAAAAAAATTGAAACAAATTTCTTCCAATCAAAAAAAAAAATCAGAGAACATTTTTCCATTTTGATACGTGTTTTTTCTATATTGATGATCTTTAGCATAATAATTTGGTAAATATGATACAAAATCGTTTCTCTTCTAAGGTTCAATCAAGCAGCTTAAGGCTAAATATAAATTTTGTATTCCAACAAACAAAAACGAGAAAAAAAAGAGCATCGCATTTAATTTTGCATATTTATTCTACGTTGTGTAATTTGGCTGTTGGATATCATAACGATAATTAAACAACAAAAAAGAATTCGAGTAAAGCTAGTAGAAAAAAAAATTCACTTTTAATTTAAATTTTTAATTTGTTAGTTTGACTCAAAAACTTGAAAATAAGCTGTGGTTTGAAACTATAATCATCAACTTAAGCCGATAAAAAAAAATGGCACAGACACAGGTTTAAGACAGTTCTTGTTTCACCAAGATTTAATAATAAAAAAAAATACAATGACAAAGAACAATAACTAATAAAAATAAATCCTAAATGAATAATTGCCTTAAAATAGTTGCGTTGACCCTAAAAGAACAATGGAAAAAAAAAATTAACAGGTTGAACATTTCCACTTGACGAAATACATGCGGACGTTGTACACACTTCATACAGCACATACACCTTCTCAAGGGGCTTGTTTAGAGCGAAAGTCTCTAGTGAAAAAAAATTTATATTTTAGCGTGTGTGTGTATCAATCTATGCGAAAATGTGATCACATTACATGTGAACACACACACACACACACACACAATTCCGGTAAAGTCAAATTGCGTGTGTGTGTGTGAAGATTATTCTGCTCAATGGAACCGTAATCTAAAGTAATTGCTATTTTAATCAATTTCATTCATTCTAAACAATTAAATTCAACAGTCTATTAGACAAACTTTTTTCTTTATTTTCTTTTATTTGGTGTCTGGCATTAATAAAATTCTTCTTTTCAATCTAATAAAGAACAAAATATTAATTGAATATAACCTGAATAAATTTCTACTGATTAACAACAACAACAGAATTCGTTGTACCGAAGAAAAATCTTTTTTAATAAACTTGATTTAGCTCAAAAACCGATTGAATTTGAATACTATTAGAAGAAAAATTTTATTTAATAAAAATAAATAAAGTTTCTTAAGAAAGTTTAAGAAATATTTTCCAACTGTCAAATGAAATAAAATTGAAGAGATTTTTGTATTGATTTTGATTGTTTGAAATTGATTTAAACAAGTATTTTTTTTTTTTTCTCACAGAATGTCAAAATTTAATTTCAATTTGTTAGAAAAATTTTTAAACTGACCAACAAAAAAAAAATGAACACAAAATCAACAGGACAGTTTTGTTTGTCTCGGTTTTTTTTTCTATTTATATTTCTATTATTTACACATTGTATTTCTTAACACTTGTGTTTCAGCGTGAAATGTCATTGTTTTATGTTGTGTTTGTTGCTGACATCTTTAGTAGAATCAGTGTAGTAAATTATTTATATCATACACAGCCACACCACTCTGCCATGAAACTTTATGATTCGCATCATCTTTTCACTCTCATCTCTTTCACTTTCGAAAAAATGAAATGAAATGAAATGAAACAAAGTTTAACATAACAGATTTATGAATGATTGATAAACTGAACAAAAAAAGACTCCATGTATGTTTATCATCCATCAGGCATGAATAATCGGTACCTCAAGTGAAGCGTTTGGCGTGAAATTCAGAATAAAAGTGAGAAAAAGACAACATAACCCAAAAAAAAAATGAACTAATTGGAACAAGACAAGTAAACGGCCCTATGGTCTCTTTACTTTTTTTTCTCTCTACAAAAGCAACAGAGAGTAAGGGAGAGAGAGAGAGAGAATAAAATCAAGTAGAAAAGTGAATCACTTTTTCTTTTCAAACATCCGATAACATTTTTAGAAACATAGAGAAAATGATGGCATCAGCTTTGCAGTGCTTAGACACACACACTCTTCTCGGAATGAAAACTTATCAATAATGAATGAATGGCATCATTTATTATTATTTTATAGCTAAAACTTTGAAACACAAGTTTTTTGTTTTGTTTTGATATGTCTTTTTCTCTTTTTGTTGATAGAACAACCGTGAAAAATGAAACCCGTAAAAGTAGTTTGACTTGACTATTTGAAGTTTTTTCTGATAAAAATAACGAAAAACTTCAAATGATATAATTTTTATTTCATCACATTATTATTATTGGTTCAAAATTTAGTCAGAGAAAAGAGAGAGAGAGAGAAAACAGTAATTACACTGATCTTAATTATCATCATCATTTACTTGAATGGTCATTTACAAAAAAAATAATTTTTACAAAAATTATTTCAATTTCCGAAAAGACTAATGTTTTTAACACACACACACACACAAAACTCTAAAAATTTTCATTAGATTGAAATTCTTCAGGTTTCACTATGAACTTAATGATTTATTTATTTATTTTAAAATGAAAACCAATTATTTAATTGAATAATTTTATTATCTTATTTATTCTTTATTTATATTTTGTTTTTTTTTTGAATTTTTTTTTCGGAAAAAATTAAAATTCTATCAAAAAAAAAAAATGTATGCAGTGTAAAATTACGAAGATGACAAAAGTCACAGGACTACGGAAACTTTTCAAGTTTCAAGAAAAGTTTATTAAATGTACAATGAATAGACCGTTTGTTTTAGAAACACAAACAAAAAAAACACGCTGTCAATTCTCAGAAGAAAATATCAGAAGACAAATCAAGACGAATTGTTGTTTTGCTGAATTGAAAAGTGATTGTGCAGTGAACAAAACAAAAAAAATGATAAAATTACTTTCGGAAAAAGGAAAGAGAGCCAATGAAAGTGTGAATTCAGCGCAAATCAAGATCGATGTGTTTTTTTTTTGTTTTGTTTCTCTCTTTCATTTCGCTTTGGTCACCATTATTTTCGGGTACCATTAGAAATTGGGAAAATAAATGCAAAAACTCTTGAATACAATGATTTGAAGTACTATTCTAGGTTTTCTATTTATTTTCTAGGAAAAGAAACAAACTACTGACAAACACTGACCGTCAAAGAAAACAGATATAAATCCTATATATATTAAAAAAAAACTACACCAACTAAAGCAGCTCTCTAGAAGAAATCAACTGTCAAAATCAATAGAAACGTTTTTTTTTTAGTGAAGCGACAAATTTAATTTTTGATGGCACGCTCATTTTCTGTTTAGAAAACACCAGCTTTTTTATTCTCTCTCTTTTAAAAAACGGTCAATTCAAAAATCGACTTAAAAAAAACCTTCGGTTCGAGAAAAAAAAATACAAAAAGAATTTTGCTGTAATGTCAAAACAACTTGAAACAAAACGGAATCTCGAACAGGCAAAAAAAAAACAACGTTCAACGCCATTATAAAACGTGTAGTGTAGGGAAAAAAAAAATTCTGAACAAAAAAACAGCTTATTACGCTTTATTAAGCGATTTTTTTCTTCTCTGTTAAAGAATTTGCTAGAAAAAAACCAAAAAGTGTAAATTAGCATTTAATTGCTTTGAAAAACCACACACACAAACACACCAACAAACAGGCCCAGGCACAGAGAGGGCAAAAATCATTAGTTGGTCATTATTATTGTTATTATTATAATGCCGTTTCACGCCAAACACACAACCACATTTACAGGCTTTAAGGTAACAATTAAATTTATTTTTTTATTCATATAATACAATGAACATATAATACACTATACATATAACCCTATGACAAATTTCTTCTTTTCTTTGGTTGCCTATCTATCGTGCTGAGTTGTTGTTTCTCATGTTTTACGTGAAACAGAACTAACATTTTATTATTTTTTATTATTATTGATCATAACCATATTGGGCAAAAAAAAAAACAAAAAAAACAATAGGGTAATATAATCGTTAAACTTATTAATTATTTTGTATTTTTTAAATGTCCCCACTAATAGAGTGGGCACACACACACACACACAAATTCAGTAAGATCAAAATTTAATATTTTAGTTGTTTGAGGGATGACCATAAGCTACAGGGCTAAACCTTAGTAATGAAACCCAAAAAAAAAAAATTGTTCTAAATAATATTTGCATTGGATTTGGAGTGGTGGCTTTGTTTTTCTGTCAAGTTTTGTAGAGCATCATGCACTTTCAGGAGCAACAACAGTTATCATCCGACCATCATAATAATAATAAATGATGACAATAGAAACGTGCCTTCACTGTCCGTTGTCCATTTCTTTTTTGGTTCGATTTGGTTCATTTTTGACGATCAACAGAGAGAAGAGAGAGAGAGAGAGAGAGAGAGAGAATTGTCAACACTCGACCCAATGTCGATAGCCTTCGAGAACAAAAAACTAACTACAGAGGACAACACCATTGATCTACACGGCTATTCTCATTAGAAAGAAAATCACGTTTCTTTTCTAGTCTGTTTAATAGCAATGATGATGATAGTCATCATCATTTCATAGTTTTTTTTGACAACAACTCAAATCAAATATTCTAATAGTGGTGACCGACGACCACCACCACTGACCAAATCTATCTCTATTGTCTTTGTGGCTTGGAGAAAACAAAACAACCATTAAAACACAAAAGATTGTGTTTAATTGGGAACCAAACAAAGTACCAGGTAACTTGAATTAAGATTTTCTTTTTGATAGCTCTCTTGTCTATTCGAGTGTGTGTGTCGGATTTACTTTAGATATCACACTTTTTCACAATATCAGAAAACTAAACCAATTCTTTATGCATAAAAAAACGTAACAATATGGTCCCTAGAGTTGATTTTGGTTTGTTGTTTTGGTTTTGAAACACCACACCACATTTTTTTAATAATTGAGAATCTCTGCGCGCTTATATTTTTCTTGTTTTCTTTCTTTCATACAATCATTCGTTCGTTTGCTCAGAATTCTTTGGCGTGTAAAAGTTTTCAATAGTGTTATGCGTTTTGGTGAGACACAGGCACACATTCTAGGTATAAATGTGTAACGTATAAGAAATCATTCAACAAAAAAAAAAAAAAAAAAAAAATCTAAAACTATGCAAACCAACAAAATTTTCCTTTGAGATTCGAAAGACGTCGAGAGAAAGGAAGACCACTAGAGACCAACTAATAATAATAATCACACACGCTTTGTTATCCTGTGAGCAACAACACTCTCGATTGATGTCAAGAAGAAGAAGAAGATGATGATGATGATTATTCTTAAGAGATTGGTTTGTATTGAATTTACTTTTTGTTTTGTTTTGTTTTGGGTTGTGGTCATTTTAACCGCAACAAAACAGAAACAGCCGACATAATTCGATTCACAAGAGAATATACCCTCCTTGTTCACCAAACTGAATAAGTAGCAAAACCACTAACAACAACGCTGTCGATTTGACCGTTTAAATATTTTGAAAACAAAAACTTTCAAAATTTTGAAGCACTGAATAGAATTGATACAAAAAAATAAAGAAATTTTTTTTAAAAATAGAATCTCGAGTATTTCCTCTTGGGCTCCAATCATATTATTTAACAGCAATTGAAAAAGCAGCCAAAAAAAAAAATGACAGCAACAAACTAATGAAACCAGTTTAAGGACTATTACACAAATTCAAATGATGATTCGGCTCATCGATGAAATCGGCTTATGTCAATATTATCTCACGAGACGACATCCCCCCCCCAGTACATACATCGACAATTTCAAAAAAATTACAATAAAAATACGACCAAGCTAATTACACAGAACAAATCTTGTACCCAACATTACATTACAAGAAAGCAAGCAAACAAGCGAAAAAAAACAAGCAAATGTTGTCATTGTTGCCATTAAAACAATGATGATTATGATATTCAATGAATTCAAATTGAATTCAAAAAATCATCACTTTCTAAAATGGAAAGAACCCAGAAACAAGGAGAAAAATCTATCTCTATTCAATACTATTATTGTCAGCCAGGTTTCATGGTTCAAATCAACAACAGAAAAAGAAAAAAAAAAGTACTTGAACAACTTAGAATGATAACGGGGAGCACAGTTTAAATAGACTCCTCAACTGTCTCTCCTCACCTTGCGATCACTGTCGATGACAAATATTGACACTAGGTCCTTTTCAAAAAAAAAATATTCTCGTCTGTGTGTGTGTGTGTGTGTGTGTTTGTTTGTTTCGAATATTTTCTCAAAGCAACAGCAATGAAATTATCACAAAGAATTCATTGAAAAACAAGTGAAGCCGAGTGTGCTTCAGAGAAAACCAAGTGGAATGGTTTTATATTAACAAGAAGTGGTGTTTTTTTTTGTGTCATCTAAAGAATTGAGAAAAATCTCTCGTTTTTTTCGAGAGTTTTCACTGTTTGTTTGTTTATTTATTCGCCAGTTTGCTTCTTTCATGTCGAACAAGAGAAAGAGACAAAGAATTGTTAAAAAGAATCAATCAATCAATCAAAGAAAAGAAGAATAAATAAATATTTTACATTTCATATCAAAAAGAAAAAAAACCTACATAATAATGAATAGTGTTCTCAAATTCAATGAAAGAAAGATGATGGTGATGTTCAGGGTTTTCCAAACAATTTCCAAAATCAAATCATTTTTCACTTTCTCTTACAGTCAGAAATGGAATATTAGATAAAAATACTTTGTTTGTTTTTTTTCCCTATCATTTCTATTGATTTGATTTGGCATCAAGAATCCACAATCAAAGTGATGAATTAATTTTATCAGATGAGTTATATCAAAGGCAAAAAAAACCATTCTATTATTTCAACACCTCAATTTTAAAAAAAATGAAATTGAAAATATGAATTAAAAAGAAAAGTGCTTTTGCATTTGGTGCGTGTGTTTCAATCTGATAACTCCTGCCTGAACGATCAAGCAAAAAAAAAAAATAAATAAATAAAAAATCATTCATTCATTGTATTCAAGTTTTGGATGATGGCTATCACCAAGATTTTGCCATCAAAAAACATGGCAAAATGAAAGAGCATAACAACAAAAAAAATTAAAGCAAACCGTATTCTATGGCTACAAACTCCCGTTACCGAAATGAAAGAAACTTTTCAATAAAGTTTTTTCTACTGTTGTTGTTGTTCTATGTTTTATCTTAGCATCACATCGATGATTGAATTGTCACAACTTTTCAAAGGTTTTCCTCCTTCTATGATGATGCACGAGCCTTGGCAAAAGCGTGCGTGTATGTCGGATAGTAGATTAAAAGTGTGGCACAAAACAAAACAAAAAATACGATGAATTCAGCATCAATTCATTTGGACTACTTTTGGAACAACAACGACAGCTAGAACAAAAAAAAATACAACTTCCAAACAGATGCTTAAAGACTGAATTGGGGAAAATTTTGAGCAAATAAACAACATTCTGCTTTGAAACTTCAAGTGAACTGCTTGATTTCGTTCTTTGAAGTTTTTTTTTCTTCTTCTTCTATTTGAAAATGCTTTTTATGAGATAAAATAATAATAAAATAAAATTATTACAATGAAAAGATTTTTTTTTTGTATTATCATTTTGATCAAGATAAGAATTGCGATGACAGCGAACACACCAGCTAGACATTTGGAAGAAAAAGGATACCAAATCGGAATCTCAGATTCGCGGGGTCAACAACAACAACCATCATTGAAGATTTAGCTTTCACGTTGCTAGAAAAAAAACTTCAACAGCAAGGATCTAGGAAAAGCAGCACGCGCCACGGTCGCACGCCCATGATTATTGCCATGAAATTCGCACGTGATTCGTTACGAAATCTTCAAAAAAAAAAAAACATTGCTAACAATATTTTTTTTAACAAAATTATTTCATTTTTCGCTAGCTTTTTGGAGCGTGTGACAAGTTTTCCGCGTTTGAAAATGAAAGAGAAGGTTAGGCCGACACACACACACACACTGATATCGAATCGTGAATGCACATTGTGTGACACATTAAGACAAATAATTTTTTTTTAATAGAATGAAATATTGAATGAATAAAAATCTTAATATCTCAATGCTGAAATGAAGCGAAAACTTGGGAACAATCGTACAAACAAACAGCCCTAATGAATTTCAATGAAGAAAACTAAGAGATGGATGTCGTATACTTCGGATACTCTGTATGTCGCCAAACTTATTCTATGACAGGTTTTCAAAATTTTTTCTCTATAACTCTAATAAAACAAAAGGAAAAATATTTATCATTGTCGTATTTTTTTGTTGTTGACGAAAGCTTGAATCAACTTGTTTCAAATTTCATTTTTAAAAAATAACCCGATGAATTATGAACCAAAAGGACACCACAGCAAGAGTAGAGGAAGAAAACTTGTCATTTTTTTTTTATTGTTCTCTGTCTGAGCGGAGCCTAGCTCGAATGTCACACGTATGCAACACAACCAAAAAAAAAAAATCCACCGTTTCATTAGCATAATTTTTTTTTTAGGACAAAAGCAAACGGAAAAAAATACTCTTCTAATTAAAATAATAATAAAATTGAAACACTTTCAAATATTTGAATTGAATTCTGGAAGCCCGACATAAAATAATAATAATAAATAAATAAATTAATAATAAAAACTTCTAGAAGTGTATAATTTCAAACAAAATCATTTAAATAAATTTTTTTTTTTGACACAACCAAATTGAATAAATATTAAATATTAAAAAAAAAAAATGAATATTCGTATTACTAGAACAGAAAAAGAAAGAAAGAAGAAGTTTAACTTACCGATCGATGATGACTGGATCGGATGGAGTTTCATTCCTATTACCACAACTCTTCTTATCGCAACATCGGCTAGCAAATAAAAAAAATTTCATGAAATTTTTCAGAAAATTTCTTCAGAAAAATTTTTCATTACCTGCACATCACTTCATGGGTCAATAGGACTCGACACATTTCCGGATTCTTATCTTGACCTTCGTAAATTATTGCCTAATTTTTATTTTTAAAATAAATTAACATTATTATTTTATTTATTTATTTATTCTTTTAAAAAAAAAAAAACAAAAAACAAACAATTTTTTAATGAGAAAATTTATTAATGAAACCAATAAATTTCATTGGAAGAAGGAGAAGTTTTTTCTCCAAAAAATAATAAAAAAAAAAATAGAGAGGAAAATAATTTATTTCTTTTAATAAAGAAAAACTGTAAAAGTCAATTTTCTGTCAAACCAAAGTGTGAAAACAACAGCCCAAAAATCGACTCGAGAAAATCGTTTTCAAAAAAAAAAAAAAAAATATTTTCAAAGAAAATTATTATGATAGAGAGAATGGGAAAACGAAACGATTCTTTCTCTTGATTTTGTTTTTTTTCTATTATCCACTAAAACAACATTATGACTCCCAATGGCCACATTTAAATCTCGCAAGTCTCTTTACGTTTCAACTATCAATTCGAGAAGGAATTGAAGAAGCAAGGGAAAAACAAAAAGAATTTTCGCTCTTTCCAAACAACAACAACAACAATAATTCGAACAACATTTCATTTTATTGGTCCATAATAATTTGGAGCAGCACCCAAACACACACACACACACACACACAACTACCCTATCTATCGATTCTATTCATTTACACAAAAAGGTATATATGATTCATCAATAAAAATAATAAAAATAAACCAATTGAATGGGCACATGAGAATGAATAGAATAGAATCATTTCATATAAAAAGATTCGAAAAAAGAGATTTAGATCAGAACTTGCAAAATGGAGCAGTGAAAAAAAAAAGAAAAATTCAAAGACACTTGTTTTTGGCTAGGGGCACAAATCAACAAACCAATTAAGCTATTTGTTATTGTAGTTGTTGTTTGTGTGTCCCGCAACCTAATCAACCAAACCAAACCAAATTTTTTTTTTTGTTTGGTAGTTTTTCTTTTGTTGTTATTGCTGCTGCTATTGATGGTATTGATGGTTCATATAATTCATGATGGAATAACTTGATTTGATTCTTGGGGACCTGTCATTGTGTGATTTCTATTTTATTTTATTCACTATAGAATAAATGTATCGTCATTATTATTATTATTATGGTTGTTGTGCAGTCAGCGCGCGCGAGATATCGGGTTTTGAAGTCTTTTTGCGCTGCCTGTTTTTGGTTGTGTGTATGGAACATCTGTTCGTTTAGATAAGCCAAAACAAGTAAGGATAAAAATTAGTTTTTGCGGGCAATTGTTTTGTGTGTGTGTGTGTGTTAAGCCAATTTACCCGAGAGTCTACCGAGCTACCGAGGAGTACCAAACTACTAGAGAGCACAAACACAAAATTTTTATATGAAAACGAACAATACAATGAAGCGAAAAAATACATGGCCAAAAAGTGAACCTCAAAAAAAAAAAAATGGGCGCCCAAGCCTAGGTTTTTGTTTGGGTCAGGTACTCTTCTTTACCCCTCTTTCAATTTAATTTTTTTGATGATGAATTTATTGAAAGAGAGAGAACAATGTATCACTACAACTTGATTGAGTGCGCGACCATTACGCTCGAGCATTCAAGCATATCATTTCCATTGGAACCAAACAAAAACAGCCTTTTGGAACAACCAGAGAAAAAAGAATAGAAAACAAAACAGAAAAAAAAAGTGCGCAACACACACCAACAACAAACTGCCCCGAATAAACGAACTTGTCATTCTGCCGCGAATTTTGTGACAAGTGAAGCCATTCATATATCGAAGCCCATATGCCTTTTAGCTGCCTATTTTATTCTAGTAACAAAATGATCAGTTTAATCATCCTAAAATCGTTTTCATTCTTCAAAAATGAACACACGAAAAAAAAACACATCATCCTATTCGAAATACAATTTTTTTTTTGTAGTAGAAATTCGAACATAGATTGCCGATGATTGACTATAGCTAACCAAATATTGAAATATTTTTCAAGCCTAAATTCAGTATGCTAGAGTTTAAATATATATATATTTTTTTTTTAAGCTTTTAAAGCAGTTTTTTTTTTAGACTTTTTAGTTTTTCAATGATAAAGCTAAAAAGCTTTGTAAAAAATTTCAAAAAAAAATTAATATTTCAAATGTAAGGGCAGTGAATTTTAGAAATTTTTGTCTATTAAAAAAAAAAATTGGCAAGTAAATTATCAGAAACTTATATAAAATAAATACAGTTATAGAATATTTTTTTGCTCTTTTTTTCTAATCTAAAAAACAAATAAATTCTTAGCGTGGTGAAGAGGAAACAATACACATGGCTTGTGGTCGCAAGCGGTAACAAGCCAACAGCGAAATAAACAAAAGAGCAAAGCCCCGAGAATCTAGATTAAATGATGAGATGCGACATGACGAGCTTAACTACGCACTACACTCACAACACTAAACTTCATCTCATTTGCCTTTTTCGACCGGATTAGCGGACCTCAAAGCTCATCTTGGTATTTAGTTTTTCTATTTTAAATATTTTAAGCATCTAAAGCCATTAGTTTCAGTTTTCGAAAAATCCAATTCAAATTCAGCTTTAAGAAAAAGTTTCCCAAATGAAATGCAACAGTCTATTTAATAATAATATAAAAAAAAAACTTACTTGTTTAGTGACGGAATCGATCAGCCGAATGTACAAATCTTGTTCTTGTCGAACTCCTAACATAAATTTCCATTAATCTAGTTTTCAAATTTATTTTCTCAATTAAAAATTTTCCCTACCATTGATGTAAAGCAATTGAAGTCGATAATGAATTCCGTTATTGGTTTTGGGACCATCGGGTTCCTTTGATCAACCAAAAAAATTAAATTAATTAATGAAACTGTTTGTGAAACACTTTTCGAAAATTGAAAACCTGATCTTTCTCGATGAAACCAACAAAAGCAGTCCGCTCAATCTCAACGGCATGACCATTTTTATCAAGAAGTGATATGACAAAATGGAAAAAATTGCTTTTACGCAAATTGGATGGAGGTTGTTTCTCGAAATGAGCTCGACTCAAACCAACACTGTTAAATGAAACGATAGAAATAGAAAAACATTAATTTGAATATTGATTGATTGATCGATCAATCAATCAATCAATCGAGGCATTGAGATTGATAATAATAAATCAAAACTAATTTTTTAATTCAAACTAATAAATTATAAATGAGGAGAAAAACTTTACGATTTATACTTACTTGGAAGATTGATCGAGCATTGTGTTTGGCATCCAAGATGGGGGATTACTTCGAATCCCTGGGTGATGATGATGATGATGGTGATGGTGACCGTGCAATTGAGAATGAAGATGATGATGCGTCTCACTGAAATTTGGTTCCTCTTTGATGATCAGATTGTTGGATGCCGCCGTCATACAGGAATGGCGTACTGCTTGAACAGCGTTCAACGGATCGTTCATCGGATTGGCGTGATGAAGTCCAAACATTTCGGGCATTGAAATCTTTACTTCTTTTCTTTTTTTGTTGTTGTTTTTTTTGTTTTCAATATGAGATTTCAATTGATGATTATCAGAAAATTTGAAATATAATAAGATAATAGCTTTGTTGTTGATGTATTGACCGAATGAGTGATAATAGCCAATGAATAATAAAATTGAAACACTATATATATTTGATTTGGATAATTTAGTTATCTCTTAAATTAGATTCTATCAAATTTTTTTTTTGTGATGACACACTTAATATTATAGGAAAGAGGATGGTTTATTATTTAATAAATAATAATAATGCTTATTAAAAAAAAAACACTATTTAACAGTAGTGGTAAGGATGAAAGAAATTGAAAACAACAATTATTCAAAAAGGTCGTTTTTTTTCTGATAAACCAGAAAGAATTACAACAACAAAAATTTGCCTCAAGCAATATTTTCGAAGAAATTAATATTTAACCAAATCAGATAATATGAAGAGAAAGAATAAATTTATAAAATAAATTTTTCATTATCATTTCATTTGGGTATTAAAAATAATAAAACCCCGCACAAACACAAAGAACAGATTTAAAACACAAGAGATCCACAACACAACACCAAAAGCAGCCGCAAAAAAAACTGTTGAAACGTGCACAAAATAAAATTAAATTACAAAATTAGATTTTATGAAGATGAACACACACACAAAAAAAAAATGATTTGACGAAATGAACGAAAAAAGACGACGAGATTGATAAATCTCATTAAGGAATGTTCAAGAAAGTAGGAAAAAAAAACAAATCACTTGTGGTCATTTCATCTTTGGATGGAACAACACTTGCAGTTGTTGAAATTTGATTGTTTGCACAATCGGACACTTTGGAAACATTTGATCTCCCAAATGTTTTTCTTCTTCTTCTTCTTCTTCGTTTCGCTTTTCGTAATTTTCGTTTATACTTGGTGTTTTATTTGGTGCGTGTGTGTGTGTAGTGTAGTAAGTGTGTGTTTATCCTCCCAATGGATCTAGTCCTCTCTTTGGAGACAACGATTTTTGAGCAAACATCATCAAAGAAATGCCACCAGAGAATGAGCCAGTGAATGAGTGAAAAAAAAACGAGAGAAACATCACAAATTCAGAGAGAAAGTTGATTATAAAAGTATCTTGGCCAAAAAAAAAAAAGAGACCGAAAGTGAATGATGATGATGATGAGTAGATTGAGCACACTGAGAAAAATTCTTGGTCCCTTAGCGATTTGGCCAGGAGAAGGAAAAAAAAAATGATGAGCTTGAAGTCCCTTAGAAGAATTATTGAAGTGATGGTCGTGGTGGTGGTGGTGGCGGCGGCAACCGTCGTCAAGAGATTTAAACCATCTAATGTCTCAGTAGGCCCTAACATTTGTGCATAATATAGCACACACACAAACAACACTATTTACCACCAGTGGCACAAAACAACCATTATATTATCATCATCACAAAACGGGTACACACACACACACATTGAAAAAGAGAGAATAAGTGAGTTTGGTGTTGGTTAGATGAGCAGTCAGTATTCTTTTCTGCTGGTTTTGATCGGTGTTGTGTAGTCCGGCATTGTAAGCCAACAAGAAAGCAAGCAAGCAAGCAAACAAACACGCATACACACGTGTGTGGTGTTTTGTGTTTGTGTGGCAATCGAAAACTTTGTCCAACCCTCCAGCAACAAATATTCCATCATTGTCGTCTCCGCCTTGTTTGAAGCTTGTTTTGGGGAAGCAATCGACTTGAAAATAAGCTTCATATCACACAAACACACACCATTAACCAGTACCATCCCTAAAAAAAACATGCAAGTCTCTTATTCGGTTTATTTTTCTGAGAACCACACAAACACACACACACACTGATGATAAATTCTTAAAGAAAGAACGAAGAAAAAATCTCTTGCCAATAGGTTGTTTGTTTGTTCCTTCAATCGATGGCTTCTTCTTCTTGTTTTACCATCAAAAGATGAAGAAAACTCTCGCGCACCCAATCGCATCATTCAGATTCTGAGCCTTCAAACCAACAAAAATCTTTGTCAATTTTTTTTTCGTGTGTTGTAGACTAGAGAAAAAAAACAACAACCTAAACAAACACACACTAAAAATAAGAAACGCCTTTCTTGGAAAAAAAAAAATTTTCAGTAGAAATTGAAATTTTGAAATGATGATGTTTTTGGATAGTTGTTTTTAATTTCAATAACTAAAACTTTAAGAAAACAAAAAACCAAAGCGAAAACAAAACCATGAAAACTAACCTGCTTGATCCTAATATAATTTTTGACCAGATTCTCTGTTCAGGTGGACGAATCTTTAAATGACAATTAGTAATACCTGAGCAACATGTTGCATTTTGCGTTTGTTTTTTTTTTTCAAGAAAACTTTTGTTTGATGATGAAAAACTCAAACCTCTAGAAAAATTTTAGTTGTCTGTTTGTTTACCGGTTTTTTTAGTTGTTTGCAATAGAAGACAAAAATAATGCCCCTAGTGATTTGACCAGATTCGTTTTTCAATTCAGCCTGTGTGTGTGTGTGTGTGTGTCTGATCCCTGGTGAATAGAATAAAAAACTTGCTTTATTCTTGTGACCGCTTGGTGGCTTGTAGCAGTTGTTGTTTGCTTTTTTTTTTTTTGGTATTTATTTACATTAAACAGTAGAAAGAAAGTCTTTTCAATACAACGATTTAAAAAACCTTTTATTTTTAAACGATATCTTAACGTTTGATTATTGAAAATTTTTCTTGTTCTATAGCCTACCAGGAAAAAAAAGTAAGAAAGATATCTATGACCTTTCAAAAAAGTGAAATGTTCTTTATCACTTGTATGAGTAGTGAGAAAGAAAAAAATCAGGTGTCAATGACTCATGCTTCAGGTCATATTTTATGAGTCATATTTGAAGAAATTTTAAAAAATCTTTTTCAAAAAAAAAAATTAAATAATTAATTTTCTGGCTCAAAAATTCGTTGCTTTGATCCCAATAACCGGTTTTTTGTTTATTTCTGATTCAAATAAACGATAATCTTCTATTAACCAATTGAAATACTAACTCTTAAAGAGTGAAGAAGGATTTTCAAAAGTTTTAACATTTCAAAAAAAAATGGAAGAGCAAAACTTCATTATTATGAATAATTCAATATATTTTTTTGTATCATTATTTTGACAAATTGTTATTCTGTCTCCAAAAAACCGAAGGGAAGAAAACTATTTTGTCGTAAACTTTTTTTTTTGCTGTGATGCAATAAGTTAAATTAAAGTCAGTCTTTTGTTTTGTTTAGGTTGCACAAAAAAAAAAAAAAAAAAATGACAACAACTTAATGATTTTTGTACCAAAAGTGTTTGTTCTATAATATTCTATTATAGAGATGAAATGCTACAAATGCTAAAAACGCAATAGCCGAATAAATGTTTTTATTTTTTGTTTTCTATTATCATTATTTTAGATGATGATGATGACTGTTGCTGATTGTCGCTTTTTGCTTGTTGTCTAATTTATGTTGTTCCAGAGACATAAATTATAAATAAAATGAGAGTAAACGAAAAAAAAAAAAAACTGACATTTTGTCAAAAAATAATACAATTTTTTTTTTTTTTTTTTGGCCAATGAAAATACTATAGTCTCAGAAAGAAAAAAGTGCGAACGTCGTTCAATTATTAAAATTTTACGAAAAATTTTTTGTTTATTTTTAATAGTTCTTTTTGGAAAAAAAAAATAGTTTTAAATTATAAGTTTTTTTTTTCTCTGAAAATCTCAACCACCACAAATAAATAATCAGATTTGAGCTTGGTTTTGATTATGCGCCAGTGCTTCTTCTTCTTCTTCTTCTTCATATATTGTTTGTATCACTTCATTTTGGGTTTTTTTTTTCATGGTTTTCTAGGCTTTTGTTTTGTTTTCTTGTTTTGTTTTCTTTTTGTTTCATTCATATTCAATGTTTAATTAAAACCTAACCAGAAAACAAAAATTTGAAAGAAATGCAGAAAAAAAAACTAATAAACTAAAGAAAGTTAACTCTGTGATTGTGTGTGTGTGTGTGTGTGTGTGTGTGTGAGAGTCTAGGAGCAAGAAAAAAGAAGCATCCTTATCAATGTTCATTATGGCATAGATTAATTAACTAATTTAAATTAAGCTCATGGACTGTGTGTGTGTGTGTGTCTACTTGCTCTGTCATTTGTGAACAGCATCGTTGTTGGGTCTTTTTTGCCTCTCTGAAACTTCTTTTTTGATTCGAAAAAATATAAAAAAACTTGGTGATTCTCTTGAGTATCGTTTAAAAAAATCGGATGAAAAAGCAAAAGAAGAAAAAGAAAAACTTTTATTATCATAAAATATATAAAAAATAATAAATTTATAAATAAAAACTTGAATTTTTATTATTATTTTTGTTGCCAGTTAAAAAAAAAAAAAAAAAATGAAATATTAAATTTTGAATAAAATATTTATTTATTTATTCTCTCTTCTGCTAAAATTAAATGCGCTTAGTTTTAAAATAATAATAAAAATTATAATAAACAAAATTAATTTAAAAAAGCCAAATTTTTTTAAAACAGTTACCAATCGTATTAAAACAATGAAAAAAAATGAGATTAATCGATGGTTTTTTAATAATTTTCAAAAACTAAAATGATTTTCAAAAAAAAAACAGAACGAAAGTGCTTGGATTATTTCGATTCAAATCTATTCTGACCATCTCACTTTCATCTACCAACATCTTAACAATAAAAACTTTTTTTTTTAAGAAAAGAACAGTTTTGAGATCGATTCAATGTCAATCTAAAACAAACCAAGAAAAAAAAAACGAAAAATAATAGATAAAACTTATACAGGATTCTACAGAAAAAAAAGAAGAAAATCTAGATGAAAGAAAAAAAAATTACGAAGACTAATTTAAGTTGTAATGATGTAGCCAACACACACTATTACTAGCTGAATCCCTTGAGGCAAACACCACCACTAGATCTTGGGGACTCGAGAATCATTCTAATGAACTTCCCGAAGGAATTGTGTGTGTGTGTGTGTGCAACAATTGAATAGAAAGTGAAGAAACGAGACGTGGTGCCCAACTAATAACACACAAACAGTCGATACATGCTATCATCAGATCACTTGACAAATAAACACAAACCAATGAACAAAATAATAATAATAATAAAAGAAAAAAGAAGAACAAATTATTTACTTACCAACATCTTGCTTTTTTTTTTCTTCAAATCATAATTAAACCCAAACGAATCTTATGATTGTGTGTTCCAAACAACAACAAGAAAAAACCTTCTTGATCTTGGTCCAAAAAAAAAAAAAAACAAAAACTCAAACAGCAAACTCAAATAACATAACTTGAACACCAATATTGTGTCGTTTTATTTTCATTAAGAAAAATAAAATTATTGAAAAAATTATATTACTAATAATAGAAGAAAATGAGAACATTCATCTCGTCTATTATTATTATTATTGTGATAGAAAATGAATAATTCTTATGATTCAGAGATCAATCAACCGCAAAACTCAATTTCATTATTGTATACTTCCCTTCAAATTTTTTTTCAATGTTGAAATTGTACAGTGAATTAGAGAGAAAATATTTTTGTTGGCATCAATTCTCTTTTTGGTGTCAATGGTGTTTTTAAATTCAAAAAAGTTATTTTTTATCATCAGTGTTGATGCCCGACTTTCCTCCCCTCTCTTCTTCTGTATTCAAGCTGAAATTTTTTAAATAATTTTTTTTTTTTTTGTATTAAAATATTAGTTTTTAAAATTGAAAGAAATTTTAAGAACTACTAAGAACCAAAACAAACAAGACAAAAATAGAATAAAAGAAAATGGAATCCTAATTTTTTTTTCTGTGACAATAATAAGAATAAATAAGTCAAACATCAATGCAAATGTTTATTTATGAAAATGATAATTCAATTTGCTATTTGAATTGGAAAAACCCAAACAAGAGAGTTGATTCAACTTTATTATTCGATTTTCAAAAAAAATTCTCCAAATGAATTTAAGATTTTCAAATCATTTTCAATCGTAAAAACAAGAGCACAAGAATAATAAGTTTTTTTTATCTTAACAATACAAGAATAATCATCAATTAGGCCTAGGCTTTCAATGAAAAACGCCTTAAAATTTTAATAAATTTTTTTTTTTCCATTTGCAGTTAGTTTTTTTCTCTGTTCTATTTATTATGATTCATGTTGAAAAATAAAAACAGAAAAATTGTCATATTTATTATGATGTCAAAAGTTTTTGACCAAAAAAAAAAAAAAATATAATAATAATAATAAATTTGAATTTCAAATTAGATTTTAAAACAGAAGTTGAACAAAAATTATTTCGAATAATAAATTTACAATTGAACATAAATTTCGAAGAAAGAAAAAAAAACCGAATAAATTTAATTTTCTATTTATTTATTTTGATTGACGTCAGTTTTTATATTTATTTAATTCTAGTGATGAAAACAACGAAAAAGAAAAACGAATTTTTTCAGTTAAAAAAAAAAACACCAAATCTTTGTTGAATTTCTGTGTTGTTTCAGGTAGTTTTTCTTTTTGGTACATCTTGGTTTACTTTTGTTATCTCAACAAAAAAAAACCAACAATTCACTAGAAAAAAAACCTGGTTGTTTCTTGCTAGAAAGTTTATTTGACTTATTCGGACTGTTTGTTTATTTGTTACGTTAAGTTTGATTGCTTACATACATTTTACTAGCCAAATTAAATAATAAAAAAAATTTTGGCAGAAATTTGATGGGACTAAAACACACACACACACACACAAGACATATCTAAAGAATGAATTTCTTTTATCAAGTTTAAGTGAATTGGCACCAAGTTTTTTTTTCTAGCGGTCTATTAAATGGCCTCCAGTAATCAAATTAACTGGATAACTGAAAATAAAGACCCGAGAAAAATAAAAAAAGACCCCACAAAATCGATAGGACAAATTTGGTTGAAAACAAAGCAAAAAGTTTTTTTTCTGCGAACTTGATTGACCATCAAAAGCAACCAATTGAACCACACAGTAGTCTTAATACTTTTAAATCCCAGCACTAAACAGCAAGAAAAAGTTCATAACTCAACTTTAATGTTGAAAAGAACTTTTCTTCTAGTTTTTTTTTTTTTTGATGAATTTATTTTTTCCAGTTTCTTCGAAAAGTTTTCAGAATTTTAATTTTATTTGGGAAAAAAATTTTTATATAGACACTACACAACAGAATAATATGATTGATATTGAATCAATTTGAAATGATAAAAAAAAAATATTTTAACGTATACAATACGATGTTTAGTATATTAACATAAAAACTTGGTATATTTTATATATATCGTGATTTGAAATTCTAATTCTATCTATTCAACTAATAAAAACCATTTTTTTCATCCAAAAATTTGTAATCTTTTTGTAAGGTATACTCCATACCGTAGTTTTTTTAATGGGTTTTCTCCTCTTCTTCTTGTTATTCTGGTTATTGTTGTTTTAAAATTCTTCTTTTTTTTTAATATCAATTTTTTTTTCTTTATAAAATTTGAAGCAAGAGTATCGCAATTTTTAGAGTTTTTTTAACCAATCTATAGTATTGATATTTAATAAGAAACGGGGAAAAAAAACGCCAAAAGCTTTTGAAATTTTATTTAAAATTACAAATTTTCAAGTAATTTTTGGTTTCTTTTTTTTCAGGCATTGTTTTATCTTAAAGATCATTTTATTTATTCTTGGAAAACAAAAAACAAAAAAATTCGATATATAAGGAGAAAAATGTATTTTTTGTTTTCTGAGGGGGAGGGGGGGGAAATAATAATGGAATAAATTGGAGAGACGACGTTAACGCGCGTATCATAATATTTTGGAGCACTTTTATTCAAGAACTTTTTTTTCTGGGGAAATGCTTTCGACAAAGTCCTCAGGGACATTTTCCCAGGCACGATCGACCTTGCAAAAAACGACGCTTCATTTTCGTTGTCGTAGTTTGGTTTTGGATGTTGCTGTTGTTAAAAACTTATCGAAACTATCTGGATTGGTTTGCATCTGATTCTATATAAGTTTTTTTTTCCCGTATAGCGAGCCTATCGTTGTCGTTGTTTGTTCACAAATGTTTCGATTATGGCGGTTGATTTTTCATTTTTTTTCCTCAGTTTTTTTCTAATGCTAAATCATTTATGGTTTTTATTTATTTATTTTTTTTTTTTGTTCAATTACTTTGCTTTCATTTTTATTTATTTCCTATTTATTTCTCATATTTTAAATATTTTAGCGAAAATATGACGAAACAACTTATTTCTACCATTTTTTGTTCGTATAGTTTAGCTCAAGAACAGCAATCAACACACAGCTACTAAAATCGACTGAGAAAACAACAGTAGAAACTTTTTTTTTCATATCAAATTTGATTGCAGAAACCAAAACGAAAAAAAAAAAAAAAACATCAAAGCTGCAATCGAGGCATTGCCTCTGGCTTCTCTGATTCTCTTGTTTTTAAGTTGTATGTTTTTTTTTTTATATTTTCATACTCCTTATAATGGAATAGGACACAATAATCAAACAAGGCACATTAATCAAACAAATCAATTTGCTTTATTGGCTACAACAATGTTGGCCAGAACAAAAGCAAAAATTTTGCTGTGCCAAGCTACGTTTGATGTGTTTGTTGTTTTGTTTTGTTTTTTTTTTTTTTGTCTTGTGAAGAGATTCAATTTAAGAAATGATACAGCAAGAAAGAAAGAAAGTGAGAAAACATTGTTAGAAATCAAACGAAGAAGAACAACTAAAAAAATAAGCAATATATCAATTCATTTGTAACGTGTGTTTATTGTTTGGAATTGATTGTTACAAATCTCTTGCTAGAATCAATAAATAAAAGACATTAAGATTTATTATGTGTCTTGATTTTTTAGTTTTTCATTATAATTTTTTGATTAAAGAGATTTTTTTTTTTGAAAATTTTTTAATTTAATTTTTTAAAACACTTTTAGGTATTTTTAATGTATTTTTCACAATATTTTTTTTAAATTTTCTATGATAAAATTCTAGAGATTTTTGATTTTTACTTGAGTTGCGTTATTAGAACAAAAAAATTTCAGTTTCATTTTTTTTTGTGGCACATTATTTGCAATAAAATACAATTTCAGTTTTTCGTATCATCATTGAAACCAAATGGAACCAACAACATTCAACCAGCCAACCAAGCCAACAAAAAAAAACCGATCAGCTTCGCTTGATTTGATTCTTCTATACTCTTTTAGTTTTGTTTTGTCTCAATTTTTTCTTCTATCCTTTGACTGTTTTCACGAGTTTAGTGACTTTAATTTAAAAGTCATCTACTATTTACTAGTAGAACCTAAAACTATCAACAGTAAAAGTAAAGTACGTGAAATATTCTCTCGAGGATTGACGTTTCTTTCCTATTTTTTTTTTTTTTGTTATATGTAAAATTCTATTTGATATTTGTGTTTATTTAAGAAAAAGAAAAAACAAAATTTCAAACATTCGAATTTGTTTTTCTCTTATATTCTAAAGATTTTGATTTTGAAAATTTGAAAAAGAAACAGAAAACTTTCAGATAAATTAAGATGAATCGAAGTGCTAACAACAGCAAAGCGAAAACAATGGATAAACTAATTTCATGATGGATGCGGCTTAGATTTTATTATCAAACACAAAAAATTTCCAACTCAAATTTTTTGATTTAACTATATCTATAAGCCATTGGTTAAGAAATATCACAATTTTTTGTTTTCTTTGATATTGATGTTTATACGAAATACTTATTCATATCTAGGATATTTGATTCTTAGCACTGAGAAGCTGTTCATTTACAGTTTTTAAGAATTCAAAAAAAAACCTAGACTGACTTGATATCAATAATATGGTTAAATTACTGAAATTGATTGTATTTTGTAGAAAAAAAAAAATTTTTTTTGTTGTTGAAGTTTTCATTTGTAATTAATTAATTACATATTTCATCGAGAAGAAACTAAAAGGTCATATCAAATTTTTCAATGAAACAAAAGACAGCAAACCAATAGAAGAACCTGAAGAAATATCAAAACAATTCTTTTTATTTTTAATAAGATTTTTCTTCTTTTTCTTTTTATTTTGTCGATTAATGATTGGCAAAGGGCCCTAAAAGTGAATTATTTCTCAAATTCTCTCTTGATGTTCCCATTTGGGAGTCATTATTCTTCTTAGAGAGAATAGAAAGCAAAAAAAAGAAAAAAAAATTCTATTTCTATTCTTTCTTTTTTTTCTATGTTGTTTGTTTGGTCGGCTTATTTTATTTTATTTCATTCAGCTCATTCATTCATTGCTTTCAACCATTGAATTCTATAGCAAAGAAAAATGAATGAAATATCACAAATTATAAACAGCAACAAAAAAAAAAAATTGGTGCTAATTGAACAGACAAATGAATTGGTAAAAAAAAAACTAGAATAACCAGAGAATAGACGAATTTTTTTTTTTCTATGAAAACTCGAAAACAACACCAAAAAATCGACCACTTAGAAGTTTTTCAGATATGATTGCTTGATAACAATTATCAATAGCTAGGAAAAAATCATACAATATCAACGTATTTTTTTTCTGATAATCTAAATAAATAAAGCAATTCTTTTCGTTCTTTCCATTATTAAAAGATCTCAGATCTATAGAGAGCCATGAGAATGATCAAACTGGGTTTCATTATTTTTTTTATATTTATTTTCTTGTTTATCTATAAATATAGTGAAAAAAATAAAATAAAAAATAATAATAAAAGACTATTATTTTCTAGGTGCCTCGAATTTGACTAGTAAATATTTTTCTAGAAAATAGAAAACTCCTCAGAGACCTTCAATATTGCATATTGCATTGTGGAATAGAAGAAGTAAAAAAAAAACAAAATAAACAAACGGAATCATTTGTTATCAATGATGAAAATAACCGAAACCAACTAACGACAACAAAAAAAAAAAAGCAAAACAAAACTCCATTTCACAAAATGGAAATATCCTAGCATAAAAAAAATGAATGAAAACTAGAATATTATTCTAATAAAAGATGGTGAAAAACGAAATAGATAGACGCACATTTATTTTGCTCTCTTCTCCACTTAACTTTGAAATCATTAAATTTTATCATTTTTGTTTTTTGTAAGTTCCAATGTTCTGCTGTTGGAAAAACGGGTTAGAATAGGTGTCTTTTTTTTTTGTATACATCAAACACACAATGACAACAACAATGGCTAAAGGCTTTTGGCTGCTTAATGGCACACTTCCTACCATGTAAAATGATGAATAAAAAAAAAAACAAAACATTACTTTAAATAACCAGATTCCAGTTTTTTTTTCATACCAAATTTTTACCAATTCTTCTTTGATTGTCGTCTTTGATTTTTTTTTTCTGTTTACCATTTATTTCTATCACTGTTAAAACGAATGAACCAAATGAAGCAATGAAAGCGTTTTCAACATAATAAAATAATGCTGAAATTGTAAGCAATATGCCTAGGAAAGAGGAAAATAATCACTTTCGATTTCCTCCTTGTTCGAAACAAATTGGTTTCCAATTTTTTTTCTTTTGATCTTTGACAATAGTTTTGATCCAAACAAATAGAAAAGAGTTCAAAGAATCGAATAGAATAATAGAAAAAAAAAACAGAAGATTTTATTTGGAGAATTTTACTGCTCCAAGAGCATTATCATTATTACAGAGGTTTATTATTATTATTATTGAGGCTTCAAGATGATGAGATATTTCATGAGATGCCATATCATTAAATCTTATTACTGTCATTATCATTATTAGTTGTTTTGAACCTGAAACGAATGAGCAACTATAAAGTGCAAATGTATCAAACCAGAGAAAAAAAACCAAACAAAAAGGGTTGATGCTCGAATTTAAACTTCGGGAAACTAAAGAGATCTTTTTTTCGTTTATTTTAATTCCAACTAATTGCTTCAAAAAAAAAAACAAACTTGAAAGCTTTAAAACTTTTTCTTTTAAATTTTAAGTCTTTTCATTTATTTTTATTTTTTTTAATCAATGATTAAATTAATTTTTGTTTTAATGATTGAAAATTGTTTTTCGTGAAAAAAGTTTTTTTTTATAAAAAATATTCTGATTTTACATTCAAAAAATTTCATTTTCTTGAAGTTTACGAAAAATATAAGAAAAAATATTGTGGTTCTTGTAAACAGCCGTGACAAAGAAAAATGTTTATTTACATTATTTACAAGATATCTAATAATCAGAGAAAAAATTTATCTTTTTTACCAATCGGCAGCTCCGTTAGCCAAATAATCTTTACGGCCAACACTGGATGCTTGTTTATTTTGAATGGCTTCCAGTTTGGGACAATTGGTGATACGATGTCCAAGACCACCACAATACGCGCAACCTTTTTCGTCTCCCATTTCCAGATACTTTTCGTTTTCTGTTTGCAAAGCTGCCAAAAATGGTGGCAATTTTTGCTTGGCTTCTATCAACAAATGCTTGAGATCCAATAGAATCGATTCGTCGACTGATTTGTTAATGAAAGTGGTAGCAGTACCTTTTTTCCCATAACGACCAGTACGACCGATTCGATGTACATAATTTTCAATGTCATCAGGCATATCATAATTTATTACATGTTTAATCTCAGGAAAATCCAATCCTTTTGAAGCAACATCCGTAGCTACCAACACATCTTTTTGTCCATTTTTGAATTCATTAATGGCTCGAACTCGCTCTTCTTGATCTTTGCCACCATGAATGGCGACCGCTTCGATACCTTTGAGCAAAAGATATTCGTGAATAGAATCTACATCTTGTTTTTTCTCTGCAAAAATCAATACAGGTGGCTCCGTTTTTTGAATAGTTGATAGCAAGTGAACAATCTTTGCTTCTTGCTTTACGTATTCGACTTCTTGAACGACATCTTTAGAAGCTGCTCCGGCACGTCCCACATTAATTGTTATTGGTTTAACTAAAGCACTACGAGCAAAATTTTGTATTTTTTTAGGCATAGTTGCAGAAAATAACAAAATCTGTCTTTGACCAGAAAAGAAAGAAAAAATATGTCTTATGTTTTCTTCAAACCCCATATCAATCATCCGATCAGCTTCGTCCATCACTAAATAACGACAAACATTGAGATTGACAATTTTTTTCTCTAGCATATCAATTAATCGACCAGGAGTGGCTACCATTATATGTATCCCTCGTTTGATAACATCCATTTGTTCTTTCATTGAAATTCCACCAATACAGAGACATGAGCGCAATCTAGGAATGTTGTGATCAGATAAATGCATGTTATCTGAAAAAAACTCTATAATTTCAAAGATTTGTCGAGCGAGCTCACGTGAAGGAACTATTATCAATCCATATGGTCCTTCATCACGATTGAAAGGCAATTTGTATTCTTGTTCTAAACAGAACATAATGATTGGAAGAACAAAAACAAACGTTTTACCGGAGCCAGTAAAAGCAATTCCAATAATATCTCGACCCGATAACACAGCAGGTAACCCTTGCATCTGTATAGGCGAAGGTTTTTTTACTTTTTTTTTATGTAAAATGTTGATGAGAGACTTGGGAAATTTCATTGATCGAAAAGAAGTGATTGGTGGTGGCAAAGATTCTCCTTCGACTGCAATACGAAATTTTTCTCTTATTTTTTCGTGAACACTTTCTGGCAAATTTCGAATGTATCGAGGAGCCTTCCAAGATGTTTTCATTGAATCTTGATATTGAATGCCTTTTGCTAATTCTGATACTGCCATCAAGGCTTTTTTTTCAGCGACACTTTCTAAAATATTTTCTTCTTCTTTTAGTTGCTTTTCAATATCATTTTCTTTTTTAGCTTCGGCTTTTTTTTTAAGTTCAGAATGTTGATCTAAAAGACTGAGTTTAGCTTTTCTCAGTTTTTCCAATTCATCAATATCGTTTTCATTTTTTGAATCATTTGCATCAATTGCTTCGTTTTCAGAATTGGAAAGTGAAAGAGAATCTTCATTATCGTTGAGCAAACCGAGTAAAGCCAATTTTTTATTTTTTATTTGTTCGAAATTTTCGTTTTTTCTTTGTTTCAGAGGAATGTAAGGAGTATAGTTTTCAAGATCAGATACATCTGACTCTTCATTTGAAGATTCTTTTCGATATCTCTGGATTGAAAAAAAACAAATTTTAAAATATTGATATTGTTTTCGAAAAAAAACCTTAAAATTTTTGGCTTCTGAATCCTTGTTTAAATCGAGATGCTCCATTTTTATTAACTTTTAAATTTCAAGTTAACTAATCAATTTAAATAATTCATTTTGTAAAAAAAAAACAAATTCCAAAAATTTCATCAAAACATTTGGTATCGTTTTAATATCGATATTATTTTTTTTCGAAATGAAATCAGAAAAGCCTGCTATCTGTCGGCTATAAAGTAACATTCATGAAGTTTGAAAAATACTTTTTTACGTCTTTGTCATTTTTAGGGTGCACCGCTTTATTCAGATCTAAGAAGAGGAAAGTAAAAAATAATTTCATTTATAGAAATTGAAAAAATATCATCTTGATGTTTGACAAGTCGGAACATGGCGTTATCTGATCCACTTTCTTCAATGAAGAAAACTTTTCAAAAAAAAACATAAGCTGTCAAAATTTGAAATAAGTTTTTTTTTTAAATTGTTCTTGCTTTGATCGAATTAAAATTTATTCGAATTTATAGTTTTATTTAAATTTTTTAGAATGAAAAAGTCGTTTTTATAGAAAGCCCATTGAACTAGTTTGAGCGATTTTTTTAAATATACAAATTAACAAAAGAATCGAAATGACTATTATGTTACTTTTTGAAAAATATTCATTTAGCTGGATTTGTTTGATGACAATGATTTTTTTGCTTCATTTAGAACAACAAGAGGTTTCATCGAGCGAAAAGAATGATTCAGAAACCAATGTATTTGATTATACATGTAGCTGGTCTTTTTTCACAGTATTGCAACGACACGAACCATTTATTTTGTTTAAAACCCGAATCGGATTTCAAATTTTCAGTCTTGACCAAATGAAGGATTCAGAACAGAACAAGTAAAATTATATTTTTCAAACGAACAAACTTATTGATGAGCTCTCTCGTTCATTCCCAGAGACTGTTATCGTGAACAAGATTTACATATGAAAAACAACATTTTCTACGAAGTACACAGTTCAATCGATTACTTTGGCTACAATGTCAATAATAATTATATAGTTTTTTTCCAAAAAGATCGTGGCCAAATCTGTTTTTACAATCTTCTGAAAAGGTTTCGAAAAAATTATTTGAAAAAAAAAATTCTTTAAAATTTCTGAAAAAATTTTCAGCCAATGGAACTATGCCATTGATTCGCGAAACAATTTGAAAGGATGTTTCCCTGTAAGATCATACAACTCTTTCACTATCAGTCACACTAGAAATGCCATCTACGGTCTTTTAAATGGAAAAATCGTTTTGGATGCATTTTTCAATTATCAATGCAATGTTAATTTAAATTATAACGGTACCATTTATCCGGAAGACATTTTACATGTTAGCAATTTTGAATCATATAAAGATTATTTATTTTTATGCTCATCACAAAGCATTCGAATATTAGATCTTTCTGGAGAATTGTTAAAAACAATTCACTTGCCTTGTCTATTTAAATTGATTGACAGTAATCAATTAGAACAGTTGTTTATCGTTTGTCAAAAAAAGAAAAATGTATTCGCTTTGTTGAAATATAACTTGAAAAAATGGAAAAAATCACAAACAATCAAAATTTTCGAAAACTATACTGACATTGAATCTCTTTCAGTGAGTAATCGCTGGATTTTGGTAGCACTCTACTATGATTCAAATAGCGTCACTGAAATCAAGATAATATCATTGGACAACTCAGAAATAACCTATAGCAAAGAATGTGTTTCCAAGTATCGAAGTTCATATAAAAAAACTTTGTTAGTTGATCCACTGGCAGTAAAACTAGAAAGAAACCTTTGCAACGGAACTGCTAACCAAAAAATTTGCGACAAATTCAAATCCATCAATCCCGAAATTAAATGCGACGTTTCGGTTTGAATTTTTATTTTAATTTTTATAAAAATTTTAAACTATTATTTAAAATCTTGTAGAATTTGTTTCGTTTGACAAAACAAGAATTGATAAGTAAGTAGAAACTAAAAAAAAAAAGTTAAAACAAGGTCCAAATTTTTTTTTTGTTACTTTTGAAGTTGAATGAAGATTATATCTTTAAAACAATATTAGACGTTAGTGTTTTCCATTTAAAACAATTAAATGAAAAAATTTGCATGGAAATTTGAAAAAAAAGAAGAATTTATTCACAAATCGAATAATTTGGACCATTTCCAAAAAAAAAAAAAAACGCGTGTCTCTAAAATAAAAATTTTTTTTCTTTAGATCCAACTGAAGCCGAAAACGAAATAACTACTAAAAGAAACTTTTTGATATTTTTATTTGCCTTTGCCTTAGTTCTTTTGATGGCTCATAAAATTTTTAAAATAACTAAAAATAATTGAAAACTATTTTTCAAATTAAATTTAATTAAGATAATTTTAGACTTTCATTTTTTTTTATTTTTATAGAAATGCTTCATTGATATCAACCTAGAAAACTGAAATTCTAATAATTAAAATACTATTATTACATCGTAAACTAATTTGAAAATCATTAAAAAAAAAGTTCATAAAAATTCTGCTCAGGCATCAAAAGTCTAAATAAAAGGTAATTAAAAAAGTTCAAATTGTAAAAAAAGAAATAGTGAAAAGAGAAAAAAAGAAAGAAACAAGCAATCGATGGTGGACAATCGATGATATTAGCTTTTCTGTCAGCCAGTGTACGTCGTTTCGGTGACGTACGTTTTTTACGTTGTTCGCTTTGGTGTGTGTGGTTGTTGTTTATGTGATGATTCGGTGGAATGAGTTTTCTGTTTCGTATTTTTTTTTCAAATCAATTGTTTTTAAATTTTCATTGTATAACAATTATTCTAAACCAGAATGTATCTCAAAACAATTGAGTTATTCTTTTTCCGTTGATTTTTTTTCTATCTAAAAAAAACGATTTGGTTTTTTTCACGTTTTTACTTGGAATAAAATTCAAATCATGTTCGATTGCTTCAAAAATCCAAATTCTTACCATTATTAATACCACCGGGTTTTAAAGTTCCTCATTATGTTGTGATATTGAACTCAATTTCAATTTGATAATTTGATATTATTTTCTTAAAGTTTTATTGAAAAGAAAAAGTTCAAATAAACCAAATAGAAAAATGGCATTGAATTCATCAGCATCGAGTAGTGCTAATACATCATCTTCGACATCCATAAACAATCGGATTCGCAATCAGTCATCAACCGCTTTCACAACATTAATATCAAAACTACAGCAATCATTTAGTGAGGCCATGTCGGTCCAAAAGACCACCGTAGATAAAAGAAATTTTGAGCGGACTTACAAAAACATGAACAGAGTATGTTATTGAAAAACGTTCTTTTTTCCTCTTTTTGTTGTTTTCCTCTTTGTCAAAATTTATATTTAATAAAATAAAGCAGGAAACCGTCAATAATCGTTTTGTAAATTGATAATTTACTACCACCATTATAAATAAATTATCTATTTTTTAACATTAGTTTAACAATGTTTTTTATCTTTAACAAACTGACAGGTTGTCAAGTTGTGTCAACAAAGCCGAATGAATTTGAAAAATTCACCACCGTTTATTCTTGATATTTTACCGGAAACGTTTCAACATTTGAACACAATATATAGTAAAAATGAAGAAAAACTGCACGTGCTCGATGAAAATGAATATTTTCGAATTTTTTTAGAAAATTTAAATAAAAAATGTAAACAAGCAATTAAACTTTTCAAAGAAGGCAAAGAAAAAATGTTTGACGAGGCTAGCACGTACCGACGTAATTTAACGAAGCTATCGCTAGTTTTTAGTCATATGTTATCTGAGCTTAAGGCCATTTTTCCTAGCGGAATTTTTGCTGCTGATAGTTTTCGAATAACAAAATCTGATGCCACTGATTTTTGGAGAAATTCATTTGGTGATAGGTTTGTTATTTTAAAAAATTGTGTTTCATTAAATATTAAATCATATAATTAATTTTTTTACTAGAACTATTGTGCCATGGAGGTTTTTCCGTCAAGCTCTTCATTATGTTCATCCTATCAGTTCTGGTCTAGAAGCAATGGCACTTAAATCTACTATAGATCTAACTTGCAATGATTATATTTCAAATTTTGAATTTGATGTTTTTACTAGGTTTAAAAATTTATTTTTTTAATTAAAAATTAATCATTTATTTTAAAGACTTTTTCAACCTTGGCCAACATTGTTGAAAAATTGGCAAATACTCGCTGTTACTCATCCTGGTTATGTAGCTTTTCTGACTTATGATGAAGTCAAAGCTCGACTGCAAAAATACATCAACAAACCTGGAAGGTATTCTTTTTTTAAATTCTAATTCGAATTAATTTTTTTTTTTTGTAGCTACGTTTTTCGTTTATCTTGCACACGTTTGGGACAATGGGCTATAGGTTACGTTACACCCGATGGAAATATTCTGCAGACCATTCCTCAAAACAAACCTTTGTGCCAAGCTTTATTAGAAGGTTATAGAGAAGGATTGTAAGTTTTTATTACTTATTTTTCGGTATTTGATTTCGGTTTTTTTAGTTATCGTTATCCGGATGGTCGTAATGTTAATCCGGATTTGACATTAGCCGTTACTTCAATGCCTGAAGATCACATTCGAGTTACTCAAGAGCAATATGAGCTTTATTGTGAAATGGGTTCTACTTTTCAACTTTGTAAAATATGTGCTGAAAATGACAAAGATATTCGTATCGAACCATGCGGTCATTTGTTGTGCACGCCTTGCTTAAACGCTTGGCAAGTAAGTATTTTTTTAATTTCTTTTTTAAGTTGATTAATTGATTCCTTTCAGGATACTGAAGGTCAAGGATGTCCTTTTTGCCGTGCTGAAATTAAAGGCACTGAACAAGTTGTAGTCGACCCTTTTGATCCAAAGGGAGTGATGTCTTCAAATCGTCATAATATGCGAAATACAGTGCAACAGACCACAATAACTTCCCCAACTACAAGCACAAATGATAGCCATCAATCCACTTCATTATCTTCAAACAACAATATCTCTACTAACAATAATTTTGATTTATTGACTGTTGACGAAAACGAAAGTTGTTTCGAGGTATGAACCACGATTTTGAATAATTTAATTGAACTTCTCGGTTGAGTTATGTTTTATTTTTAAGCTTTTTCTCTAAATCAATGTATAATAATTTTAACATTTTTTCAAACCTGATCCTTTATTGTATTTTTTTTTAATGACCTCAGGATTTTGTTTTTATGATTTGACATGTTATTTTGTACATAGAATGTTTTTTAGAAATAAACGTATGCTTTGCGTTTTTTTATATTTTTTTTTAAGTGATTAAATTTTTTTATTAAATTTTGGTTTTTATTTTTAGGATCCGAATACTTGGATCGATTCGCTTCAATCATTGGCAATTTTTGCAAAATTTCCTCTTGAAGAGGCAAGCATTTTGGGGAATAATTTTTTTAAATAAAAAGTTTAATTTTTTTTTTAACAAGCAGAATTCACCACCTCTTTCTGTTTCGAAAGAACCACGAATTTTAGATAGTAATCATAATCTACCGCCACCGATCCCTCCACGAAAGCTTTCACCTTTGAACACTCCAACGAAGCATCAAACAAATAGCCATATATCGAATTTGTTTGCAATAGCTTCGCAACAAACTTCTGATTCTTCTCACTCAGAGCAATCTTCATTAAATTCATTAAACATTAATAACAACAATATTTCGGCATTTAACGATGAAATTTTCAATAGACCATCCACGGCAAGTCATCACAATTTTCATCAAATTCCTTGTACAGTGGCCTCAGCTGCTGGTGCTTCTGCTCAAACAACCCAAATTGAGAATGTTTTGAATGTTGAGTGAAAATTCAAAATTTTGTCACCACAATTTTCACAGTCTAGTATTTTCCAAATTGAATTTAAAAAATAACCTGGTGGAACCAGGCTATAATGTGTTACTTATTGATTTTTTTTTTAAAACTTGATATTTGAAAAAAATTCTAAAAAAGTAAAATTTACTTTAAATAATTTAAATTGAATTTTTTTTTTGTAAAATAAATTTTTTTTGTATAAATAAATTTCAAAAAAAAGAATATCATCACGAAATTTATTGACCAATTGGACAAATTTTATAGTAAAAATACAGCCTTGAAAAAAGGCCTAGAAAGATTTATTTTTATTTCTGAAAAAAGCCCTATTTTTCATTCATCCTATTAATTGCACTTTAATTTAAATTAATTCTATAAAACCGTTTAAAATTTTAAAAAAAAAACGCAAATTTTTATTCAAATTTGAAGGTTTGAAATGCATCGGAAAAGAATTTTTCAGAGTTTTGGTCATGTCAAGCGAAAAATTTAAACTATGCCTTTCTCATTAGAATTTAGATGCTTTGATCATTTTCATGCTTTGAAAACAGTGTATATTCAAAATTTTGGGTTTGTAGACGTCCTTAATATTGAGCGAATGTATTATTGAACTTTTTTCTTTGTCTCGGTGAGATCAATATCATTTTTGATGAATTAAAGAAATTTTGAATTTCAATATAGAGAAAAAATAATTTAATAAAATTTATTTGAACTAAAACAAAATAAGCGCATGTGTTGAAACGTAAACAAAGCATCTTTGTTTCTTTTCCCCATCATTATTTTAATTTATTTATTATTGTTATAGACTTTTAAACAGTGTTCAAGTAAAACAAAACCAGAATGAAGCTATGACTAACACCACTTTTTGGAATTCTCTTGTAAGAAAATTCATAATTTGCATTTTTTTTGATAAAAAACAAAACAATGCACATTGTACATTATTGTAATAAAAACTGAAAATAAATCAACTATCAGCTAAGTTTTCCCCAAGTTTGTTCTATAGAAAACAATTTGTTCTGCTGAATATTTCAAATTTATGGAACAATGTAAAACGAAAAAAATTATAACAAGCTAATTCGGGTTTTTTTTAGGAACGCGGATTAATAATCGGCTAGTTTAGTTTTTCCAAGCAAAATAAACAAACAAATTGTTTCAATCAGAGAAAAAACTGATTAAACAAATATATTGGTCCAAATATATTGTGCCAACCCTACAACCATTGACCTTTCATTCTTCTTTTTGTTTTCTACTGTGTCTACTCGTTTGGCCGGCTCTTATTATTTACTTGGATGATGCAACATACAAGCACAAACCCACAGACAATAAACAGCCAAAAATGGCGCGCTTCTTTTTGAATGGTGAGTGTGTGTGTGTGCGTGAGTGTCTGAAAAACCGTGGTTGTAGTGTCGGTTGCTGGTTTTTTTTCTTTTTGAGAAAAAAACCGTCCTATTTATTTCATCTGAATAGTTGTTATTGGTAGAAATTTTGTTCAACGTTCAAAAAAAAAATATTAGCGAGAGATTGAGAATGAGAGAGATTGAGAGGAGAACCCTTCTCTTGATCGTTTTGCATTGTTCCGAAGGAACAAGCGAATGAACGAAAGAATGAACAAACAAACGCACTAAACATACACTCACACACACACAATGTGCTCATATTCACACTTGATTATTGTTATTATTTTCTCTTGAACGCGCATGCGCATCCCTAGTTCATCCGTATTTTTATTCACTAAAAAAAGTTTTTTCTTTTCTTTTTGTTGTTTTCCCAAACAACGGTCAACAATGCCCCTTCTATTCGCGGATCAATCGCGCGCGCTCGACTCCATTTTTGTCATTTAGTTGTGGTGTTATACCTGAAGGTTCTTTGAATCTTTGTTTCATCTTTGTTGTACCGCTTTGTTGTGTGTGTGTATTTTTTTTATTTTTTTGTTGGTGCCGAAGAATTTTTTTTTGGGTTTCCTCATCTGTCATCTTTTTTGGATTGGAATTTTATTTGTTGTGAGTGTGTCTCTTTCTCTCTGTTCGGGTTGAATTATTGATACTTTAATTTTATTGTTTTAACTTTGCTTTATCCATAAGTATGTATTTGGTTGATAATATGACTTTTTTTCAAATTTATTATTTTTTTTGAATTAGTTATTTATTAAAATGAGTGATTCGGAGCCTAACAATGCTACCAATAATGGTTCATCCGTGTTGGCGGCTAAACGAGGTCGTGGCCGTCCTAAGAAGGATCCATCGGCCGTAACGAACAAAAAAATTGAAGTCAGCAATGGCTCGAAAATTCCTGGTAAACGAGGTCGAAAGCCCGGCCAAACGAATAAACCAAAAGCCAATCTCAATTCTAATGAATCAGGATCGAAACGAGGCCGAGGTCGACCAAAAAAAGCCGATAAAGAAAAAGCCAAACCATCAAAAAAAGCCAAGAACAACGAAACATCAGAATCGGAAGAGAATCAAGATAACTCTTCATTAGAAGAATCTGATGATTGAATTTCAGGAGAAAAAAAATAGTTACAAAAATCATTCATCATAATTTTTTCCGTGTCATTTTCTCATAGTTTTTTTTTGTTCTATCAAAAAAATTCTTTTTTTCCGTTCATTTGTTGCCTCACATTTTTCTCAGCAACAGTCACAATTTTTTTTTCTCTGTCTCGCTTTCTCTCTCTCAACATACCATTCAATCACTTAAACATAATGATCAAACAGAAAAAAGTTTGCGTTTCTACTTTTAAATAATTTGAAATATAATAATTCTTATCATTTTTTTTAAAATTTAGAGTTGTTTTAAGTTCTTTTTTTTCCTTTTCAAACAACGGTCAATTTTAATGAGAATAAAAAAAAAAGTTCTTCTCGAAACTTGTATCATCGAATTCAATCTACCAATTGAAAACTATTCTTTAGCTCAATCTCCAACAAACATCAACACGATTATCATTTAATATTTGAAAAAAAATTCCATAATGGTAAAACGATTTAATTGGTAAAAATCTCATTGAAATATTGATTGGAAGTTCAGATTGATTGTTCAATGACCAAAAAAAACCAATTTAAATGTTTATATTTTAAGAGTCGGTTCTGGTGGGTGTTTAACCCTTTGGAATTTTAACATTGAAAATAAATTGTGAGCTTGACAGCAATTTTTACTGTATTGTGTTGTAATATAAACTTTCAAAGCTCGACTGCTTGGAAGCAGAATTGGTTTTGCCTCTTGGAGTTGAAATGTTCTGAATTGATTTTCTCAATCGTTTAAGAAAACTCTTCATTTTTTTTAATTTTTATTAGTTAAAAAACTCGAATTGATGAATGGTTAAAATTAAAAAAAAAGTAGCTCTATCTTATCGATCAAGCAAAAAAGTTAACTTATTGAAATAAAACGCATTGAGATTAAACTTGGAATTTATTAAAATGATTTTACTTTTTTAAATGGTAATTTCTTACGGGTTCAATCATGTTAAAATTTGAAACAGTTCTTAAAATTCTTTTTTCTAATCATCGCCTAAGTTAAGTTTTTTCTAATTTATTTGTCAAATAAACAGCGGTTTGGTTTCTTTAAAAAGCTTGAAATGACTCTTAAGCTAGACTCGGCGAACTAAGATTTTACCGATTCCAAAAATGCATTCCAAAATCTTTTTCTATTGATCAGACCATAGATGGCGGGCCAAATGAAAATAACGGTAAAGTTTTTTTTCAAACCAAACATATGACCAAAAATTCATTTCCAAACTTATTGACTGGCTGAATTATTCTCAAAAAAAGCTCAATCAATTTTTTCGAATTAGGTGAAAAAGACGCTGTCATTCTGTGATCAATCTTGCGAAGCTGGAAACAAAATATTAAATAAATCCATTGGACTAAAAAGATAAAAATAATGGATTAATTTAACAGACTTTTATCATTTAATTGTTCTTTTTTTTTATTATTCAAAAGGCTAACAGCATAATGATAATAATTTCGAAATGGTTTTCCAAATAAAAATGAATGACTTTTGGTTTGGTTCTGATTATTTGTTAGCCTAGAAAAAAAATATTCAGCTCAACTCATTTAAAATTCAACAACCAAAAAAAAAAAAATCATTGTCATTGAAGAGATAAAAAAAAACCTAAAAAAGCAATTTAAATATAGTGGTTTTAATTGTTTCTTAAAAGTTGTTAACCAAAAAAAAAAAAAAACAAGAGATTTAACTGTTTTAAACAATGTTAAGTAAAATTTCAATTTTTTCCGGGTAGTTTCAAAAATCATTTCTAGAGAAAAGTTCTTGTTTTCTATTTGATTTCTCTTGAAACAAAATGCAATGAATTTTTTTCTCTTAAAATTGATTTGTAAAAATAAATTTAAATCTTCGTCAACAATTTAGCTTGGTTCAAAATAATTTCATGTTTGAAAAATATATTCGATTAATAATAATTTGCCTCGACTGACGTTTGTTCGATGCCGAATGTCTGAATCTGGAAGGAGAAAGAAAAACAATTTCTTTGAATTTTGTTCAAATTTTTGTTTGCTTCCACCATCAAGAACCCTTATCTTGAACCGTTATTTTTCTAATGGTAATTCGTTATTCTTTTTTTTGTTGGTTTGTTAGTTAGCTTTGGAGAAAAATGCCAATTCTAGCTCAAAATCCAAACTAAAATAAACGAAAAAAAAGCCTGAGTCGAGTTTTTTTCTTCCAATGCAAAATTCAATTCTCGGATAAAAAGCCAATTTCAATATAAAAAATAAAAACGGCAAAAAAAGACATAGAGACAAAAAAAAAATGACGGAATCGCGCGTTCAATAGCAACCAGGCCATAATGAAATGGTGAACACATAAAAAGCAAGAGAGAAATGCAACTTTAAGTTTGACATGACGTAGAACGGAAAACCCTAGGATTCCTTTCTTCCTAAAAATAATAATAATATCAGAATTTTAATTTGAAGCTTCTATTCTATTTTCATGATGATTTTGATTTCAATATGGTGATAATAGCAACGAGAAAAAAAAACAATAAAATATATTGAATCAATTGCAAATTTCCAAAATTGGCTAAATTGACTTGAAAAGTCCCGGGTTCTGTGTTTGATAGATAACAATCGAGGGTTTTCTCTGTAACGAATCTGGAAAAAAATGGTTCATGCTTGCGTAACAGAAAGGAAAAACAAGAGAATAGAGATTTTTTTTTTTTGTGTGTTTTGCTCTCTGTGTGTTCAATGAAATCATGGAAATAATGTTCGGGTATATGAGAAAGCAACTAGAAAGAAAAAATAACTCCATCGTGGCTCCAATAGAAACAAACAGGGATTTTTTCTTTTTTTTTTTTTTGGGTTCCCTCCACCGAATTCAGTGAGTGGCGTTTTTTTTTCGGTTTTGCTACTCTATTCAAAGAGTCTGATTTTCGTCATGAAATCGAGTGCTGTGTTGTTTTTGTATTTCGTTGAATCGTTTTCCACTGTTTCATTCTGGGGATGTTCTGGCTCGAATTTTTTTACAACACACAAACCCACATATACAAAAAGAATGGGTTCTCGCTCGTATTTTTTTCATTTCTTTCTTTCCAAAACCATCTTCTTCACCATCATTACGCACATATTATGAAAAAGAAAAAAAAACACTATTTAAAGCTCACACATTCCAATATACTGCCCTCGTTGTTGTTATGGTTTCTCGGAATTCGGTTTAGATTTGCTTGTCTCAGTTGAAGCATTTTGTTTTATCTTTAATCCTAAAAATCTGAAATATGATTTCATAATGATTTCTAAGACCCAGAAAGAGAATTTCTAATTGAAGGGTCATTTGTGTTTTTTTTTTTTTTACTTCACTATCATTATTATCAAGCTTAATGATTGAGAAACATCTATTCCAATTTTTTCATTGAACAAATGACAAATCAAAGTTTTTTGATTAGCGTTGAATTGGCCAAGTATTTGGATTAATCTTCTTATATTTTTTTTTTTTTGTTGAGAAATGATATTCTCAATTTTTCTATTTGTCTGACCAAGTGCCATAAGCTGAATTTTTTTTTCTTCTTTGACGAGTTAATTTAGTGCCAATTTGTTGATTAATAGTTTTAAGAAACTTTTTTTTCAAAACTTCTCGACGTTAACTTTTTCTTTTGATTGTTTATTATTAATGAGGGTAAAATATTGAAAATTTTTTAAAAGAAATTTTTGAAAACAAAGCGCATTATTTCTCTTCTTCTTTCAAGTCGAACGAAAAAAACGGAAAACAGAAAAAAAATGACAAAAAAGAAGCCGAAGATATTGAGGAGCTCAAGCAAGAGGTTCATATGGACGAGCATAAGGTCATCATTGAAGAACTGTTATCACGTTTAAAAACAAATCCCGATACTGGCTTAACCAATGTTCAAGCCAAATTCGTTCTTGAACGAGACGGTCCGAACGCGTTGACACCACCTGAAAAAACTCCAGAATGGGTTAAATTTTGCAAACAACTTTTTGGTGGATTTGCTCTGTTACTTTGGATAGGATCTGTTTTGTGTTTTTTGGCATATTCGATTCAGGCAACTACATTTGAAGGAGCATCACCAGATAACGTAACAGAAAAATCTTTCTCTAAATCCAATGAAATTAATTTTTTTAAATTATTTAGTTATATCTTGGAATAGTTTTGGCAGCAGTGGTAATCATTACAGGGTGTTTTTCGTACTATCAAGAAGCCAAATCATCGGCTATTATGGAATCTTTCAAAAACATGGTTCCTCAATATGCAACTGTCATTCGAGAAGGACAGAGACATATTATACCAGCTGAAGATATTGTTGTAGGAGATATTGTTGAAATCAAAGGAGGTGATCTAGTTCCGGCAGATCTTCGTGTTTTAAAATCGCATGGTTGTAAGGTTGATAACTCTTCATTGACAGGAGAATCTGAGCCTCAAACACGCTCGCCTGAATTGACTCACGATAATCCTTTAGAAACTAGAAACTTAGCTTTTTTCTCGACAAACTGTGTCGAAGGTACTGCTCAAGGTGTTGTCATTAACACAGGTGACAGAACCATTATGGGTCGTATTGCCAACTTGGCTTCTGGTCTCGAAATGACTGAGGTAATCAAAATGTTTTAGAAAATTTCAATAATTTTGTTTTTCATTTCAGACTCCAATAGCAAGAGAAATTGAACATTTTATTCACATAATCACTGGTGTAGCTATATTTCTTGGTGTAACGTTTTTTATAATTTCATTCATACTTGGTTATCATTGGCTTGATGCAGTAATTTTTTTAATTGGTATTATTGTTGCCAACGTACCAGAAGGATTGCTGGCCACTGTCACTGTATGCTTGACGTTGACCGCCAAACGAATGGCCAGCAAAAATTGCTTAGTTAAAAACCTTGAAGCCGTAGAAACACTCGGCTCTACTTCAACTATTTGCTCAGATAAAACAGGAACTTTAACTCAAAACCGAATGACTGTGTCACATCTTTGGTATGATCAACAGATTATAGAAGCTGACACTACAGAAGATCAATCTGGTGTAGAATATGACAAAAGCTCATCTGGTTGGAAAGCTTTGAGTCGAGCTTGTTGTATTTGCAGTAGAACTGATTTTCAACCAGGCCAAGAATCTGTTCCTATTTTAAAAAGGTTTTTCTAATTTCGAAAAAAAAAATTGAAAATTAAATTAAAAATTTATACAGAGATTGCTCAGGTGATGCCTCTGAATCTGCAATTTTAAAAGCAATGGAAATAGCTATCGGAAGTGTTGAAGAATATCGTCGAAGATTTCCAAAAGTTTGTGAAATACCTTTCAATCCTACCAACAAGTACCACGTTTCCATTCATGAAACTGAAGATATTCCCGGATCTAGCTATCTTTTATGCATGAAAGGAGCACCGGAAAAAATATTAGAAAAGTAAGTTTAGTCTAGTTCTGTTTTTTACAAAATGAAAATGTTTTGTAACAGATGCGTAACGACATTTCAAAACGGTCAAAATAAATTGATTGATGACGATTTCAAAAATGCATTCAATTCAGCTTATTTAGAGCTAGGAGGTCTAGGTGAACGAGTAATTGGCTTTTGTGATTACTCATTACCCATTGACAAATATCCGCCGGGATATCCGTTTGATCCAGACGAAGAAAACTTTCCGCTCAATTGTTTTCGCTTTTTAGGATTGGTTTCTATGATTGATCCTCCCCGCGCGGCAGTACCTGATGCCGTGGCCAAATGCAGGTATAGATTTTTTTAGTTAAAATCACCAAAAAAAATCATTAATTTACTTTTGATGACCAATAGAAGCGCTGGAATAAAAGTCATAATGATAACAGGTGATCATCCAATCACTGCCAAAGCCATCGCCAAAGCTGTGGGCATAATATCTGAAGGAAACGAAACAGTTGAAGATATTGCTGTTCGCTTAAACGTTTCTGTTAATTTGGTAGATCAAAAACAAGCCAAAGCTATTGTTGTTCATGGTCAAGAATTGAAAGATATGAAAGAAAATCAATTAGACTGGATACTGGTCAATCACACGGAAATTGTTTTTGCCCGAACATCTCCACAACAAAAATTGTTTATAGTCGAGGGTTGTCAACGTCAAGGTAATGTTCAATGTTGTCAATCGTTTGTCAAACATTTGATTCCAACATTTGAACATTTAAGGTGCTATCGTTGCTGTCACCGGAGACGGAGTGAATGATTCGCCAGCATTGAAAAAAGCTGACATAGGAGTAGCTATGGGTATCGCCGGTTCAGATGTTTCAAAACAAGCGGCGGATATGATTTTGTTAGACGACAATTTTGCGTCGATTGTAACTGGCGTTGAAGAAGGCCGATTGATTTTTGACAATCTTAAAAAATCGATTGCTTACACTTTGACTAGTAATATTCCTGAAATATCACCGTTTTTATTTTTCATTATTTTCAATGTTCCACTTCCATTGGGAACTGTCACAATTTTGTGCATTGATCTCGGAACCGATATGGTACCTGCAATTTCATTGGCCTATGAACAGGCTGAAAGTGATATTATGAAACGTCAGCCTAGAGATCCACAAAAAGATAAATTGGTTAACGAAAGATTGATATCTGTTTCGTATGGTCAAATTGGAATGATTCAAGCTGCCGCAGGATTTTTCACTTATTTTGTGATTATGGCAGATTCAGGTTTTCGATCTGGTTTTCTATTTGGTCTTCGTGAGAAATGGGATTCCAAGGCAATCAATGATTTGAAAGATTCCTATGGTCAAGAATGGGTATTTAAATTAATTTTTCTCAACAGAAAAAACAATAAAAACTTTTTCAGACTTATCGTCACAGGAAAGATTTAGAATACACATGTCATACAGCTTTTTTTGTGTCGATTGTGGTTGTTCAATGGGCGGATTTGATCATTTGCAAAACCCGAAGAAACTCGATTGTTCATCAAGGAATGAAGTAAGCAGCTTCAAATTGCTTTTATTTTTATAATCTTTGATTTAAACTATTTAAAATTTTGAAAAAAGCAACCATGTTCTGAATTTTGCCTTGTTGTTCGAAACTTGTCTTGCCGCTTTTCTTTCTTATTGCCCTGGAATGCCAGTTTTACTTCGACTTTATCCATTGAAGTATTTGAAAAACAAAATGAATCTGATTTCAATAAATTACAATTTATCTTTATAGAGTGGATTGGTGGATACCAGCGTTGCCCTTTTCGCTATTGATTTTCATTTATGACGAAGTCCGACGATACATTTTGAGGCATCAACCTGGAGGATGGATTGAAAAAGAGACCTACTATTAACTGATCACCAGTTGATTGAGTTTTTTTCCGATTATTTAATGCTATGAGAATGTCTTGGAAAAAAAAGTTGAAAGTTTGATATTTTTTATACAGAAAACAATAATATTTTGAAACAGAATAGTGAGTTGACTTTTATTGGCCACAGATTGTTGAAAACTATTTGTTATACGTAATTTAGTGATTTTAAAGAAAATATTTGATCGTTCTGAACGAAGAGAAAAAAATGAACAAAACACAGATAGTCAAAAAGAGAAAAATATTTACATCTATTAATATTATGTTTTTACTGTTTCGAAAAAAAAATCAATCAAAATCTTAAATATAAAAAATTATTTGACTGTCAAAAAAAAATGGACCTTAATTGTTGAATTATAAAGTTTGAATAAACAAAAATACTCTAGAAAATTTTTTTTTTTGTAAAAATCGGTCGAGGTTAAAAATTTTGTTAATTTTGATTAATAATTTGTAATTTTGTTTTTTCAATTAAAAAACTCAAAGAAAACGATTTGATTTCAAAGGATGAAGGGTGAAAATTATTACAACTAAAACTTTTCATAAATAAATTATTCATTTTTAATTCTATAATCAACTAACGGTGCTATTTTAAACTATCAAAATGAATCTGATCTATTTCCCATCGAATTACAAAATTGAATTTTGGAGAAATTTAATCAAATTTTGTTTATTATTTTGATTTACTCAGAGAAATTGTTGAATTATTTTTTCTTGTTTATTCAAAAAAATTAAGCTTTACTACATGATCACATTTTCTAGTGAGAAAGAATAAAAAAATCAATTTTGATAGACACTTTCACGGGAAACACTCTCGTGTATGGCCGAAATAGACATCGAATGACGCTTTCGAAAATTATCAATTTCTTTTTGTCTAAATTTTTAATCAAAATATAGAAAAAACAGTTTGGAAAAATTAATTATTACCTTATGCACATGTAGATGAAAACTCCCGACAATGAAGTCATAATAAGATTCAATAAGATTATCAACAATTTGAGACCACCATCCCCAATGAAACAGTTTATTATTAACGATAAAGCCATCACTACGGCAAATACCGAAACTACAGAGACTTTTTTTAATAAGGCTCCTAATAAACCAATCAACTCAAAAGTGAAACATATTAGTGCCATTATTAGCATGGCTACCGCACTCATCTCTGAGTTTAAAAATAAACTTAATAAATTATTGTTTTCAAGTTATAATATGTTTACCAATGCTTTTCCGATCTTGATAATTATGGTTATAAGTGTTCGCTGGTAAATTAGGGTCAACATCTTGAGCGTTGGCAAGAGATAGTAAACCAGAAACAAGCTGAGAAATAGAACCGATGATACCAAATATTACAATCAAAATTAAAATAGATCTTATCAGTGCAAATGATTCCGTATAGGGATACGAAGACATGACATTAAAAACTTTAATAATGCAATTTAGTGGTGGTATAATGATGCAATTTTTTTTGGCATTTGAAAAGTTCACAAAGAAAAATTCTCAAGTATTTAATTTGGTTTTTGCCAAACGACTAAGTATACTCTTGCCCAGCCAAATAACAACTAACTAAATCAAAAACAGAACTTGAAAATGAACCACTAATGAACCATAATCCCTAGTCAATAATGTAAAGTTTAAACTCAAGAACTAACGCGTGTGTGTGTGTTTTGGTGCTTTTTTTTTTGTTTAGTAAGGGAATTTTCCTATTATGAATGAATCGTTATTTTGGCGTGTTTTTTTTTTAGGTTCAAACTCTAATTTTAACATTTCTCAACACATACTTGATAGAATTAAAACAGGAACAACTTTGATTCAAAACAAAAATATAAGCCAGAATATAGAATAGAAAACAAATAACTTAAATAAAAATGCTTTGAATCTATTGGAAAAGGTTCGATAATAACATAAAGAAAATAAACCATTAGTGTTAAACGACAAAATCAACTTTTTTCTTTGGTATGTATGTTTAGGCCTAAATTTAAGAGTTACACCCAAAACACGATGATACATGTTTCCATTTGTAACCCTAAACAGAAATGTGAACAATGGCTTAAGCTCCTAGGCCTCTAGCTCAGATGATAAAGAGTAGACTTGATTAGAGAAATAAAACGTTTTTTTTTTGTAAAACCTTCCAAACTTCATAAATCACAGAATTGCCATAAAAGATTAACTTAATTATTAATCTAAAAAATGAATAAAGTAATAATAGAAAAACTCAAATTCGAAATGCTAATTTATTATATAAATTTCATTTAATGAAGAGAATTCTGATAGTTTTTTATTTTGAGGTAATACGATCAAAAGCAACATACTTCTGCTACAAAAAATGAAAGTATCAAATTATAAATGTTGACAGTTGAAATTTTTGATTTGAGTTCCAAAAAAAAAGGAAAAAGAAATACCTGAAATAAAAACTTAAGGACGGCATTCAAAATGATAAGCATCATTTGTTCGAAGATCTCTCCAAGTGGGAGGCATGCTATTTAATAATCTATTTTCACATTTCCGGCAACTTGCCGTAAACAGATTTGAATAACTTCGAAACCATATCTGTTAAAAAAAGAATATGTAATAATTGGAAATAATTATATTAGTTTGAAATGTTACCATATATGCTTTGATAGCATTCTCCATTTGAAAAGGAGCGTAAAAATGCAAAATTGCCGCATTTGCATGGTCGGTGATTGTTCGAAAAACTTTGTGCCGAGATTGCGTCCACAAGTCGAATGTTTCATTATGAGTGGCATCGTTCATATAATATTGTTTTTTTTCGTTTTTAGACCAAGTTGAATTTAAGTTTTCAAAATCTTCATCAAAACCCTTGATGATAACTCTTTCAATAACAAATCCTCGTAAAACTATAGCTGCACGTAATGTTCGATCCAAAGCTACTTTTAAAACAATAAAAACACCAAAAGGGCGAACTACCTCAATTGATATAGATTCAAATGAACGCTGTAATTGATTGATAAACAAATCAAGATTAATCGTTGAAATGTTATGATTATTTTGTGGTAGTCTATTGTTGGGACGTTGTCGATATCTAGAGTTTCGCTTAGTAAATTTTGATTGCAACGCTTGAAATGCTAAAGTAGAGTACTCTTGAACATTATCAATCCATCTGTAAGATATAACCATGTCTGAATATAAAGAAGTTTTTTCATAATTTGGATCTTGACCAATCAATTGGACATTGCCAAAATTTGTCGAACTTGTATTTATCAAAGGATATATTAATGTAGAGGCCGTTTCTAATTCTCTATGGATAAAAAATGATAATGAGTTTAAAATAAATTTTTTACCTGATTCGTGTAGCAATAACTTCGCAAAGAGATTGGAATTCTGTGACATAAGTATTTTGAGACAAATCTTCTGGTTCTGATTCATACAAAGTTTGAGGAGATGACTGCAAATGATTAAAAGCATCAATGCAAGCTGAACGAACTAAACTAACTGCCTTCAGAGCTGAATATATCGTTTCTAAGTTTCCGACTTCAGTCATTTTATTTTAAAAAATTAAATATTAAACAATCTAAATAAAATAAAATTTTGCAACAAGATCGTTTAGAAAAACAAAGACAACTGTTTGGATAGAGTATTTCGCTAAAAGATGACGCTGATATCAACTGATATTTTTTTGAATACATATGATTAATATTTTGTTTCAAAAAAATATAAAAAATGAACAGGATATTTAAATTGAAAACTCTTAATATTCAAAGCCAGAAAATAAATTCCTTGGTTCAATATTTAAAATTTTCAAATGCTTTTCATTCTAATAATTATCAGCTAGAACAAACTAAAATGTTTGATTTGAAATCGTTGAGTATCAAAAATCAACTGAAAAAAATTAGCAAATCGGAATCAATTATTTATCGTTCATTTTTTGGCGAATTTGACAAATTTTATTTAAAGTAAAAGCTTTGAAAATATTAATTTATATTTTTAATTTAATTTTTGTGTTCTAAAGGTTTCCAAACTTTTTTCAATCACAAGATGAAACTGATATTGTAAGGAAAAATTACGATTTTATTGCCACAAATTTCAGCCAAAGTATTTTATCAAATGAAGAGTTGCTGGATGCATTTAATAAACTCAAATTTGATTCATTTACATACTTTGAAAAAGTAGTTCTGTTTGAAGCCATAGGCGCATCTTTATTAAATCAAAACTTGATGGACTCAAATCAGATGAATGAAAACAAAGCTTTGATGAATATTAGCAATAAAGTTATAGTCACTGATATGTTTTTGACATTTTACAAAAAGAAAAAAACATTTTTAGAAGCCGTATTACCATTAATTATAAAAAATTCGTTAGTTTATGAAACTTTTAACAGTTCGACAAATGAAAAATTCAAAAATGTTGCCGATTTAGATCACAACAAAATTGCCTTTGCTTTTTGTGAACCCGACGATAAGTTTGTTTCTGTTCCTTATCCTTATTGGAATTCTATAGCTCATCAAAAGTTGGATACATGGGTTCTGAACGGTTTCAAATCTCGAATTTTAAAAAAAGAATATGATAGTTTTCTAGTTTTCTTTAAAACTTTAAAAGAAAAAAGTTCTTTCTCTGATTGCGGAATGGCCTGTTTTTTATTAAACAAAGATCAAGTAGAAATCGAAAACGATGGTTCCGATAATTATGGAAACGAATATCTCAAAATTAAAATCAAAGATTTACATGTTTCTAAAAAGGATTTTGAAATTCTGTTTGATGAAAACCCCAATTCTGTTCTCAACATAAAATCGACCGGTCATTTGATGGTCTCAGCAATTTTTTTAGGAATCCTGAAACAAATCTTGAAAAATATAATACAATCTCAAAACGATTCAAGTAAATATAAAACAATTATTTCAGTTAATTAAAATTTATTTAAATTTAGTGAAAAATCAGCAATTTCAGGAATACAATTCCACGTTAATTACACAATTCGTTTACTCTCTTGAGTCAATGTTGTACATGACTGCATCACATTATGACACATTTGATTTGTCCCAAGCTGATGTTTATTTACAAGCAATAATTACAAAAATTTTTTGCATTGAAGCTACTACTGAGACATTGAATATTTCAAGATTTATATTTGATATGAATCAATCAGTATCAAGAGCGTCAAACGACATTGTTGATGTCCTTAACATTCTAGATTCTTTTCTTGATTCAACAATCTCAAATCGAATGTTTTTAGCAACACATGGTTTTCGAAGCATTGGTAGTTGGAAATATGATGAAATTGTCAAAATGAGGCTTGAAAAAATATATCTATTGAATTATTTTAAACTCTTAATACCATTTTTTCGAAATAAAATGATAAGACGTTTCGAAACATCTACTAATGATATTCAAAAATTGAAAAAATTAAACTCCTCATTAAAAGATTCAGCTAAATTATTAGAAAATGTTTTAAATCTCATCAAAGAATCAAGCTTTCATATTCTTAAAATTTACGGAAAGGTTTGATTAGAAAAATTTAAGAGAAAATATTAATTTAATTAAAATCTAGGAAACTGTCGAGCATCAAATTGATTTGAACAGATTCACAACAATGATAATGAGTTCTTTTATAATGACTTCGGTGTTGGCTCGTGTAAATCAAAGTCTGATGAAAAATTCAAAATCTTCGGAACTCGAGTTGGCGAGAAAAATTTGCAAGAACGAACATGAAAAAGTCATAAAATTGGACATGTTGATAAAAGGTGTGTTGGATACTTCTGTAGAAAAACGATCTCGAGCCATACATAAAAGCAATATGAGATTTGATGGGTATTTCATTAAACCAACATTCGATAGGGTTGTTTAAAAATTTTTGAATGTACATAAAATAAATTAAGATTCAAGATTCAATGCAAAGCCTATATCATCGGGTGATAAGTTTAAATGAACACGCCGATAAATATGCGAATTTGATTTTTCAAGAAAAATTAATTTTGAGACATGAAGATTAATGGCGATTTTAGATAAATCTACTGTACTTGGTACAAAGTGTCCTTCAAAATGACAGATATCTAAATGAACTTTATAAATATCATTTAAAGGGAACTCTTCCAAACCAGTTGAACGAAAAAGTTGCAGTATAGATCGAAAAAAAATTTGTTCTTGAAGCGTAGCCAACTTTATTCTGTTTATTTTGATCGAATAGAATGTTTCCTGTAATGCTGTTTCAACTTCATTCATGCTGACCCTACTAGAACCTTTTGAAATAGCTATTTCTAAAGATCGCCGACTAACATCTAACACTCGACGAGCGTCTCCAGTAACAGCTGAAACTTTACGACAAATCAATTGAAGAGCATCTGATTCAAAAACATCATGATAGATTGATTCATTTAACCGAGATTTCACTATTTGTTCTAGTTCTCTGAAATTATAAGGTTGAAAAAGTAAACGAGTTAAACCCAGACGTGACGATACTCGGTTGAGCATGATTCGTTCAGGTAGATCCATAGAATTCGCAATAGCCAAAACAATTAACTTGGAATTTTTTTGATTAGACCAATCAAAAATAAGATAAAGAATTTCTTGTTTTTTAGTTTTTAAATAATCAAGCTCATCAATAAAAAGTATCACATGATTTTTCTTAAAATTATTATTAGTGAATCTTTCATTTAAAACTTCAGTAGCTTTTCGACAGCTTTTTTTAATGCCATCCAATTCCTATGGTGAGAAAATTTATTATTTTTTTAGATAAATTAATAAAAATATATAAATTTCACCATTAAAAAATGCGAACAAAATCTCTTCGGTTGTTCTAATCTTAATCCATTGATTTCGACAAATTTAAAAAAAGGTAATTTTCGATTTGATTCTATTTTTCGTTTAACTTCATGAACTGTCGCTGTTTTTCCAGTTCCCGGGACACCGCTAACATACATACATCTTAAAAAAAAATTTATTTGTAAAAAGTCTATACAGTAAATTAAAATTTATTACCCTCCTTCATTGTTGATTAGTTTTAAAGTAACAAAATTATAAATATCATCAAATTGTGATTCTCTACAAGGTAAAGATTCTGGAATCGCTGACGAATGTAATCGAACCGAAGCTTTTTTCAAAGTTTCTTCTGATGAAATTTTTTTTGTTTTGACTATTTTACTTTTTATTACTTTTTGAACTTTTTCAAGTTTTGAATTGATTTTAACTTGATCTTTTTTCGAATTCAGTTTATTAACAATGATATTACCATCTAATTTATTTTTATTGATCAACTTTTTTGACGCCTCAATTTTTGAACTATTTTTTGCATTTCTTTTAGTCCCACTTATTAACTTTGAAAAAAATTTAAAAAATTGAAAATAAAAAAGAATGAAGCTTACTGATTTTCTGTTATCTAATGTTGAATTTGATTTTTCAAATCTACTTTTTGAATTTTCAATCGAAGTGGAGAACGAAGCTTACTGACATAATTCTCTGTATTTCCATTTAACTTTCTTGGACTTTTTTCTGGTTTAATAGCATATATCAAAAATTGACTATCTATCGTATCGTTCAAAGTTTTTGGTCGATTTGTTTGACGCTTTGGTCTTTGATTCATGATAATGGATAAAATTTTTTTCTACCCAAATAGCTAAAAACGAATGGTTGAAAATTTAAAATACTAAACATAAATCATGCTGTAAAACAAAATAAACATTAAAAGCGCGGGCTTTTTAAATAGCCTTCCATAAAAAACGTAAAAGAATAAAAAATAAATTTATCATTTTATTGATTTTCAAAATTGCAACAAAAAAATTAATTCATGTTTTGATAGTGATGACTAAGTACAATTATGACTGAAAATGTACAATTTGAAAAAAACTACGAAAAAAAAAATCAAAATTAAGTCAATTCTTTTAAAATGATCAACATTTTAAAAAGATCAATGAGTTTAAATGAGATAATAAAAAAAATTAAGATTTTTAAAAAAATACAAAAGTTGTTTGAATGATGCTAGAAATTGAAAAGCGAAAAATTTAAATAATGGAACTATTTTTTCTTCTTTTTGTTTTGTGGCATCAAAACAACATAGACTGGTTTTTTGTCTGATGCTTTATCCGATGATTGACTTTTGCTACTCAGCTCATCAAGAGATGAAATAATTTGAACATTATTCGCAAGGCTCATCAATTTAGCCAAATTTGGATTTGATGTCGATTTTAGCATTACATTTTTGCTGCTCATTGTCGTCGTTGACATTGTTGATTCACTGTTTGTTGAATTTGATGGTGATGTTGATGATAATGGTGATGGCGATGAGACTGGAGTCAATCGATTTTGAATAATGCCTAAAATATTGGTCAGCATGTCACGTCTTTCGTTATCGGTAAGGTCATCAACATCGAAATTGCTCAGCACGGCATTTCCATCGATCACTTTGTTAACACCATTGTTCTTTTTGTTACCAGTTTTTTTATTAACAATTATGAATGGCGAAGATGTTGTTGTTGAAGTGCTTTTTTTAGTTGTGGTGCTCTCTTCAGAAAAACTTTCGTTATTAGATGCTTTATTACGTTTGAATGGCTTTAATCGAGAACTTTTTCGTTCTGATGGAGATGTTGAACGATCCATTGGGCTATTGGTAGACTGAACATTGAGAACAGGTGTTTTCAAACGCAACATCGTTGTATTTTTAACTATAGCCGATACCACCATTGGTGTTTGTTTGGATTTATTTCGAGCAGTGCCTAGATTTTATAAAAGAAAATATTTTAAATTTTTTTATCACGGTTAGAATTAAGACAAAATACTTGTTTTTTCCGTAGATGTAGTAGTTGTGGTTTTTGTGGTTGTTGTATCTTCATTCATTGTTTCATCAATCTCTTCGAGAATATCTTCGTTATCAAATGGTATTAGAGTAGAAATTTTTGGCGGAACTTGCGTTGTTGCTGCCACATTTCGTTGTGTGGCATTTAAGTTGTTCAAACCCAAGGCTTCTTGCAAAGCTTTGATCATTGCTGCAACTAATTCTGGCGAAACTGTTACATTATTCGATCCATCTCTCCAGCGAATCGAAGAAGCTGGCCCCTTCGGTTTCATTTTATCATCTTCCATGCTTTTACTATTTCCTTCTTCGTCTGTTTTTTCTTCGGTACTTTTCTCATCATCCATATTTTCTTTGCTCAGGTTTTCGTCTTTCATTTCTTCATTTCCATCGATTACTTCTTCAGTGGTGCTGGCAGGAGTTGTTGTTGTCAGTTTCATTGTGGTTGTTTCTTCTTTACTTCCACTTTCATCATCAGTTATTTCTTCGCTTGATGAATCTGATTTCTCGCTCATTTCGGTCGTTGTTGTAGTACTGGTGGTAGTTGTGGATTCCTCGCCACTCGAAGTTTCTTCGCTGTTACTTTCTTCACTGGTTTCACTACTGCTGGCTTCACTGCTGCTGGACTCGCTACTAGATGCAGCTTCGGTTGTGGTCGTTCTTCTTCTAGTTGTTGTTGTTGTTTTGGGCCTAGATGTTGTTGGTGCACTGGTTGCGTATGGTGATTCATGAGTGTAGCCAAATTCATCTTCTTCTGGTCCATAATTATATCCGTAATAATTATCATAATTATAATACGGTTTAGGTGTTGACGTTGTAGTGGATTGCATTATTACAGTCAACATGGTCTTGAAAATGTGATCTTTCTTCTTCTTTTTTAACTCTTCATCTTGCATTGCTTGTTCCGTTTTGTTTAAATTTCTGAAAGTTATTCGTGGCCGAACATCTAAAATCACACGAGCCTTATCTTCTTTTGTATCGCCTCCAGGGTATTGGATGATTCGCGAACCAAATATTTTACTTTGATGATGGTCGAAACTATTTTGGTTGTAACCACTGATGCTAGTCTTATTTTTTTTTTTGTAATAGTTTTTGTAATATGAACTGTAATTACCGTACATCGAGTTATAATATTGTTTTGCATAATTGTAATAGTTGGAATAATAGTTATAATAATACGGGTTATAATAATAATAGGGATTTTGATATTGTTGATTAGGGTTTTGGAAAGATGTCGCCATACTATTGCTAGTTTTAGTGTTTGTTGGTGGAGAACTATGGCTGACACTACCAGGAAAACTTCCATTGTATTGAGAAGTCATGTTGAAAAATGAGAATCCATTACCAGTACCAGGTTGACCTTGATTATATTGAAATAAATTGTTGCTAGCTAAAGAATTGGGATTCGAATAAGAATATGACACGTCTTTTGGTGACATTTCATAGCGGTAATAATTTTTACTCTCTGAATACATTATTTTTGAATTTGTTGGATTTGTTTTTGATTGGTATGATGATGAATATTGTGGTTTTGAATAAGTAGGCTTTATGTTTGAGCCAAGTGTCAGCATATCTTTTTGATAATTTCTTGAAGCTGAAGATCGTTTATAATTACTGTAGCCATCGGTTGAAATTGGTGGCAGTGAATATGATTTAGAGTTTTGGTATGTGTTCCATGTAGGATAAGCAGAGCTTGCACTAGGATAGTGTTGAGCCATATTAAGCGATGCTTGTTGCCCCGGTTGATAACTTGGATACTGATTTGGTGGAGCTCTTTGGTTAATATTGGCTGATGAGCTTACATGTGGAGTTTTTGTCGATGCTATTTGTGGATGTTGTGGTATGTGTGAGTTTATTGCTACCGGATACTGATATTGTTGGTTCGAATGAACAAACTGGTTTGGAACTGGCGTTGGAATCGGTACACTCGATGAATATTGACTTGAAGCATATTGGTTTGAAGGATATTGGCTCGGCATTACTGAGCTTGTCATGTGTTGCATTGGATTTGAAGTAAATTGGTTTTGAGGAACTTGCATCGGAGGCGAGTATTGGCTTGAATACGAAGATGTGAGTGGAAGAGAACTTGGGAACGGATTTGATTGTGGTTGAGCTCCCGGTGGTGGAGAAGCAAATTGGTTTGATGGTACTTGTGGGTATTGACTAAGAGAAATTTGATTTGCTGAAAATTGCATATTTGATGGATATTGGCTCATTGGAGCCATTGAATTGGGTTGATGAGGACTTTGGGTTAACTGGTTTGGTTGACTTGATGATGGCGGTTTTTGGAAACTATTATTAAAAAAACTGCTATAATACTGAGGGTATTGTTGTTGATAGTAGTTGTAATAGTAGTTATATGGATATTGATAATATTGTGGAAATTGAGAAATCATAGCCATGGGATTCATGAATGGAAACATGGTTTGATTGAACATCATCATGTTCATAGTTTGATTATTGCCAAAAGCGTCCATACTACCAGAGCCAGTTTTATTCAACTGTTTATCAAATGGTTCAGGTGGTCCAAAAATGTCATCTTGAATTGGTTCGTCATCAAGAGGAGGTTTCTCTAATGGATCTTTTGTGTTGGTTGTTATTTTTATTTTAGGACTAGAATTTATCTTCATTTTCAATTTTGGCGGATGTTGATTGTATTCAATAACTTTTTTCCCTGATGATGGCATTACAACACTAAAAGTTGGTTGCGGAGGATAGTTATTGTATCCGTATCCGTTATTTTTGTAACCATAATTACTACCGCCTCCATTCGCCGAAGAATATGATGGATAATTAGAAGAGCCACTTTGTTGATATCCGCCTCCAAAATTCAAACTCATGCCTGAACCACCATTACTAGTAGCCTCATTGCCACCTCCACCAAACGAGAATGACATTCCACTGCCACCGCCTGATCCACCATTTCCAAGATTAATAGACATACCTGATCCGCCATTTCGGCCTCCAAGAGACAAACTAAAACCGCGGTGACCACCTCCTGCACTAGAATCTTCAGTTGCTTTACTTCCGTAAGATGTGCTTGCTTGAGCTTGAGGAGCTTGTTGATCTCCAAAAGAAACAGTCATTCCACGTCCATTTTCCGGATCACCAATCGCAAAAAGAGATTTAGGTTTTTCATAACTTTGATATGATCGACTTTTGACATTAAGTAACTGTTCATGAGGACCCGATGAATATTGAGCACGATTGATATAATTGATTGGCTTCGGAGGATATGTGTAGGAGCTTTGAGGAAACTTTGTTTCGACTGAATCTGGAACATTTTTGTTAAACAAAGCTCGTGGTGGTTGAAAAATAGTTTTTTGTGGTTTGGTCAAATAGAATGTGCTTTTAGTAGAATCATCTTCTAATGCTTCTTGGTCTGGCTCAAACCAAGACTTAAATATTTTTTTTATTGGTTTTTTGAATGGCGATATTTGAGGAATAAGATATTTGAACAAAAACTTTTTATCGTTACTGTCTTTGGCAGAAGACGAATCAACAAATTCATCGGATCTTTTTTGTGCATTATCACGGCTAAAATTTGATGAAACGATCGATTCGTTAATTGGCACTAAAGTTTTGTTGACTAAAATAAATTGATCATGAGAATGGAGAAGAAAATGATGATGATGAGACGGGAATAATGGAGGTGGTAATGATGGCAATGATTTTTCTGAATGATACTTCTGCTCACTGTCTAACTTAGAAACGACCTTCTCTGCCCAACCAGGTCGGCCAATAATACAGAAGACAGCAGCCACCGCTGCTCTAAAGACAATATCGCGAATATATGGTGGTTTCATGTTGGAAAACCATCGAGCAAATTCTAGATTTGAAAAATATAATAAAAATAATTAACAAATAAAAATTTAAAAAATAAAATAAAATTTGATTAGAAAAAATTTTCAGAAGTAGAAAAAAATTTTTATTTTATTTACTAGTTTTTGTTGCTAAAAAGGATGTAAAAAATGGTTGTTGCTCAAAAATGTTTTTTTTTTTTTTTAAATAATATTCAACGCTTTTCAAAATTAAATTTTTTTTCTAATTTTATTGCTGCTGTTAAAAAAACTTTCATCTTATGATTTAATTTTAGAATCAAGTTTTTTTTTTCTTCCAACCAAAAGTGAAAGTAAAACGGTTTTCGCCGAGATTTCTTACCGAGAAAAAAAAGGCAATGGACTCGGTGGAAAACGGTTAAATTATTTCATTAAAAAAAAAATCAATATTTTGCTAAAAAAAGAATGTTGAAGATGAAAGTTATTTTTTATTATCACTTGAACTCTACAATGATGGTGGTACTCTTAACAAGGATTTAAAGGGGAGAAAAAAAAACCTGGATATCTTGTTTTTATTTATTTTAGCACGATAAAAACAAAAACCCGAAGAAAATACTACTTTTTCTTCAACTATGAAACATAACTTGAGTTTGAAAGGTTCAACGATCTTATCTTTCGAATCACCCTCAAGTTTTTTTTCCATTCATTAAAAAAAAATTTGAAAAAAAATACTAATAAAAAGTCTATTAATTACTCAATATTGGTGTGTTAAGAAATTTTTGAATGAAAGAAGCTTCTTCTTTTTTTTTGAATAAAAAGATTTTTTGAACAAACCAAATGGTTTGTTCATTGGATTGTTCTTCAGGTGTTTTGAAGATTTGTTTTCTCTCGAAGATGAATTGATCTCAATTTTGACAACCAATATAATATTGAGAGAGCGAGAGAAAGAAAAAACATCTGAAAATAGATAAGCGACGAAGGATAAATTTGCGCAACAATATTGTTGAATTTCTGGTGTGCTTGATTATTACTTATTATGACTTGACGCTTTATTGCCTTTTCAATTACTTTTGAACTCAAATGAAATATAAGTTTGTATTTTTTTTTAGTATTAGTGTGTCTATGCAATTGTCCCATTTTTAAAGATAATTTGTAAACAAAAAGTTTTTCTTCCATTCACTACCTCAAAAATGTAAAATGATGAGACTTTCTCTTAGGTTAACTTTTTTTTCCTTTGAAAACAAACAAACAAACAAACAAACAACAAACAAACCAACCAACCTTCCTTCAGGTTTCTCTTCTTTTATTAGTGCCTACTACTATTTTTGACTGTAGGTTTTTTTTCTTCTTCATAACCAATCAACAATAATAATAAAATGAAGATAATAATCTTAACCATCATGCATCGATGATGTTTTTATTTTTCTCCTTTTGCTTCTTCTCCAATCTTTTTGAAATTGAAAGTCAGGTCAATGTATTTGTGTGTTTTTTTGTTGGTAATGCTCTGTTTGTGTGATTGTGTTAGTGTTGTTGTTTTCCAGTTCATTTTATTTATTTTTCCTAATAATTCTTCAACCATTTTTCATTATTATTATCATCATTACTATTATCATTGTCTAGCTAAATGTTCAATGTTGAGTAATGGTTGGCGCTATCTTTTCATTAATTTTTTTTTTTCTCTGACTTTACCTTTTTACCTGTTTTTATATTTTTTTTAGTAAAAAAATGATTTTTTTTTTCTTTTCTTTTGTTCAATCAACAGAGAAAGATTTTTTTAAAATAGTTTTAACAATCAATAGGGTAAGAAAAAGGAATTAAAGAAAAATAAAAGTTGAAAAAAATTCTAGGAACTTGAGAAGCGAGCTTAGAAATACTGTTGAAACTTCATTTGTTTTACAAAAAAAAAAAAATTACACGAATTAACAACAACAACAACCAGTGAAGTACCGAAGCTTCAAGAATAAAATTTTTTTTTTTTTTTAGAAAGTGATTGGGAAAACAAGTGAACTAATTTCTAATCTGAATTCGTTCAAGTGGAAAAAAAATATCATTACCATCGTTATTACTGTTACGGTTTTATTTCCATCCATTATCGAGAAGAAGAAAAAAAAACGAACAATTGTTTTTCATAAATTCTTATTAGTAAACATTTTTTTTTAAGGAAACCGATTCTTTTCTATTTTAAGTCAAGTTTTGTTTCAAAATGTATGGAGCCATAAAAATAAAAGTGTTTCTTTTTTAGTCATAAAATGTTTTGTTTATTTAAGAAATAGATATTATCGAAAATAAATAAAAAATAAACCCCAAACTATTTCAAGTTGATGTTTCGATTGATTTTGTTTCAATTGAAAGTGTTTCTTGAAAAATTTTAAGGCATTTAAAGCTAATTAATAAAATTAAAATCACTAATCTATTCGAATAATAATGAATTTTTTTTTCATCTTTGAAATTCATTTTCATTTTCACTTGTTTTCGATTCAATAAATAAGTTTTAACAATGAAACTCGAAACTTTGTAAATTTGCTTTTGTAGTTTTTGTTGTCAGCTTTCAATTTGAAGCCTCTCTAGGTAGAAAATGTTTAATAGTTTTAACAGTTTTTTGTCTATTGATTCATTATTTAATTAAGGTTAAAAAAGAAAAAGAGAAAACTTAAGTTTCTCGAAAACAACTGCTAAAGCTGATAGGTTCACACACAAACAAGCATTAAACACTTGAACACGAAGTACGTGAACTTATTTCGTTATCAATCCGAGTATTAGAGTAGTATCGCTTGTATTTTGTCATTTCACATTTTTTTTAGAGTCTGCTGAAAATTGAAGTAACTAAATTTAGCAAATAATTACTTGATACATTTCAAATTCGATTCACGTTATATTTGTATACAAATAAACATACACCTATAGGAAAATGAGTGAGCACCTGCACCTTTAATATCATTATGCGAATGACGTCATTTTTTGTTGTTGTCTTTTTTTCGAGTTGAATATTTAGATTACCATTAACAAATATTGAAAAAAATGTTTTGACAGTTTTTTTTTGTTTTCTGCTCATTATCATTATTATTTCATAGTACCAATAAACCTTACTACTTCAAAGGTGACAGTTAAATTTTGTCGTTTGTTTATATATCAATTGATATTTTTCTCGAATTTTTTTCTCATTGATCTCTCTCTCTCTTTCTCTCTCTCTCTCTCTCTCTCTCTGACTTCAAGTGAGTTTTAATCATTACACAGCCGTTATCGCATCGCAAAATTATTATATTAATTTTTTTCTTGTTGCTAACTCTCTTATTAGCATAATACTGTTATATTCTGATAAATAACAATACTGAAGCAGTCACAATCTAATTTTATAAAAAAAATTGATTGTCAGAGAGTTTTTTTTTTGTTTTGTTTGCAATACCCGAAAAAAAGTGACAAAGTAGTAGAATTTATTTATTTTTTTACAATTCCATATAATATAATAAGCTTTTGCTATATTTTTTTTTATACATGGAATAATCAAAGTCATAAAATATTTTTTTGTTTGTTTTTTGTTGAATGAAACTTGACAAATTTTCTGTAAGGAATAGAAAAAAAAACCAAAAAATTTTTCAAGGTTTAGAAAATTTAATTATGTGTGACTCAATGTACCATACAAGTAGATAATGAAATTGGTAATTTTGGGAAACAACTATCAAAAAATAATTAGTTCATACATAATAGTTTAGTCATCGAAAATGGAAAACAACAGAAAAAAACTCATCTCATTTGCGTTACTTTTGGAAAGTGTTTCATAGCAATTTAATTAGAGCAATGTTATACATCGTTAATACAAATGAAACGAAAAAAAAAAATAAAAAAAATATAAACTGTCAAAAAAATTGTCCTTTGTTTTTGAGCTCCCTCTCTCTCTCTCTCTCTCTCTCTCTCTCTTACTCTAAATCTCAAAGATTTAATTTGAGCACTCATTTAGAAACACTCAATTCAGAGTTGATAATATATTTGCGAAAAACTTTTTCAATCTAAGTAAAAAATAATTCCTTAAAATCTAGTATTTCACGTAGTTTACTGTAAAAAATTCGCTATTCTATAACATCTCAACAGATTAGTTATTTCAAAAAAAACTTGCTTAGAAAATTTTAAGTTTTAAAACTAGAGATTATTTGAAATTAACAACTCTAAAGCTTTCATAGAATAACTATTTTCGATTTTAAGCTTGACTCGTAAGAGCTTGATTGTCAAGAAAATGGATGAAAATGAAAATTTTAATCATTGTTGTTCTCTTTCAATTAAAGACTCTGGGCTTTTAATAAAACTTTTGTATATTGGCACTTAACATAAGCTCAGCTTAACTAAAGGTTTTTTTCCCACAATTTCGATACATTTTATTTTTTTGTTTTGTTCTTGTTTTTTTTTTCAATATCTTCAATTAATCTAACATCAATTTTGTTTATTCTAAAGAAAAAAAATGATAAAAATATCTTTTAAAACAATGAAATTATAGCATCCGTGTGTGTTGAACAAAAAAAAAAAAACGAAAGAAACAAAAAATCTGACAACGATCACGAAATTCATGGGAATGTTTTTTCATAATGGCCAGTTTTGTTTTCTGTTTTTTTCTCCAGAATGAACAACAGAATGGAAAACAACTTTCATATAAAAAAAACACAATAAATGATGATGTTGAGAAAACTAATTTCATTTTCCTAGCTATGAAACAAATTTTTTTTGGGTTTTGTTTATATTTTCAATCTAGAAAACGGAGAAGAAAGAAAAATTCGATATAAATCTTCAACGTGAACTTCAATTTGAGCGTTTAATATATTTTTCTGTTGAAAACTTTTTTTTCTTCTAGAAATACTTGATTTAGTTAGTATTGATTTAGTTTAGTTTTGTTATTAGTAAAAAAAAAACAACCATACAATGGTTTAACCTTTAGATTACAAATCAATAAAATAGAAAAAAAGGTTAAAAGTTAAAGATTGTCACAAAGTTGCAACAATAAATAATTTTTGTTTTTATTTCTATTTTCCAAGCATTAATCTGTAACAGTTTTATTACATTTTTATGGTAGAAATTTTAAGTGTTGAGTTAACTATTTAGTTAAATGTTTTTTTTTTAGTTATCTCAAAAATGTGCTTTATATTTTTCTTCATATTGACTTTAAAAAATAATATTATTTTTTACTGAGATTTTTGTTGTTGTTCTGATTACATATTAACTATAAATAAAAAATGATGATTCAAAAGTAATAATTTCATTCATAAAAACTATTATTTTTGATTAAATTAGATTTTCTCCTTCTTGAATTGCACACATTTTTTTTTTAATGAGAAAAGTTTCGTTTCTTCTGAAAACTAATAAGATTAATTTAACAAACTTTTTTTCATGAAAGAAGGGAAAATATGAATAAACAGAATAATTTTTCCAATTTTTCTACATTCAAATTGGCAACTGTTAATAAATATTTTATGCAACTCTAATGTAGAAAAAAAGCTACAAGTTTGTTTTTTTTTCGAAAAAAAATAGGAAAAATTCGAGGAAACCAAAAGTCAATCGAAGAATTTTGTTCATTACATGTGATTCGAAACTCATGAAAAAAATTTATATTATAGTTGCTAGTATAGATAGGTTGCTATGGGCTAACGACGCCAATTCTAAACATTCTTCATTTTTTTTTCCTTCCTAGTCTTCAAACTAACAAAAACACCGTTTCGCCAAAAAACAATGTTTAGCGAGTGTATTGTCTTTGCCAATTTTTAAAAGCATTGGTAATTGTTCTGCTTGAGGTCATACAATCATCTCATTGGTCTACAATTCATATATTTTGAATGAATGAATAATGGTGCTTCTAAAAATAAATTATTTATATTATAACTGTTAAAAAAAATAATGATAATAATAAAAGGCTCTATATACTATAACAAATTTAATAGAGAGATAATTTCCATTAACATCGAGAACAAAAATAAAAACATTTATAGCAAAAAAAATGAAATTTTTTTCTCAATTTTAAAAGTTTAAAATATTCAATAATTGTTTTCCATATTTAAAAAAAAAGTTTTGAGTAACAAACGAACAAAAGAAAGCTTTCTGTACAAAAGTGTCAACTTTGAAAATTTGTGAATTTGTTGTCTCTCTCTCTCTCTCTCTCTCTCTCTCTCTCTCTCTCTCTCTCTCTCTCTCTCTCTCTCTCTCTCTCTCTCTCTCTCTCTCTCTCTCTCTCTCTCTCTTCGGTTATTTTAGTGTTTTTTTTTGGCGCGATGTATAATCGAGTATAAATGATGTCAAATATGATGATCACAAATGTAGAGCCATCATCGCTGCAGTTAACAACGAATTTCTTTCGTTTTTGTTATTATCAGTCATTATTGTCGTTATTATATTTATTCTCTTTAGAAGAAGATTCTCTTATCACTATATTGTTTGATAGGTTTTTTTTAATAACAAACATTGTTCCATTTTAATTCCAAATTCCCACATTGTTGTTGTTGTGACATTATTCGAGTACGTGTGTGTGTGTGTGTTTTAAATGTTATTATGTTTAAAATAATTTACTTTTATTTTCATTCAACAAAAAATTGCACTGAAGCTAGATTTGAAAAAAAATAAATTCAATTTAATTTTTTTAAACAGAAATTTTTTTGTCTGAAATGAGCTAGAAGTATTTTGTTTTTTTTTTTTTTTATTTTTTGTTAAATTCATATTTTTAATGTTTCATTTTTTTTCATTTATTATTAAATAATTAAAAGGCATTTTTTAAATTAAAATTGAATTTTTTTCCGATTTATGCATAACTGAAGCTAAAATTTTTATTTCTTGAAATATTTTTAAAATAACAATAATAGATATAAAAAAAATTTCAAACTAAATAAAATATTTATTCAATATTATTTATTAACACTAACGTTGCCAGATCAGCTAAAATGACCAATTGATTTTAAAGTTTTTTCTATTGACGCTGTTTGAATGGTGGTAGTTTTAGTCTTAAACTAATTAAATAATGGCATGCTAATATAAATAGCTAAAAGCTAAAATGGATGTTTTCTTTTGTTTATCAATTGTGATCATCAATCAGATGGGTTTGAAAAACAAACAAAAATACTTGAAAAAAAGTCGAAAATTGACTTTTTGTAAATAATAAATTTTAGTTCGAATACTTTATAGATTAAGATTTTCTAAAAGTTTCTCTAGAAATCTGCAAACTTGAAACTAATCTTTGAATAAATTAATAGATAGCGTAGAAAATTTCTTTCGCACAATCACTTTTGCAATGGAAAAAAAATCAAGTTAAAAATCAATTTGAAAAAGAAATTTTATCAATGATTATTTATGAATTGACCACATTGTAACCCAATTTTTGTTCAAAAAAAAAATTGAACAATGAACATCTTTTGCCAAATATTTCAATTAATATGCTAATTATATTCTGTTTATCAGTTTAAAAAAAATTAAAACTCAGTTACAATGGAAGGCATTGAAATCCAATAAGAAAACAATTATTCAGAATAATAAATTGTTGTTTGCATTGAATATTTTGAAATTGATGCTACCATTTACTCTCAAATACTCTTAAAAACGAACTGAATGTTATAACCACCAAACAATTTAACTTCAAAAATTTGTTCTTTTATAAAGAACAAAAAACGTTTCACAAGAATGAAGGTTTTTTTCTTTCTTTCTTTTGTTGTTGCTGGGTTGTAACTTTGAAAATAAATTTAAATTGACATCCGTTTTACATTATTTTTCATGTAGTTCACTACCTTTTTTTGTGTTGCGCTTCATCTCTGTAGGTTTGTTTGAAAACAAAAATTCTAAACAACCAGAAACATCGACATGCCATTCATTTTCATTCATTCTGAAGTTAAAAATTTATTTACTCGCAACAACTTCAACAAAAAACTTTTTTCTTTTGACTGATTGCTTTTTTTTGAAGCGTGTTTGTGTGACAGATTGCTTTTATTTATTAGTGTTATTTTATATTTTTCTAATATTATTCCCTACAATCACTGCCCACCCATTGTTACAAAAAAATAGAAGAAGTTCTATTTGATGTTTGTTTGTTTGCTTGCCATTTGTTTGTTGATCAATTTATTCAAATATTAAACTAAACTTTATTTTTTCAAACTTTCAGAATGAAAAAAATTTACTAGGTCAATGGTCGTGGTGGTTGTTCATCAATTCGCATTTTCTAGTTCATTTGAGCTAGAACTAGGCTACTTTAAAAAAAATCTCAACTTTTCTTTTCTATTATGTAGCATGTTGGTGTTCTGATATCGTTTTTTTTTTAAATATTTATGTATCAAGTTAACTAAATCGACATTGCTTTATTCGATACGAACACAGAAATTGAAATAAACTTCCCTGGTTGGTAGTCGATTCGACAGAAGCAATTTAAAGATTTTTTTTCAGCAATAACAACAGATTTATTATTTTTGTTTTTAAATAAATTTCCACTAGTTTCTTTTTTGTTTGTCAATCACCGGAGATAAAATTGATTAGCTTTTGATAACCTATGAATGTTGTTATGTTAAAGAAGCAATCCTAAATGACTGATCTTATTTTTTTCACTAATAACCAAAAAAAATACCAGAAATAGAAATAAAGATTTTGTGTGTTTGATTGTGAGTGTGTGTCTGTGTGTGGTTTTTATTTTTTAAATAAACTCACTAAATTAATATACGTTTGTTTGTAAGGCATCAGTGTTTTTTTTTTGACTTTACTTCTTCACTCCAACAAAAGTAAAAAAAACATGAATTATTTCGATGAAAGTGAAATTTAGAGGCAATTTTTTCTGTTTTTTCTTCCAAATAAACTAATAGAAATAACAAACAGCTTTATACTAAAACACAGAGCAAATAATATATGTTTGTGATGTGGTTTCTATCTACTCGCAATTTCGTGAACTTTTTACTTTTTTCATTGATTTGTTTGTTGTTTTTTTTTTGTACCGGCAAATTAAATATCTTGGCAAAATTGAAGAAAAAACTTTTTTCTTCTCTCTATTTTTTAGTCTATTCCAGTCAGACAAGATAGAAAGAAAAATTCAATTAGAACAAAAATAAAACAAAAAAAAATTGAAAAAGATTTTGATCGAAAACAACATTAACATTAGTTTATTTTACTTGTCTATCCTGAAGCCAATTTTGTTGTTATTTTAGTGTACCTTCTATGCTTGTTTATCATCATAATAATCAAAATCTACAGGATATTAACATGCAGTCAAAAACATATTATCTGTAATAATTTTCCTCTTTCTCATGAGGATAAAAATGAAGAGTTACGATGATTGTTTTTATAATTTGAAAATTTGACAATAATGTTGGCAAATAGAAAAATTAGATTCATTTTTTATAAAACAGAAAAAAATCCGCTTCTAGCCATATATTATCAATAACGAAAAAAAAAGATTTTCAAATCAATTTTTGAGATTAAAAAAACAAAAACAACAGCCAATTTTAGTTTCAAAAATTTATTATTCTGATTCGGAAGCAAAAGAACTAGAATTGCAGTAAAATCGTGTCACATTACTTACTGCTTAAAAACTTATTATTAACACCTTTTGTTTGGAAAACTTGTTAAGATTTCTTTGTTAGCGATTGTCTAACCTGGGCCAGACTCAAATTATATATTTTTTATTTATTGTTGGTTTTTATTTATTTTGTACAAATAACAACGATAATAATGATGATATTTTCAATCTTCAAATTTTTTTATATACTTTATCATTGTTATTATTAATAATTTTTTTCTTCAATGTTTTTCTTATTATAACGATTCGATGATGCGTGATGTTTTTCAATTTGAAAAATAAATTCTGTCAATATAAAAGAAAAAAAATTTTAGGCTCAAGAATTTCATCTGAAAGCCAACAACAATGAAAACGACAAAATACCAAATTTCACAAGCAAACAAACATTTAATATTTCAACAATGCCATTTAGCTTAAGTATTATTGTTTTTTTTTTGTAATCGGTTTTGGGCTGTATTTTTTTCTTTTCAGAAAATAAAACAATTTAAGTTTGAAATTAAAATCCTTAAACTAGAACATTTTGTTTTTTTTTAAAGACTTTTTTCTTAATGAAAATGATAGTTACTTTTAGTATTGTGTTGCTCTTCAACTGCCTGAACTTGTATTATTAGATGTAATTTTAAATTTCAAGTTTTTACTTTTTTTTCATCATGTTCCATGAGAAATAAGCAAGAATCATAATACTAATCATCATTATCATAATAAAAACAACAACAGAAAAAAGTCCATGAAAATGAAAACATCAAAAAAAAAAAAATTAAGGGACAATTTTAATAGATCTCATATTCAAAGGATATGAATCTTTTATGATGGCTTATTATTATCATGATTATTATTTCATTCAAATTTTTTTGCACAAAAAAAGAGGGTTAACTAGGGTTAATAATGAAAAAAAAAGAACACAATGAAACTTAATTGATGATAATAAGGTTATAAAAGAGAGAGAAATAGAAAAAAGAGAAAACTTTGAATTAACAGACAAATTTTTTCTGTTTTTTTTTTTGAATTGATTTCTGTATTCTAAAAATATTTTTCTGTGCTCTCGTGTGTGTGTGTGACTGGTCAGTTTGGCAGTTTGTAGATGTAAAATATGCGATAGATAGATAGAGAGAGAGAGAAAAAAAATCAAATGATTCTTAGAGTTGAAAAAACAGCTCAGTGACATGTCGAGATTTTTTTTCAAAACAAAAAAAATTTAAAAAGTTTCTAAATTTAACATTTTTTGTGCTTAATGCTGAACAGTGAACAGTTTTTTTTCCATTAACATCTTCCTCATAATAGTCTTTTGTTTAAGGCTGAAGAAAAAATTAATTAAAAAAAATAGAACCTATGAGTTCTATATTATTATGTAAAAAAAAACCCCATTCTTATTTAAAATAATCAGAGTTTTGATGTCGATGCGTAATTTTTGTTATTACAACGTTATTTTTAATGATGAAAACTCTGATACGTCGAAGCTATTTTGCCAACCATGGTTATTTTTTTGTTCTTTTAAGTGTTGATAGACACATAAAAAATTCACTTAATGAGAGGCTTAAAAAGATTTGTCATTCCAACCAAAAGAATCGATATCACACATCTAGAAGTGAAAAATTCATTATTTTTTATGATTTAAAAGTTTTTAGTTTTTTTTTTATTAAAAAAAATGAAGCCAAACGTCCAAAAAAAAAAGAAGCTTAGCTTAATTTTTGTTTCAAATCGATAACTATTATTGCTGCCTTGCTGAAGTTTTTGCGCTACTAATTTATTCATAATTTATTTACAGTGGCTTAAAATAAATACATATTAATAATTCTCAGAATTTTTTCAACTTTTTTCTCTATTATTATGTAACACTCCTTTTATTTACACGAAAAAAAGCTTCTTGAAAGTCTATACTATTGATTGAAGAATAGCTTTTTTAAGTTTTTGTTTATCATGTTTAATAGAAATTTTTCAAACAGGCTAGATTTCGAATTTAAAAGTTTAGGTTTGCTGTAATTCTAATAAAAATTTATATTATTTCTGATTTTCATAATTGGCTTCTTATATATTCTGAAAATGATAATTTTGGATTTTTTTTTTACTATTAAGTGTTATTATATCGAAACTAATATCATTTCATATTTTAGAATCTTTAAGATCTTTGATAGAAATTTTGTGTAGACCCTGATTTGAACTATTAATCAAAAATAGAGATCTAGGTCAAGAAATTAATTCTATTTTTTTTCTTTTTAGTTTTGCTTTGCTTGTTATTTGAATGTTTTTGACAATATAATTTTTTTTCCGAATGTTATTTTTTTATAATAACAGGAAAAAAATATTCAATTGTTATTGTTGAAGAACATTAAGAAAATTTCAACTTTCTACTTGAAAACTTGATGGAACTTTCGAGTTAAACTTGAAAAAAAAAATTATCTTGACAAAAAAAATCTAGTAACTTTTTTTATAATGGATGTTTTTTTTCAAATTTTGATCAATTTTATTACTAGAAAAAAAAATGAAATGATGAACTATTTTTTAGATTTTATAAAATTAAACAAGTTAAAGATGGAAAAAAAATTTTCAACGCTCTATTTTTTGTTTTTCGTCAGGTAGTGCAACTGGTTTCACTACTAGTAGTAGTAGTTATCTGGTAGTACACTACTTCTTGGCTAGATCTTATTAATAGGTGTGTTTGCGGCTTCTTTATGTTTTTTTTTTTTTTTTTTTTTTTTTTGAAGCCAAAAGGATAATAACCTTTCATCTCTGTAATCAAGTTGGTTTTTCGGTTTCATTTTAATTTCTATAAATGAGCTTTTTTTCAATCATTTATTTCAGAAATTAAAAGTTGCTGAATCAAGTTTTTCACCAAATAAAACACATATTTAATTTTTCATGCTTTGTTTTCGTTTTTTTTTAAATGACAATTGTTTTGCTTCATTATAAAAATTTTGTTTTGTTGCAATAAATAGAATATCTCTTTGTTATTAATGTTATATATAAATAAATATAAAACACATATGAATTGTCATTATTATTTTGAAGATTTTTGAATTGAATGACATCAAATTCAAAGCATGATGTAAAACGTGATGAGCTAAAACTGTTGTCAAAATTTCACTTTCAACTTTGTGTTTTAAAGCCATAGAAGGTAAGTGAATCTCACCGATTTCAGCATAGAAAAAAAGTTTCAATAATTATTCATATACATTATTTGAGAGAAAAAAAGAATTTAAAACCAGGTAATGATACTTTATAAAAAAAAATGAAATTTATGAATTTGAAAAAAAGAAAAAAAATTGAGCGTGAAAAATAAATGAAAACAAAATTTTAACAAAAGAATATTACCATTTATACATTGACAATGAAGTTGCTAAAACTTTTCAAATTCAAAATGTAAGTTTTTCTGTTAAAGGCAGGTAGTATTAGTATCGTATTCTATTATTGGGTGTTTTAAGGTGAAAAATAGTGCTCGTCGCGCTTTTATGTAGTAGACACACGCACAAAACCTCTAATAACATTTTAGTGTTATAGCACAATTGTTATGGAAACTCTTCTTTATAGTTGGCATTCATTCATTATGAGGTTTGAATTTGATGACAAAAAGAAAGTTATGAACCATTGAAATAATTCATTCATCACTTGAATAATATTGAACAGATTTTTCAAAACACTTTTCTTCGTTTGATCAAAACTTTAATTTTAAACATTTTTTGTTTTTTTTTTTTTTTTGAAGCCGGTATTTCATGTCGGCAGCATAGCATGTGAAATTATGGAAATTATTGATAAAAAAATTACTATGTAGCAAATGTGTTTTTATTGAGAAAAAACAACGAGAACATAAAATATCACACTTTTTTCAAAATGATAAAACATCTCTAGATAAATGATTTAATAATTTTTTTTTTTTTTGAAATTCTAAAAGAAAAAAAAATATTCACAAAAATTTACAGAGTTTTTTCTGTTTTTTTTATATATAAAAAAGTATTTCTTTCAATTTTTTTTAGTTATAAGCTTTGTTTTGATTTGAATAAAAAAAACAAAATGATTTCTCATTTCTTGTTTGTTTTTTCAAAATCAAAAAATTTATTAAAATTTTTTAGAATAAATAAATTGATGTTGAGAGATTGATTTTTTTTTTTGTCTGGATTTTGAAAACGCTTTTATTTTTTCAATTAATTCATTTCGAATTAAATGAGTGCTGCAAATTTTGAGTTTATAAAAAATTTCAAATTTTTTTTAGTAATATTGCCAATAATAATTGATAACAATAAATCCAACGAAAGATAATGAAAAGTGCTATTTTAATTTCAATCAAATAAAAACATTTTTAACAAAGACTCTCTTTAACTTCAGATTAATTTATTGAAAATAAATATAATTGTTGCGGATTTTTTCGATTACTAGAACCAGGTTAATATGAGCAATTTTTTAAAATATTGATTATTTTTTCAGAAAAAAAACTAAAACTCATTTTTTTGAACAATAAAAAAATGTAAACTTTGCAAGCAATCAAACAAGAACAAATCACAAACATTATGAAGAAAAAAATGAAACGAACATTGAAGCAAAGCAACACAAAAATATCTTTTTCAAATGTGAATGTGTGTTTTGTTCGTTTCTTCAATAAAATATATGATAACGACTCAAAGAATACAAAAAAACAAAAAATAAACTTTATCTAAACTAACAATTGAGAAATATTATAAATTGAAAAGCTCGTTAAAACCGTTTGTTGTTTCAAATGTTTCAAAAAAAAAAAAAAAATTTAACTTGAATAGCTTTTATAGTTTTTTTTTGTAAACAAGTTTTTTTTCTTGTTGTTGCAAGTTTTCAATTTGTACCCATCTAAAGCGTTTTTTTATTACTAGTTGTTAGAATCAAAATGAAAAAAAAACTTAACAAATATAAAGAAAAAATAATGAAAAATTATGAATAATGAACAAAAATAGAAAAAGGAAAAATTAGGAATTAGGTTTTGAAAATAGTTTTTCCTCTCCATCTCTTGGATAAATTTATTTCACTCATACCTCGATATTGATTAAATTCATTCGCTAACAAGGTGTAATTTTTGATTTGATTTTTTTTTATATGTTGAATAGTTTTTTTCTGTTCGTTTGTTATTATTATCAATAAAATAAATCAAATGAAAACAAATATTTTGAGAAAAATATTCTTGTAATTTGAGGGAATATGAAACGTTGGGCACGTTGTGGGTGCGTTGATCATGTGAGTTGGTTTTTTTTATCAAAGAATTCCAGGATCAGAAATTGATCACACCTTAACAAAACATCCCATGTAAATGAATGAACATCATTAACGATTAAACAGTATGAAGTTTGATTTGGTTGCATAAGAAAAACGCACAGACACACACACACACACAAACACTCACATGTACACACACGGTTGTGCCATTGAACACTGAATTTTGAATTTGAAAAACGAAACAACGAACGATTGAAAAAACAACCAAAAAAGTTTCTTCCAAATTTGAGAGTTCTATTTGATTTGATTTTTTTTTCCCAAGAAATTCACCAAGAAAAGAAATGAAAGTAAAATATTAGACACGGCTAGAAAAACAAAAAAAAAACGAAAACAGCATCGAACACTAAAAAACAAATAAATTGATTTTCTGTTTTTCTCGGCTTAAAATTAATTTAAAAAACTCATGTCGAGAAAAAAAAAGAAAAATTTCCCGAAGAAAAAACAAAAATCTGACCAGAGATGTGGTCTCAATTTAGAAGATGATCTCAACAGGTAAGAACAGAAAAAACACACTGACAAAAACTTTCAGTGTTTAGGTGAGTGCTAGTGTGTGAAAATAAACAACCAACTAATCGTTACAAATAGTTAAAAACGAAATTTCACATCAAGTATATATCAAATAACCAGAGAGAATAGCAGTGTGTCTTCTGAAGCTCCCTCAAGATGACCAAACAAAAAAAAATCTCTTCTTAGGATTTTTAGTAAAAAACAAAACTTTTTTCTGATAGTGAGAGTGAATTGAAGATTTGTGTTTTGTCTGTTTGTGTGTGTGTGTGTGCTAGAAAGATGTTTAGGAGAAAAACGTGTCTTTTCTACCAGTAGAAAAACTATTCTTAGAATAAATCTCTTCAAAACCGTATAAAAAATGTCAATCATCACACAAATACCAAAGACATAGAAAAGAGAGTGATAGATGGTGTTAGATCAATACATACGCCATATGCAAGAAAATGTTCCTTCATCGATCATTTGTTAAAAAAGAGAATAACGCTTTTTTCAAAAAAAAAAAGTTAGAGATAGAGATAGATGAGGCTGCTTCGAAAACTTCGACCTGATGGTATTTTCGGTATGTTTGGAATATTGTCTAATATATGTATGTTTGCTCGAAATGAAGACGATGTTGGTTCTGTTTTTGTATTGAGATAGTAGAAAAACCTCTATTTTTCTCTTTCCCAGAAAAGAACCTAAGAAAAGAAAGATGATGAGAGAAAGATGATGATGTCGATCATCATCTTCTTCGTTTTGTTGCTAGTAGTTGAGTTTGCTAGTCTCGTTGTGTTCGATTTTAAGTTAATAGACTTTGACATACTTTTTGTTTCGATTCACAGTCTACTTTTTTTTTGGTTTCTATCAATATCACAGCGTTGTGATCACAACAATCTTGTTTTTCTTTCTTTCTAGTTTTCTCTAATTTTAAATGGTTTCTTTGGGCATCTTTTTTCTTCTTCTTTTTCGGTACTCTCAACAACTATTAACAACGTTCACGAGATAAACTTTGTAAGAAGAACGTCAAACTGATAAAAACAAACAAACAAGTTTTAGAAAAAACTTATTATTATTATTTTTCTGCTTTTCTTATCGATTTCTGTTTAATCTTTAAAGGTAGTACAATGGTGGTACGGTTAAGCTGGTGGTACGGTTTCCATTCGTCATCGATGCTAAAAAAATTATTCTAATAGTTTATCGTTACAGTTTGTCAATAGAAAAATACGAAATAATTCATTGCACTTTCGTTTTCATTTTTCTTTCTTTTTTCTGATTTTCTCTTAGTTGTTTAGCTTATTTTTTCTAAATATTAACTCAATAACTGCATAGACGCTTTTGAAATTTTTTTTTTTAAAGAGCAATTTTATTAGTTTAGCAATCCAGTTTTGGTTAATGTTTAAAACATTGATTTTTTCCTGCATTTGTCACTGTGATCACAAACAATATTTTTTCAAATATTAGTAATTAAAGAGAGTGAGATGAAGATGAAAGAGTAAGAAAACGGTTTCGCTTTTATTAGATTTTATTTTAAAAAAAAATTAAAAGGAAAAAAACTAAGTTAATGATGATGTTGAAGAAGCAGAAAAAATGATGACGAAAAAAATGTATAACAGTAAGAAAAGATTAAAGATGAAAATGATGATGACACAATAACAATAACCGATAATATAAAGTAAAGAAAAGAAAAACTTGTCATCGAATTTTTTTTTTCTAGCACTTTAGATGCACGACTAAGACTTTTTTTTGAAAAAAAAAATTGACCAAAATAACTTCTTAAGTGTGATTTTTTTCCCATCTTCTTCTTCACTCGAACAATGTTATCAATCTAGTAGTTCCATCGGAGAAAAAATGTGTTGTGTTTTTTACTTTCTAGTATGAGTTCTTTTTGAAAAGAAAAACAAAATAAAAAAACTTTTTAAAAAAAATGAAAGAAACTATTTGTAACAATTGTTTCGTTGATGTTCATCAATTGTTGTTCATTTTGAAACATTCGAAACATTATATTATTATTTTATCGAGTTTTTTATATATATATATTAACACTTTATACAACCATAAATTTAATAAAGATGTTGAGCCAACGATAGTCGTATATAGAAAAATTTCATAAACAAAAAAAATAAATTTTTTATAATCGGTTAAAGCGGTTGAAAACTGTTGAAACGTTTCAGAATTTTGTTGAAAGCTATTCTCTATCAAATAAAATAAAATACAAAAAATTGATCGAAATTATTCTTTTCTGATTAAACTGATGAATTTTTCTGAATTTAAAAAATTGATCAAAAATAAATTGGATTAATATCAAGTTTTTTGTAACAATCGATATTTTTAAAAAAAAGTGTTTCAAATTTTACATAATTGATTGTTAGTTAAGCGCAAAAAAATTAACTTTTTTTTCAAGAGAAAGAGTTTTGAAAAAAAATCAATATAAAAAAATGTAACCCTTGCAAAATGTCTTATTCTCTGTTTTGTTTGGCTTAGAAATCATATCAATAAACTTGAAACATTCTAAATCAATTCTTTTGAACTTTGAATTTTTCATAACTGAAAATGTTTTTTGTTTTCACTATTATAAATCAAATATATAAAGAAAAACTAAAATTTTGCACGGTTGGCAAAAAAAAAACATTAAAAAAATAAAGATTTTCTAATAAGAATAGAAGAAAATGACTAATGATGACAGATAATGTCGCTTAAATTTAAAAGGCTGTGTAAAACTATGGCTAGCATTGCTTGCAATGTCATTTCATTAATTTTTTTATAGTTTATTCTGAGTTTTTTTTGTACTTTGAGCTGTTTTTTTTCATCGGGCTTCAGAAAAAATAAGTCAAGTTTCCAAACTATTCATTTTCAGATTTCTAAGTTTTATTGCTATATAAGTGAAAGTTTTAAAAACTTCATTTTTCATATATTTTTATTCAAAAAAAAAAATTAAAATAGTGCTCAAATTTAGTTTCTGTTTTTATTTGAAAAAATCTGATTCAAAATTCTCCAAGTTTTTGCGATTGTCATTGATCAATTGCAATTTAATATATTAAACAATTTAAGATATGACTGTGTGTTGTTTTCAACAAAAAAAACGTCGTCTTTTTTCTGATAAAAACTAGTATTATTTTTTCCCATTGAAAAATTTCGGTGAATTCAAAACCTGAAAATAGAATTATGATGATAATCGAAAGTCTCAACACTTGAATTTAAACAACAACAATTTTTTTTCAAAAAAAAATGTCATTTGTATTTTTTCTCTCGGTTTCTATTTATTCTGGTTAGTTTATGATATGAATTTCTTTCTATTTTCTGTTTTGTTTTTGTCAAAAACAAAATTTTATTTTTTAAGCATTGAACGCATTGATAACTATGACGACGACGACGAAGACAATGATGATGACAATAGAAACAATCAATTGCAGATGAAGAGTGGAAGAAATTTTCTGTTGTTAACCCTCTCTACTAGTGAGAGCATTACACAATTTAATGAAACAATACAAAACACATTAACACAAGAAGAAAAAAAACAACAACAACAGACAATGGTCACAATCAACTCAAAGCTTCTATTATACCATTTACATACCTTCTTCGACACTGCATCTAATCAAATTCAAACAGTTAAGCAACAAAAAAAAATTAAAATTTTCAAACAACCGCAGGCATAGAAAGAAAGTGAAGTCAATTTTTTCTATTCTATCACACACAATAGACAACACACTGGCCACAAAAAAGCTCACACAAATCAAAAAATTGAATATGAGATCCACTCTGATTTATGGATTGAATGGTTTGAGTGATAGAAATAACATATTTTACAAAAGAAAAAAAATCAAACAAACTCATAGAAACAGCAGTATTGTTCAATTTTTTTTTTGTGAGAAGACATTTAATTAATTCTAGTCAATTATTCAAATTTTAATTTTTCAATTAAAAAATCATTATGAATTTTTTTTTCCTTTATTTCAGTTAAAGCCTTTGATTTTTGAATTGAAAGTTTTTTAAATATTTTTTAAAAATTTGAAATTTTTTTTTTAAAACAACTTATTCTTTGAAATTTGAAATGTTTTAAAAATTTTATATCAACTAAATTATCAATTAAATTCAAAACTAATAACATAACAAAAATTAAAAAAATTAAAAAATAAAAGCTTTTGAATTTTTAACTCAAATAAAATAGTTGAGATTCTATCACTTCAATTAAATATTAGGCTTGATAAATCTAAAATTTTTAGTAATCAATATAAAATCTTTGCAATCAATTTAATAAATTACTCAATCGTTCAAAACAAAGAGTTAAAATACTATGTAAGTTTTTGTAATATATAATTTTGATGAATATACACTTGAGGGTGAAAAATGAATTTATTTGAATTTTTTTCATATAACATTACCAACATATTCATAGTTTTCTTACGAAAAAAAAATAATAAAAAAAACTCAAATACTGCTCTTGATTAATATATTATCGATTCTTAATATATATTAAAAACTCTAAAAAAATTGAGTTAAAATAAAAAAAAGCTCTTGTTGGAAAAGAAAAAAATCAATCTCAATCTTATAGATTAGAACAAACATTTCAGAAAAAAAGAAGTTATACAAAAAATCGATTGAACTCTCAGCAACAGCATCAGAAAAATGACATAAACACAAAAAAATAAATGATTCGATTTCGAATACAAAGTTTATCAATATCTTAATTGAATCTTGATAAACACATGTTTTCAAATAAAATAAAAAACTAGTTCTATAGAATATAGTGATTTTTAGCGTTTTTTGTGATGTTTTTAGTTTTTTTTTCGAAAATTATAAAATTCAAATTTTTGCACAAATTGTAAACGTTTTGTTTTTCTCGAAAAAAATTGAGGAATATGTAAAGCTTTAGAAAGCGTTAAATTTAATGAAATCTATCCGATTGAAAAGAGAGCCCCAATTGTATAATCACAGAATTCAAAAATACTATCATTTCATTGAAGCTTATCATAACAATAGTATTACGACCAGTATAGATATTGATTTTTGAATTTTGTTAAAAAAAATTTTATCATTTTGATGTCACTTTTTTCTAGAAAAAAAAAATATTTTGAAAACATTAAATGACAAAGCCAATTATTAATGAAACCAAACTTAACGATCTTTATCTTTATTATGTTTTTCTTGCTCTGTTGCGATAATCTACTTGCTGTCCGTTTGCAAAACAGCATTTTGAAAACATTGATTATTTTTTCCTATCATGAAAAACAAAAACGATGAATAAAATGAAAAATTTGCAAAGGCTTTTGAGACAAAGTTTTTGCCAGCTGATAAATTTATTTAAAACAAATTTTTATTGAATATAAAAATTTATTTCACAAAATTATGATAAATCTGGATAGATTGATAAAGCTGTTGAATCAGAAAAAAAACTGTTTCATTTTTTTCTCAAAAAACCATAATGCCACAATAAACTTATAACTTTCCAAACATCAGCCAAGCATCACTAAAACACCACATCGAAACGATTCATGTTTTCATAATTATAATCATAAACACTTTAAGAATGAACAATGTAACTAGGCTGAATGGATGAAGTTATTAATATCTCATAAAATTGATTGTGCACACAATCAGAAGTCAAAAATTTTCGCATCTGACATGTAAAAACTAATCCAAATAGCTATGATGAAAACACAAGAAAAAATTTCAATTGTGCTTAACGGTTTATGCGATGGTGAAAGTAACAATTCTAATTTTTTTCGCATCAATTTTAATTTCATAAAACAAAAAAACCTGATCATATCACTAAAATGGCTGTTTTTGAATGCAAAAAAAAATTGCATTGAAGATATAATCAGACAATGAACTTGTAATTTTTTCCTCTTTCTACTAATTATGTGAAACGTGTAAATGAGAAAAAAAACAAAAGATTTTTTCTCTAATTTTTGGCTCAGTGATAAATAAAAGTGTTTTCAAGAAATTTCTTAGCATTTGTTTTCGTAAAGAAATAAACTGTCTGGTTATTCCATTTTGTGTGTTTCGTGATAATTGGTTTTTGTTTGGAAGCAAGAAATGACCGCCAAATAGTGAATGATGATGGCGATTTTGATCAAAGGCACAAAATGTACTCACTTTCTTCATTTCTATATTATAGTTGTCGTTTTTTTTAAAGTGCATTGATGTATGTTTTGTTATGAGTAAGAATGATAATAAAAAAAAAGAAAAATCTCTTTGATAAATTGATTTCCATCGTTAGTGACAAATCATTTATAAAGTTCTCGTTCTCATCTGTGTGATATTTATTCTAGTGAGAATGAATTTTTTCAATAGATAAATCTAATTCAGAGTCCAATTTTAGAGTTAAATTATTTTTTTGTATTCTTTCTTTCTTTTGTTCTTTTTTTCTGTTTTAATACAGTTTTTATTTTGGTTTGAGAATACAATACTTTTATTTTCTATTAAAAAAACTTTTTCTTGATTAATGAAATAAATAGATAGATTTTTTTATTTTATTTATGATAATGAAAAATCTTTGTTGTACGATAGTTATTGTTTCTTTTTCCTCTCGTAAAAATTGTTAAGATTTTTTTCAGTGAAAGTAAAAATACCAAAATGATAACTTTATGAATTTCAAAATGATAAATTGAAAAAATGTTCTGATAAAAACAAAAAATAAAAACTCAAATATTTTTTTCTGTATTTCATTATTTAAATTTGTTGATTTAACAAAGTTTGAAAAGATTTATGTTTTTTCTGTTCTTTTTTCATGATTTTTTTAAAATGAATTTTTTCCTAAAAAAAGTATAAGCTGAGTTGAGAATTTTCATTAATTTTTTTATATTGAAATTAAATATACATGTACCTTTCAGTACTAAATTTAAAAAAACGTCATAAATATTTATTATTTAAAATTCAAGTTTGAAACTGCAGCAAAATTTATCATTTGAAAAAATATTTATCAATTTTGGCATTTATATTTGAATAATATTCTTGATTGGATTGTTTTTGAAAAAATTTATTTATATTAATTCAGAAATTATTTAAAAAAATATATGCAAAAATTAATTTGATATAAAAAAATGATAGTTTCAAGTTTTGCATAAACTACTTCAAAACATTCGATAAATTTTTTTTATAATGAGTTTAAAAGATTTTTAATGTAATATAACAAACATAAAAACGTGGAGAAGTTTGATAATTAAATATTTAACCCAGAAAAACTTTAAGAATTTATCAAAATATTGAAACTAAAAAAAATAATTAAAAATAATTCCTTTAATTAATTTTCAATCGCTTGAAGAAATAAGTTAGGTTTTGATAAAAATTCAACATTTGACAAAAGGATGAACAATAAAAGCTTTATCCCGATGAAAAAAAATAACGTTTTTTTTCATATCAACTATGCATCAGGGAAGTGGAATTTAAACAATGCATTGTTTTTATTTTATTTATATTTGTTTTAGAAACAAATAAAAATTTTTTTTGAAGCGGTAATAATTTTAATTACAATAAATTTGTTTTTTTCAGCATCAGTATAAAAATAATTGACAAAGATAATTTTCAAGCAGCAATTGAAATTTAATTTTATCAATTTAAGTTTTAACAATGAAAATGATAAACTGCCATAAAATTTTTAATTAATAAAATGTGTAGTTTTATTGATTGTATTAGTAGATTAATAATTTACTATTTTCTGTTATTTTTCTTGTTAAAGTTCTATTTTATATTTCTACTCATTTTTGTTTAAATGTAAGTTTTTTTTGTTAAATTATTTGCTCAACTTAAGCAAATAAATTCGCTTCAATTTTTTAGCTAGATGAATTAATGGAAGTTAATATATTAATAGTGGATCAACTTGATCAATTAAGTACACTAAATCTAGTAAAGCAACAAGCCAGATTTTGTTTAATGATTTCGGTTAATTGAGTTAGGTCAAGTTTACTGTTATATTTAGAGTTTTTATTTCAATTTAAAGAATTTTTTGCTTTTTGTTATTATGAAACGGAAACTACTATTTCAAAATAATTCTCAGCATACTATTTTTTAATTTATACACTTTTGACAATCAAATAAATGAACAAAAAAAAACTCAACTTTTTAAATTAGTAACAAAATAATGAATTTGAATCGAGTTTTTCCAAGAATTTCAAGCTTGATTTTTCAAAGAATTAATCAGTTTTAAAATTTACTAAATACTTTATAAAAACTATGATTTCAATTGCAATTATCCAATTTGATAACAATTGATTTTCAGTTTTTTTTGTAACAGTTTTTCTTTTTATTTTTTTTCAAAAACTTGGATTTAAAAAAAAATATCAAACTATGTTTTCACTCTATTACCTAATGATATTTTTAAACGTATTTGTATTTGTTTTTTTCTTTATTGCTTTATAAAAATACATAAAATTTGAAAAGCGTTTTGACAAAACATTGTATTTGTTAAACAAAAAAATTAATATAAACAATACAAATCGATAATACTTAGTTGATATTAATCTTTTTGACTTAAAAATGAAAAAATTTTGCATTTTTCAAATTTAAACAAAGCAAAAATATAAACAAAACGTTTAAATTACAGAAAAATTTTACTGATTTAGTTTTTAACAAAACAAACTTTTGTTTTATTTTATTTTTTGTTTTTTTTTTTTTTATTTTCTAACAAATATATTTTCCGTGTGATTATCAAAAAATAATAATATAAATATTTAAAAAAAGACAATCGATGCTGCAAATAAATGATAATGATGTTGTTTAGCTAGAAATAGTTTACTGAAACCAAAACATGGTAAAACTTTCAATCTCATCCTTTTTCAGGTGTTTATTGGCAAAAGAAATAATGTTTTTTTCAGAAAAAAACAAACAAAAAAAATCTAAATTTACTCGAGTACCGTTAAACAAATACCATTATCATAAGAAAGCGAAAAAAAAATTTAAGATTATCATCATGAAAACACGATTATTTCACTAAAAATAATAACACTTTTACACTCAAAAAAAAAAAACGAAAAAAGATAAAACTTTTTGTTTAAATAGAATTATTTTTATATTTCTGCTCAAGTGTAATTGTTATTTCAATCTCTTTTTTATTCTTATTTTGTTTTATTCTTTTTCATAAATTTTTTATGATTTTAAAACCACCTTGAAGTGAGTTTAATGTTGATAGTTGACTTCTTTTCTAAAATATTGTTATAATTGTTTCATGAAAAAGCCTAATATAGTTATTTTAAAAAAAAACTTTGCCTGCAACATTCAAAATTCATTTGAATACGCAAAAAAACACTGAAAGTTAAAAAATGATTTGGCACAACATACTTCTGAAAGTTGTTTTCATAAACTTTCAATCTTGTATATTCAATCGTTTTTTTTAAAAACCGTGAATAAAAAAACAATTTTTCAACAAAATTCATTTCAAAGCATGAGTGATCTAATAAAAGAGGCTAGTTGATTCAGCTAAAGTTAGCTTAGTTGAGTCCAGGTAAAATGAAATTTAGAGCTCAATGTTACAAAAAATTTTTGTTCTGTTTGTTCATAAGTTTTTTGATGAATTATTTACAGTTTTTGTTTCACCAAGTTTTTGTACGATAAGTGTTGATGAAATTAGTATCAAAGTTTTATTAATAGGATAAATTTTCTCATAAAATTTTTTTAAAAACCTTTTATTCTTAAACTAAAATAAAATAAAGAAAATTAATGCAAATCATAGAAGAATATTAATATTATCATACAAAGATCTTGTTTTAGCGTAAAAAACATGATAGTTTATGATGGATTATTTTATCGAAAATCTAACAAATGCGACAAACGCAGTTGTTTTTTTGGTGGATATGCCAAAACTTTAGATTTCTTGATCGATGACTGTTGTGCAACTCTTTATGTATTAATATTTTTCAAGAAAAATCTTCAACTATGTCCAAAATCGATCCGCCACTGACAAGAAACGAAAAATAGCCGTCAATGATCCGATGATGGCCTGACAATGTCGATGTTAAAACTTAATCAAAAACACAAATTCACAGAAAAATGTATTAACTTTTATTACAAGACAAAGTCCATAATTTTTGTCACAATGTTTTTTTTTCTGCTAAAAATTACATATTGTGAAACTAAAATAAATTTTTTTTGTGCTTTTGTTCGTAAAAAAGGTTTTTGTTTTCAATTAAATGAGAAAAAAAAACTTGCTTTTAAAACTTACTTTTCAAAAAATAAAAATAAAAAACTTCCTTTTACTGAGAATACTTACTTTTCAAAATAAATGAAAATTTCACTTTTAAACAGAAAAAAAATTTAAATTAATGAAAATGAACAAAACTTTAAAAGAATTTAAAAAACATAAATTAAAAAGAAACGACTCAAATAAGAAAAAAAATCTGCAAAATCAACTTAATTTACATTTGTGTGTGGTTTTTTGGCCCAGAGTAAAATTCAATTTTAAATATTTTTTGTTTTGTTTTTTATTTCAAAAATATTGAAATTTTCAACTAAATTATCATTAATTTTAAGAATTTGTTTTTCCTCATAAATTTAATTTTTTTAATAACATAATTTTGAATAATTTTATTTAAATTTGATAACAAAGGCTGAATTATTTCAACTAGAATTATCAAATAGGTGCTAGTAAAACTAATTTAAAAATTTTTTTGTGTTTTCAATTATACAGTACTAGACTTAAGTTTTATTGAACTAAAACTTTAACAAAAACCGGAATTTTAAAAATAAAATAAAAATTTAATTTTACTTTTGATTTGCTAAAAAATTTAATTACAAGTCTATCATAAGTTATCATTTTAAGAATAAAAAGTTTTGATTTGGAATAATAACAGTTAATGAATAGAACGTTATCGTTGGTTTTATTTTTTTAAATTTAATCCAGTCAATATCATAAATTTAGGATTTTTCAATAAAATCGTCAACAGTTTTTGTCTATCAATTTTTTTTTTTTTTGCTTCAAAATGGTACGGCATTCATTGATGCTGTTTTCAAATTGAATGAACTTTTCAATTTTTTTACCTATCACAGCTAGAACGAACTGAAAACTGTGGAAGCTTCATGGAATCAATTATGATGCTTTTTCAGTAGGTTCTCTCCAAAAATGAGTTTCATTAACAAATCTTAAAAATGTACAAAAATAGAATTGTCATTTTTTTCACTATTTTTAAAACCTTCATGTTTTTTTCTAATTCAGAAAAAACGTGAAATAAAAAATGTTGGCAAAAATTTTTTTATAATATTTTTTCGCTTCAAAAACGTGGATTTTTTTTAATTAGAAAGTTTGTGTGAGTTTTAGGTTCATATCAATCTAACAGTTTTCTCAAACTAGAATTGTGAATCTCAGTCAAAAATAAAATATATAGCACGGATCTATATATTGAAATTATCCATATTTAAAAAGCTTGAAACAGAATAAACTTGAAATTTTTTTAAAAAAATATTTGTCTGCATAAATTTGTATTTTTCTTGTAGTCATTGTTTTTTTTTCTAAAATAATGTTTTCTATGAGTAGTCAGATTGAAAAAAAATGTTTGCTAGCAAAAGTTTGTTTTATAATTTTGAAATACTTAAAAATCAGTTTTGTGAACATTCAAAAATTTCGTGATTTTGGTATCATATAAATCTTTTTTTAGATTGAATAAAAAATATCAAAACACTAATATTTAAAGATTCATTTTTTGAATGTAGTATTGAAATTTTTTTTTTCAAAATAATATCACTCAGCTGTGAGTATTTAAGTAAATTTTACTGTTGCTTTTCTGAAAAAATAATTTTTAGCAAATAATATTGAATATCTATTATTGAAAATGCTCAAATAAAGAAATATTTTTTTCTTGTTTCAAATAATATATTTTTGAAATAAAAATCTTTTGCAACTCAAAAAAGCCTAATATTTTTCAGAAAATAAAAAACTTGGTGAATTGATGAACAATTCACTTTTGTTTTCTGAAATTTAATTTTTAATTAGTCATAATATCAACCTGAAAGCAATTGAATTGTTCTGGACATTTAATCAATTTTTTAAAATTTAGTAATTGGCTAACTAATCAACATCAAATTGGTTTTATTTTTTTGTTGTTGCTTGACTGAAAATTCAAGTTTTTTTTGCGTCCTTAAAATAATTTTAAATCTTGTTGAATTAAATTCGCTTTTTGTTTTCAATTTTAAAAAGCTTAAATTTTTATTTGTTCACTAGATTTTATCTGACTCGCTAGAAATTCTGTTGTTTGTTTATAGGCAACATGTTAATTAATTTTTCTTTTACATTTGAAATGTAAAAGAAATTTGAATGTGAAATTTGGGAAAAAACTGTTTGGCATTTTTTTTTTTTCTGAGAAAACTCACTTTTTTTAGTTTTTACATTTTCTTCAAAAAAAAAAAAAATTCAATTTCTCAGAAGACCAGAAAAAAGCATTAAAAGTCAGAAGTTTTTTGAATTTTTTAATGGTTGTGTGCTATTTCAGTTTTTTTTAAACTTTTTATTGAATAATGACATACAAGAAAAAATAGTTTTTTTTAAGATGCCACACAATAATTGTCTGAATTTCTCAAAAAACACGCTATTCAATGTGTTAAAAAGTGTATAAAAATTTTATAAAATCTATAGCTTCTACAAGCTACTGCATAAATTTGAGTTTGGATAAAACAAATACATGGTAAAGCAATAAAAATAACATAATTATTATAAAAAAAAAGTTTATCAACATATCTAGATTTGTAATAAAATTTTTTTTTTTTTTTTTGCTTTAATATTTTTCTGTCTAGTTTTATACTTCAGGATACTATGAACACCAAATCAAACACTTTATTCGACATCGAAATAAACAAATTTTGGTTTTTCAAAATTGATCTGTCATATTTTTTCTCATTATTATTGTTTATAAATTTGATAGTTATATAATAAAAGTATTCAAAAATTTTTTTATTTATTTAATGAACGATGAATTTTATAATTTATCAAACGAAATTTTTTGTTGTTACAGATACTAGAAACATATAAATATATTTAAAAATAATTTATTATTTGTTTTAAAACAATGAAAAAGAAAAGCTGTCAAAATAATGTTAACAATCCTGTAAGTTTGTAGATAAAATTGATGTTAAATTTTTTATACTAGTATTTTTGTTTGTATAATGTTTAAACAACTTCGAGTTTTTTTTACATTTATAAATTTTTATTAAAAGCATTGACTGAACAAAGTTGATTTGTCTAGCAAATTATATTGCAGGTATTTCAGCAAACAGAAAAAATTTCCGTCTAAAGAATTCTTCATATTTTTTGAAATTTCTATAAAAAAAATTTATAAAAAAAACGGTTATTTTCAATTACAAAGAACAATTGTTCAATGATTAGAAACAACGAAAAAAATAAAAAGTTTTTTTTCTATAATGACATGAAGCTAAAATTCATTGGTGATAACTTTTTTGAATTTTTAAAAAAAATTAAATATATCAGCAGAATATATTATAAAATCTGAATTAATGTTTTTTAGTAATTCTTATTTGAAAACATGTTTAGAGCATATTTAAAAAAACTCAAATAAAACAAATAGAAAAAACTTTAAAATTTTTCAATTTCATAGTTGGATAGAACAGAAAAAACGCGCCTTTCTAAACCAAAAACTTTTTTTGCAGAATATTTTATAACTCAATATAATTTTTTTACAACGCATCAAATCACTCTCCGACAGAAAAAATATGTCATCGTTTTTTTTTTTGACTAGAAGAAAATATAATAGATAACTTCTGAACTTCAGAAATAGTAGCAGAAACAAATTTTTAAAAAATGTTCCTTTATCGAAAGAGCGAGTTTAGCAGAAAAAAAGTTTTGAAAGACAATTTAAAAAGAAAATTGCTGTTGACACGTTAACAGTTAACGTGTTAATGACTCAATTCACTCAAATAATAAAACGAATTTTTTTTTCTAAAAAAAATTACGTTAGTAAAACCTAGTCAAAACTTGGTTTTACTAAAGTTTTCAATCCGATTTTACTGTGCGTAATACAAATGAAAAATTAAGTGTTTACAGTTCATATACCGAAAAATACCTAGAAAAATTTCTTTGAATAATCATTCGATTATTTCCAAAAAAATTATCAATTTTTTAATAACAAAAAAAAAATTTACTTTTTTATACAGCATTTGGACAACATTAAGTTTCAACTCAGACTCAAAGAATTAAATTTAATGATACACGTGAATTAACATGGTTCAAACACTAAATTACTGTGATTTAATAGAAAAAAAATTAGGAAAGAATGTTTTACGTTGAATGAGTGCTTGAAAAACTAGAAATTTTTTCAAAAAACTTAATCTCAAAGTGTATTCTCTGATAATTGATATATAAAAAAAATTCAGCAATATCTTTAATACCTCTACTAAGACGCAAAAAAATGTTTTTTTACTTAGTAGACAAAATCTCTGCAATGCTGTGCTATTGTATTGAAGCATAAGATTTGGCAGTTCTTTTTTTCAAAAATAAATTTTGAAAATCATTGTTATAATTTATTTGAAATGTAACAATACCTATGTATTTTTTTTGTTGAAAAAAAGTATTAGAAAATTTTCAAAGATTTTTGAAAACTAAATGTTGGAAAATAAATTTTTGTTGTATTTCTTTGAATTAGGAATTTTTTTTCAAAAATAAATTCACACAGAATATAACTACTTTTTTGATAAAAATAATGTTATTTATTCTAATGCAAAAATTTAAAATAAATAAAAAAACGCTAGATTATCTTTTTTTTTACTAGAACAAATTTTTTTCCTAGAAAGCGTTTTGGTAATTTTGAAAAACAATTTTATTATTCTAAATAGCTAGTCTTATTTGGTGAGCTTTATTTTATTTTCCACTAAACTTGCAAGAAACCAAATTAGCTGAAAGTTTTAAATTTTGAAGCTTTTCAATTTAAACCTAATAGTCATTAAATGATTTATTAGATTCTTATCTGTTATGTTAATCTGCGCCGATTCAATCAACATTTTTTAAAAACATCCGAATAATAACGGCGAACTCAAATTTTAGTTTATTTTTTTAATTATAATCAAAATCCAGATTCTTGAAAAAATGAACTGATAGTGTTTTTATATTGAGTTTGCCTTTTTTTTTGTCTCAATTCCTCACACAAAATGGTACAATGCGAGGTGGATAATAATATGCGTTTTCCTCAAAATTTTTTTTTAATAATTTGCCTTTATTATTCGAGATGCCTAAATTAGATAAAAATATAAATAATAAAAGTTCCAGTTAAAGTTTTGTGATTTTATTCTCTTCTATATTTTCTCACTTTATTCTTGTGTGAATAATTCTTGAATTCTTTACTTCTCAATATCAATTTCCGTGAATGGTCTGCTTGTACTTAAAATGAGAAATTGGCAAAACTGCAGGTGTGAGTAATAAATCTCTTATTTTTGACCATCAGTAAAAATAACATCTGTTTAATAAGAATTGATATAAACAAAACCCAAAGAACTTGAAGAGTTCCCATTGCAAAACCAATAAAAATTCATGCAACATAAATTACATGCCAGAAATATTTTGTATTTTAATTTATTTTTCAATAATCAAATTTGAAAAAGTAAATTTTCAAGTAAAAAAAGTTTCAAAAGTTTGTTATGATGTCCGATTTCAAATTAAAAATGAAAGCTAAAGCTAAATCTGAATTTTATTGATTAAAAATTTTAGTTTTTCTTGAGACAAAATTCTTGTTAAAATGAAATTTAGTTTGAAAATCTCATTTAATTTACAGACTTTTTTTGATTTAGTTCTAAAACAAATTAAATTAACAGAAATAAAATTGTTATTGATGATAATGCTTTATTTAGAAAATATTAAATCGGTTCTAGTAAACTGGTTATTTCTTTTTCAAGAAGGTTGTTCGAATTCTCATGAGTTGACAAAAATCATAATCATATTTTTAAAGTTATGGTATTTTAAGATTGAAAGTAATAATTTTTATATAAATTCGATATTATAATAATTAAACAAAAAGAAAAAAAAACTTAAGCAGAATCTAATTTTGTTTGAGAACCTTCATAACTAAACGGCATACATTGAATTTATATATATATTTTTTTGGCGGTTCAAATATTTTTGATGCTTTACTCAGGTAAAAACTTTCTTTTTTTTCAATAAATCAATTTCATAAACAGGTTTTTTTATTCATTCAATAAAAAGTTTTCCGAATTCAAAATGACTAATTTTTTGGTTTGTGTGTCCAAAATAATAATAATTCATTATTCTCTAATGCAACTAAAAAAACTGGTTTTTCAATAATTAAGTTGTAAAAGAAACCAATCCTCAACAAAACTGAAAAAAATACTTGATGGCTTTTATAGTTTACGTTAACATCTCGATACTTACACATTTTGCATCTCTCGCTTTGTGTGTTTTTTATTATTTCATTGAAATATATCGAATGAAGAAAAAAAACTACCGCGAAAATTTAAAAATAGAAATTAAAAAAAGAAAAAGCTCTGGGTATTAAAATAAAACAACAAAACAATAAAAATGACATGAGAAAAACAAAAGTTTAGATTTTATTTTCATCTTTTTTTTATTCAATAAAAAAGTTTTATTTTTTTTCAAAAAAAAGAAAGTGAACAAAAACAATGATCAATTTGATTTGTTTATTTATTATTATCATTTTTTACTTTTCAATCGGCTAAATTTTTGAAAACCTGAAAAAACAAAATTTGTATGACAATCAAATTAATTGTTTGTTTGCTCGAGTACCAAGTAAGATATTCTGTTCATTCAATGTATTATAAAATAGTGAAAAAAAAGCAAATGCAAATGATGATTAATAAACAGCATAGTAACAACATGATGTTGATGCGTTCTTGTTAAAAAAAACTTTTTAGGAAAAAAATTATGCATGATTTACAAAAATATTTATTTTCATTTGTGATCAAACATTGCATATTTTGTCTTATCTAATACAAATTTTTTTTTGATTAACCATAATGTGAGTAGCACGAATAAACTCAAAAAAATCTAAAAAAACAAGAAATACTGCTTTAAAAAAAAAAAAAATAGAAATCGAAAGAATATGAAATGCAGAAAAACGAAAGTTTTATTGCTCACCATGCAAATTTTTTGTTTGTTTTTTGAATTGTTTTGTTTTGACTTTATTGATATAAATCTTTTTTGAAAAAAAAATTACTTTTCTAAACAAGTTTAATCGTGTTTTTTTTGACAGAAAAAAAAGTTAAATTTGATAATCAGAAAAAACTTTCGCTTAAAGAGATGATTTCAAAATGATCAGAATCCATTTTTGATTTGTTTAGTTTTGTTTAATCTCTCAACAGTCAATTTATAAATTGAGCTGTTTTTATGTTATAAAACTTAGGCGAAAATTCTCTGTTAGAGATCAGATTAATTTTTTTCTAATTGATTTGAGTTCGTTTGGGTTTTTGTTTTTGTGATGAAAGAAAAACAAAATTTGTAACAGCTTTGAAAAGTTTTTAATTGAAAATAATATTAAATTTAATTTAGGAAAAGAAATTAATTTCTCAAGATGTTCACCATTACTATATGAGTACATTTCGCAGAAAAATAATTTTACATCTATAAAGCTTCATTTCGTTTATGAAAAATCTTTATTCTGGGTTGTTTTCTTTTTTCAAATATTTTCACTATTGAGATCTATTTCAATTGATGATCATCAAAATTTTCAGTAATGATAAGGTAATTAAATTAGCATTAAAAATTAATTTTTTTTGCAATAAGGCACATTAAGTTTTATTGGCTGAATTCTAATTAGTTTTAATTTTATAGAATAAATTATATATTTAAGATAATAAAATTTAAACATTTCTAAAAATGTGCTTCAGTTTTTGGTCGATAAAAATTCATTAAGTGCCCGATTCATAAAGTGCCTATAAAAAATTTAATTTTTTTTGTTCATAAAACTTTTATCATCATAAACTTTTGAAATCTTTTCCGTAGAATTTTTTTTAAAATCAACAAAAATCTGTTGTTTTGTTATGAATAGCTCTATTTTTTATGGCTTACTATTACATCAAATTTATAGAAACAAAGTGATGGCGTTCAATAAGAAATTGATTTTTAAAATAAAAACCAAAATAAAATTTTCATTTTATTCGAAAAAAATGATGACTTTAATTTGTCAAGATTCATTCTCAATAAATAAATTAATTAAAAATTTCTAGTAAATAAATTGAAAAAAAACTTTTTTACAAAAATAAAATAATGTTCAGAGCAAATGTTTGATAAAAAAGAATGAAAGTCCCACTAAAATTTTTTTAGCGGTGTTTTCCGATTTTTTTTTGTTTTGTTTAACAATTCTATTAGGTTTATTCACAAATCACGTTTATTTTCTTTGATTGATTTAATGTTTCCTGTATTTTTTCTTGTTGCGAAGAATTCCCAAGTTTGTTTAAAAATCAACGCACTAATCATTCAAGACATGAAATTTTTATTTTTTCAAAGATGCTTGATTGTTTTGATTTGAGAATAAATTTTATGGACAATATATACATATGCTAACAACAAAAGGTTAAAGTATTCAAAAAAAGTTTAAAAAATTTTGTTTTTTTAGTGAAAAATAAATGTGCAATCAAATTGTACTTTATTTTAATTTTGAAATAAAGTTAAAAAACAATTTAAAAACAGCGAAAAAAAGCTTTTTTTTACTTAAAAGCTTGATTCTGAAAAATTTTGCAAAACTTGCTGTACAAAAATCCGACTGTTTTAGTTGAAAAATTGAACTTAAAGTTTTTGAAAGGAAAAATGCATTATGCATTGGTTTTTTTGTGCAGTTGGTATTAGCAACAATTCTTCATAATTGAAATTTTTCTAGGATAAATGGTTTAATTAATTAAATTTTTTGTTTCAATTTCAATATAATTTGACATTCGACTGCATTTTTTCATTTTATTATCAATAATGAAACAGATCTAGTTGTTTTTCTATTTTAATAATTTAGTTTTAATATCGATTACAAAAAAATTCAATATCATATTCAGAAAAATTGTTTTTCTCTGTCTTTCGATTCAGAGCACATCGAAAACGTAAACAAGGGTTATTTTTTTGCACGAAACAAATATTTGTGTTTTATATTAAAGTTTTTTGAATTTCTTAAACACATTTTTCAATTTTTTTTTTGAGTTTTTTTTTGTAGAAGATAAAATAATCCAACAAAAAAAAAATCTTTTTTTGAATTTTTTGAAAGAAGAAAAAAAAAAAAAAAAAAGAAATACGTTATAAAGAAAGAAATTCTAACCAAGAAAATATAAATCATGATTGATTCGAATTTAGATGCATGAATATTTAGGTATACTTTTTTTGTATGCATCAATTTTATAATTAAAATTTGTTTGTAAAATAATTTTCAATAAAAATCGATACCTAAAATTGAGCTGGTTCCATGCGGGGACAAAAAAAATGACTTGAATGTAAATGACTTTAAATTGAAAAAACTTATTTCTTTTTTTTCTGAACAGTTATAAAAATTGAACTCAGTATCAAAACTTGAGAAATAAGTTCTTAGAAAAACTAGTGAAAACCATAGAAACCCTAAAAAAAACTTGATACACTAACTGTAAAGAAATAAACCATAAAGTTTTTTTTTTGAAAGAAGAATCTCTTCCACGAATTCACAATCAAGAAATTGGGGCGCGTTATTGATGATTGGCGCATGTCTAGGAAAAAAGAAAAAAAAATGAAAACGAAAAACCAAATGTTTTATTAGTGTATGTGCGTTTGTTAATGTGTTCCAAATACTAAAAGTAAAAAACTTGAACCAAGATTAAAAAAAATTGTCTGCGTGTGTGTGTCTGTTTGAATGTGTTTTCTTTGGTGCCACATTTAATGTACCACAAACACTTTGTCCAATCGTTGGCTGAACGCTGAAGAAGCTAGGTCGATATCGTAATATCGCTTTCAACTGTTTTTGTTCGTGATATAAAAATATGAAAAAGTGTTTAGATTTCTAAAAAAATTTATTCAAAATTTAATTTTAAAAAGTCATGTAATAGTTTGGAAATAAAATCAATATTTTTTTCTAATATTTTATCATTTTTATTTTGTTCATGTTTTAAGTTTATAAAACAAAAATTTTGCTTCTTATTGATTAAACCAGATTATTTTGGTTTCAATTTATACTAGAAAAAAACTTTATCAAGTTTTTTTAAAGTGAAAATGTCAGTTTTTAAAATTATTTTCAATTGTGTTGAATAAATGTTTTTCTTTGAAAGTATTTGATAACAAGTTTGGCTTATCGAAAAAAATCCACGATCAACTTTTGAAAAATAACTCTGAAAGATGTTAACCAAAACATGAATTTAATGAACCAACAAACAAAAGTCAACACAATTTAATTTTTATTGTCTACTTGAATGTGGTGAATTTTAAAAGGTTTGTTAAAATCTTGAAAAAAAACTTGTGTGTTTTTTGCATCTATTTACGGAGTACGTGTGTGCTTGATTTTATGCATAGATTGAACATCGAATACAAAACATTATTTTATCATCGAAAAATCGCTAATTAATTTTTAATTGAATGTTCTTAAGAAATTCATTCGAGAAAAACAAAATGATTAAAAAAATTTGAAAAACAATTATTTGAAGTTCACTTTATACGTATGAATATTTTTTTTCTTAACTCTGCGCTCGAGACGCTTTTTGAGAGTAATCAGTCGATTCCGTTTATTTCATGAATTGGTTATTGTTAACTTAAAAATTTAGTTTTAAAATAATTTTAAACACAATAAGACATTTTAAACTCGTATATTTCAACATTATAAAATTTATAAATTAATGAAAGATGTTTATTATATAAGTTATCCCATGGGATGCATTAAATGGAGTGGTGCCTGAGAGACACTGCTCGAGCGCAAAGAGTTAATATTTTTACTTCAATTATTTTCCATAAGTTTGTAAAATTTTTTTTTTATTTTTACCAATACTTTTGATAATATTTGCATGTCAACAATATTTATTGTAAAAGCATTTTTTGCTGATTTTCCTCCGATTTTTCCTTATTATAATTTTTTGAAATTTAATTAATTTTTGATGCTGAGTCTCTAAAATTTAAAACAGAAAAAAACTTTTTTTAATCAGTACATCAAAAAATAAAATAAAATAAATTTTTGAAGAAACTTTTTTTTAAAAAGCAAGCTTTAATAGAATTCAAAGTTTTGCTATTGAATTATTGCCATGTAATGGACGTCTTATTATTTTTATTATATTTGATTAGTTCTTTTAATGTTTTTTTCAATTTTTGTTGAATACTTTCACTTTCAATGAAAAACAAACATCAAACATACAGATTTGAAGTGGTGAACATCTCTGTGATACGTGTACCTTACTAGAAATTAGAAAGTTATTAAAATATTTTCATGAAAAACTTTTATTCAAGATTCTAAACATTGATTACCATGAAGCTAATGTGTTATTCTCTATTTTCACAAATGAACATATTCTAAAATATTTCGAGTTTTGTTTTCAAAATCAGAGTTTCTTCAAAGTTTTTAAAACGTTTTTGCTAATTTTTTTGCTGTTGTTAGTTTTTTTTTCATTTGTTAGAATCAATGAAAACTGAAAATTGAAATTTCGACTGAATTTTTTCAAATTTTTATTTTTGAATAAAATCAAATTTTTTTGACTATTGGTTTTTTTTTCTTTTTTTGAAAGCTTTGACCAGAACTTTTATACTTGTGGTTTTTTAGTTTAGTACATTGTGCAGCACTGCAATATTAATTACAGATTTGAATGATTCTTATATGATTTTATATATCTGTTATATATGATAATTTATTTCAAATTTCTGCGCTACAACCAAATCAGTAATTAGATTTTTTTTTCTTTGTTGTTGTTGCAAATGTTATCAGTGTTTCATTGCTGAAGAATATTATGAACAAAAATGCTCAAGGTATGTAATTATCATGACATTAAATCCTAGTTCAAAATTATAGTAACGAAAAAACTGTACAATTGTATTAAAATTTTTCATGTAATAGAAAAATAATGATGAAAAAAAGTCAAAGTTTGTTTCTTATTTGGCATAAGTAGGGCCTGTTAGAACTCAAAACAAAAAAAATTCTTGTTTTTTATATTCGGAATATTTCTAGTAAAAGAACTAGTTTTCATTCTCACTTTGAAAATTTATCTTATTCCAAAGAATAGATCTACTAAGAAAGCCTTCAGCCTTGTTTAGTTTTAGAAATTTTTACCATAAATAGATCTCTTGAAAAACTGGCTTTTTGCGTAAAAAAGTATTTTAATCTTTAATTTTGAACACAAAATTTATCTTTTTTTGCAAGTTCTTAAATAAATTTAATAACTGAGCTGTTGTTTTTTTTATATCTGTAGAATTTTTCACATTTATAAAAATTTTAATAAATTTTATTAAAAGTTTATTCCAAATTCACTGACATAAGTACAACAAAACAAACAAATTTACAGAACAAGAGTTTGTTCAATCAATTTTTGTTTCAATCGTGTTTTATTAATATTTAAAAAAAATTTTTTTAGACAAGGTTTTCATCTCAGTTTTTTCTCAGAAATAGACTTTTACTAACCGCAAAAACAGTGATTTTCATTGATTTTTAAGTATAAGAAAGTTTCAAAACTAAATTTAAACAGGCTTCTTTCAAAAGTGAAAGAAAATAATCAAGCTATATTAAAAAAATTTTGATAAAGAGTTATTTTAGAAAAAGACCTGCTCTCATGAATCCATGAGCTTTAAATTCGAAGATTTAATTATAAAGTTTTAATATTAAGTATTAATTGAAAATAAAGATTTATTTTAAAGTCCGAAGTATAGTCGGCATTCATCGATTTCGGACTTTCACCGTTACATATATATATGTAGGTTTTTCTTTTTGTATAGTTTTAAAAACTGATTTTAATTTAATTTTGAAATTTTGTCAGAATAACTTGGTATAAAATATAAAACAAATAAAATCACAGTCTAATCATTTGGGTAATCATGATCTAGCTGACCATGACTACCCTTACATATAAATATACTGATGGTTATAAACTGAATTTATTATTAATTAGATATGTAAAACTGTGAGTAAACTGTCAAGTTTATACAAGTAAAAAAAGAAATATTTTTTGAATAGTATGAAAATTATAAAATTCATCTTTTAATAATCAAATATTGTAGATGAAATAATTATTTACTGAAGAAAAGCCAGTGATTGAATTAATAAAGCTTTCAATATGTTTTTGTTTTAGTAATAAATTTGTATTGTTTGCAAGATTTATTTCTTCATTAAAAAGTTCAACAATTCATTTTTATAAAAAAAACAGAATTTTTCTCAAATTTTTACAAAAGTTTTTTTTTCAATTTTGTTTGACAATATTTTATATTCTGTAAGCCGATTTTTCGATATTTTTAAGAAAGTTCCAAAATATGCAAATATAAATTTTCATGCACGTTTTCAACATAATATTTTCTGTAATAAAAAAACAGCATTAATCCGAGTTTTAAAAAAAATGAAAAATATTATTGACAAAATACATAGGTTCTTATATTCATGTGCTAACTGAATTATAGAATATTAAAAATTTAATTTTGAATTTGTTTATTTTTTCATTTTTTCTTCAAAAGTTTACTCACGTAGGCAATCAATGAGTGTGTGTGTTTTTGTCAAGACATCAAATTACAGCAGAGCTCTATTTAAATTTTGTTTTGTACCTTTATTAATGTCTACATCAGCAGTTCTTAAACTGTTTTAATTTAATATCTTTTCTTGTTTCACATCAAATTACTCATTATTATATTTTTAAAACTTTCAAAGTTATTTGAAACAGCGCGTTTAAGAATAATTGTTTGAATTTTTTTTCACACTGTTACCAACTGTTTTAAAAATTAATATTAAAAAAAATTATGAAACACTAAAACATGCTGAGAGTGTTCATAGAGTTTTTTTTTGTTCAAAAGTTTTTTTATTTATTCAAACAGAAAAAAATTCAATTAATTTTCTTTTTTTTAATAATTAAATTTGAAAAAAAAATTATTTTCATAGTTCAATTTCAAATATATGTAGGTTTTGTCAATATGACTTTTTTAAAACCATTTTATTGAGAACTTTGTTTAAACATTTTACAAAATAATTGATCGTCATTTGATTTTTAAGTATTGTCTTTTATACTATGTGTTAGTACTGATAAGTTTAATATGTCAGTGTTAAGTGTTATGACCCTTACATCCCCCGTCTAAAAAATGATTTTTGAGAGTGAAAAACTTTGAGAAATTTTGTCCAATATTTTGAATTAAAAACTTGATTTAAAAACTGAATGATTTAAATTATTGAATTGTCGATTTTTTTTTTTTTTTTTTTTTTTTTTTTTTTTTGATAGGTTTTCTCAGTATTTGAAATATTTTGCCGTTATATTTTTGTTCTAATTTAAAATCATAAATTAAGTTGAGTCCAATGACTATATTCGAAGATAAGTCTTGAGCAATATCAAAATAAGTTTCATTTTGAATGAGTCCGATTTTTATTGGAACTTTTATTTGACCAACGGTTGTTTTTTCTGAACCATTAGCGAATACCACAGTTTTTGTTTGAGATTTATCGATTTTGTGATTTAGATTCAATTTTTCAAGCATTTTGGTTGTTATCAATGATGTTTCAGCGCCACTGTCATACCGGGCTGTTTGAATCGAGTTGTTGATTTTTGTTTTAATAAAAATTGGCTTGATAAACTTTGAATTTTGTTTGGTTGATTGAGGTGCCGAAGGAACGTGAATAGCGTTAACCCTTATCTTTTTAATACTTCTTTGCTCATTTTGCTCAATTTCGGTGAATTGTTTATCAAATAATTTAAAATTTAATACATCGCCATTAAATTTCGGAATATCAATATCATTTAAGATTTGATTTTGGTGAAACAGGCCAACGTTTTCTTGTGGTTCGACCGTTTGTTGAGTTGATAAAATTTTCTTCTCGGCGTCTTCAAATTTAACTATTACATTCAGAATTTCTTGCGATTTTGAAAGATTTGAAGATGAAGCTAAATCTTGCGCGAGTTTGATGAAAATTTGATTGATGAGTATGATTGAAGATTTAGTTTTTTCAGGGTTGTTTTTTATGAAGTCAAGAACAAGGTTCGCATTTTGGATTGAACTAAACTGTTCATTTGTTGACTTGTTTTCAGCCATTGTTGTCGGATTTTCAAATTTTCAGTTAAAACGAATTTTTCATTAAAAACGATTTTTTTTTTTTTTTTTTTTCGGATTTTTTCTGTTAATCCTGCCGACTTGTAGGTTTTGTCAATATGACTTTTTTAAAACCATTTTATTGAGAACTTTGTTTAAACATTTTACAAAATAATTGATCGTCATTTGATTTTTAAGTATTGTCTTTTATACTATGTGTTAGTACTGATAAGTTTAATATGTCAGTGTTAAGTGTTATGACCCTTACATATATGTTTGTTTTTTTTAAAATCCTATAGTAATCGCAGCTTTCACAATATAAGTAACTGGGTATTTTACTTACAAACAAAACAATCAAATATTTTTCCTGTTTTTTTTTTTTTTGAGATTAAAAATTTGTTCAAAAAAATTCACTTTAGACAAAATTTCGTCAACAACAATAAAAAAAATTTTATTAATCATTTTTTATGCCGAAATTAATTGATTAAACAAAATCTCTATATAAAATAGGATTAAATATTTAATGTATGCATTCATTTTAAAAACCATTTCTGGGTAATTTAATTAAATTTTTGTTACCAAATTCAAGTAAATTTGTACGTTTTTTGAGGTAATGCAGTAACCACATCAAGTGATTATATATACATTAGAAGAATTTTGAGGAAAAAATTTAAAACTCATATTCTAAATATATTTTTTCCACATTACTATCCGATTTTTTTCAAGTTTTTCTTCAGATCGATCAGAAATGTAAAAAAATTTTAATATTTCAGCTGCCTTAAACTAAGCTAGCTGCACGCCTATATATAGCAATTCTTCATGAACTACAAAAAAGCGTGGAATTTTTCTTTTAAAAAATCTAACAAAACAAAACTAATACACAATGTAAATCAAGGAAAATTTTGGTTAATTAAATTTTTACGCTACTTGATATTTAGTTTTTTCTATTTTTTAGAATGCTTTCTTTGAAGAATTTTTTTTTTTTTTGATGAGCTATTTTTTTTAAATCATCATCAAAACTCAAACAATTCATAAAGAAATATAAAAATTGTTGAAACAGCTGAAAAAGTGTTGCGTTGGAGAAAACTCAAATAATTATGCATCAACTTTTAATATTTTTCTATTGATTTGGTAGGAGAAAAATTAAACAATATAAAAATTTTTTCTTATTAAATTACTAGAAAAAAACTATTTTTCTTGTTTCTGTTAAGTTTTTTTGTTGGTTTTGTTTTTGAGAAATATTATTGACATCAATATTACTAAATTTTTCGCTTTGAAATTAACCGAAAAATGAAACTTTTTATGCTCTTCTGAGTTTGAAAGTTTTATATGAATTAAATGAAATCAACCAGATATTTCTTTGAAAATACCAAAAGTTCATTGAAAGAATTAAATTCGTCGATAAGTCGATAACAATTAATGTCATTTTCATGTGATTGAGCTTGTACAAAGAAAAGAAAAAAACTTGAAAAGTTTTCCTCATGTTGAATTCATTGAAAATTCAAACAAAAAAGTTTTATTTGTTTGTTTATTTGTCTGTTTGTTTGTTTGCTCTGTTATTGAAAAAACAAATATCAAAAATTTATCAACACAAAGATCAAAAATGAATAATTAATTGGATCGAATCGATTCATAGAAAAAAGCTTCAAAGAATTATTAGGGTAGTTTGTTCCAACAGCAAACACGAAAAATTTCGAAGACAGGTGAGCTCCAGAAAAAGATCTTCACAGACTCTTTGATTAGAATTGACGTTTTTTTACACTAGAACAGGAAAAAAACTTGTAATAGAATCGATTATTCTTTTGTTTTATTTTATGAAATTTTCTTTTCTTGCTTTTATTTCAGCAGAGAAAATGTCAAAATAATTAATTAAGTTTATTATTTTCATTATGAAACTTGTACTACCGTACATATAAAGAAAAAAAAATTATCCAGCAATATTATTTCTATTATTATTATTTTATTAATAAAACAACAAGACCATGAATAAGATATGCTTTTTTACTTTTCGTAACGAAAACAAACAAAATAAAAGTACAAGAATTTTATGAATCTTATATGTGAGTTTCTTTCGTTCCTTATCATCAGTTTTGATCTGAAAAGAAATCACTAAATTAATATTGATTAAATGATGTTAGCCGGGTATGAAAGGAAAAAAGAAAAAGGAATTATTCTACCGAATAAATTCATAACGAAAGATGCATTATATTATTTTGATTTTGCTGTTTTTATTATTTTGAATTACAGTAAAATTTAAAATTGTTTAAAGATGATGAAAAATATTATTAATACCAAGTTACTCAGAACTTTTAATTTTAAAAAATAAGCAATGTTTTTATTTTTTGGTTATTTGAAAGGTAAATTCTTGAAATAAAATTTTTTTATAAAAGTACTGTCATGAAAAAGTTATATGAAAAAATTCTTTTAACGCAAACAAATAACAAAAAAAATCCATTTAATTGAAAATTTTTGAATTAGTTTTCAAAAAAAACTAATCTCTTCTTATTTTATCTCATTTTTATGAATGGAGTTTTTTTGTCAATATTTTTTTCAAGTTGAAGAACCAAGTTTATATAGCTTATTATAAAAATTTGCCAAAAAACTTTATTTTTTTTAGGATTGATCCTGAAATAGATTTTTTTATTTTTGAATATAGAACAAAAAACATTCTAATTAATAAATTTCTGACCCACTTCCAGTTGTTTAACACATTTTCTTGTATTTTGTTTTCGAATATTCTTCTCATTGTTTTCAAAAATTCTGTTTTGTTAGAAATTTTAGAATTAAACCTATATAATTTGTTGTTTTTGCAATTCTGTGTTGCTTAGAAATTTTTTTTAAACTCTATTTTTGTTTGAACGATTTACAACTAAAAATGTTGAATGCCATTTATGTTGAAAACAACAAATTATTAGAAGAGATTTGTCTGTAGTGTTGAAAAACAACTTTTTCCACATAATTGATTTTCCATTTTTTTTCTATTAAAATTTTAAAAAATCATAACAACAGATTAACTTTGAATTAAGTTAAAATCTACATTAGAAAAAAAACGACAATATTAAAATGAAAATACAAAAAAAGATATTAAAAAGAACGTAATCTGAAGTTTGACTGTATCCGCGTTTAGTTTGTTTTTCCTTTTTGTTTTGTTCTGTTTTATGTTGACTTTTTTCTTTAGCAGCAAAAGAATAAAAACTGAGACTAAAGAAAAAAATAATTAAATTGATACATCATTTTTTTTTCAAACAATGTTCATTATGAATATTTTGTCATTTTTCTTCGATAATCTAACATTTTGTCTTTTCTTTCTTTCTCTTGATGATGACTTTAGTAAAAAGTTTTTTTTTTTTTTTGCTAGAATAAAAATTGTTTTTTTTTAGAAAAAATGTTATTAACAACAGAAAATAAAATAAAAAATCATTAAATATATGGAAAACAGAAACAAAAAAAAACTAAGTATCAGATAAAACACACAACAACGTATTTATAAAAAAAAATATCATTTTAGTTTGTCTTCAAAAAAAAAATATCAGCATTTGAAACAATGATCATCTTTTTTTGGTTGATTTAATAGAAATATATAAGTTCTGAAGATTATAGAAATACTTGTTCTCATTGTGTATGTCGAAAAAAACAGCACAGAACTTACCAAATGCAACAACCAAAAATACCAAAATAACAAATTGATTATAAAATAAAAATTGCGAATAAAGATTTAAAAAAAAAAGTTTCTTTTTGGAACTTTTTCAGTTGAGATTTTAGTTCAAGTTTAATTGAATTTAAAAAAATAAAATAAAATGATATTATGGTTATTCTAAAAGCTTTTTTCGAATTTGTATAAAACAAATCTCCGCAAATATAAAACTTGCTACAATTAATATCAAGCGATGTTATTATTTTATTTTTATTGTTTGCAATTTTTTGTTTAAAAAAAACGATATTACAAAATTTTTCTAGTAAAATTGAAGCAAAAATCATAAAGCTAGACAAAATATATTAAAAAACTTGTTTATAATTAGCAGAAATTAAATCATGCAGAAAATAATAACTGTAAATTCTATTTTGATATCAAGTCAATGAAATGGCAAGAAAAAATGTTTAAAAGGCATCAGAATTTTAGTAACGTTTTTAACAAACAAGAATTCTCATTTATAGAAAAAAAATTAAATTATAGAAAATAAAACACCAGGAAATTGCTCAAACCAATTAATTTGATGACGCAACGTTCGAAACTTGTGGTTTTTATTTATTAATTTTTTTTCTACATAAGTATTTAAAAAATTTAAGTTTTTTGCATTAAAATAATTATTTCAAACTTTACCAAAAAATCAAAATGTAAGCTGTATTTAAATGGGTCAAGATTTTCTGTTAAATTATAATTTTTATTTTTAAATTTGATTGCTTGTGTTGAAAAGCAATTCACAACTTTGTTCAACTATAGTTTTGAGCAATTTAATTAGGGTTTAAAAAAAATAGATTTGAACAAAGATTTTTTTGAACTCATTTATCCTTTTCTATCTTATCATCTTCCACCATCAGAAATCTAAATGTTCCAGTTTCTTTTCTAATTATCAACTTCTTTATGAGAAGTCAAAAGCTATGTGAATTTTGTAGTAAAAAAGAGAAAATGCTTACCTTCCTGGTAATTCTTTTTACATTTGTTTCGATTGAGAAAAGCTAAGTTATATTTGCATTTTTCATACAAAGAATTTATTTTATGGATAAATTGATTCTAAACATTTTGCTTTTTATTAATTGAACACTAATTTTTGTTTTGACGTGATGTTATGAAAAACTGAAAAAAAACTTATTGAATTAAACTGAAATCTGTTTATTTAAGCTGATGCTAAGCTTTTTCTTTTAATAAATTTTGTTTCCTGCAAATTTGTTTCAAATAAACAATAAGAATATTAGAATATATTTGGCAGATAAAATTTGTGAGTTTTTATGTAACATTTACTAGATTTAATCAATCATCAAAACTTGACCGCCTGTTTCAAAGTTTTTCCTCGTTTAAAATTCTTTCTATTTTTCCGGTCGTAATGTTTTTTTTTTTAATTTTTTCAGTTTCAGGATTTACTTTTTGACGCGGCCAGCAGGGTTTTTAGCGTTTCTTTTTAAGCTCTGATTATCATTTTTTTTTTCATTTATGTAGTTTAATGTTTTCCGATTATATGAATATATATTTCTGATTTATTTTATACATAGTTCTAAATGTTTTTCAAAGTCTTAATCTTTTCAGTTTCGAGAAACGCTTGTTTTCAAGTAGAAAAAAAAAATCTACTCTATTCTATTGCGTTTACGCTTGCGTCAAGACATAGGCGGAAATTCTTCAATATAAACTGTCAATAAACTATAAAAATAGTTCAAAAAATATCTCTGGATTAGAAAAAAGAGTTTTAAGACTTTTTATCGCAAGACTGTTCATAGATAGATATTGCTTTTTCAACGCTCGTTTCGAGCCATTGCAATATCCTTGTAGCAACAAATACTTTTTCATCTTTCTCTTTCTCTCTCTGTCCAGGGTCACCCCTGAACTTGCCTCCCGCATTCGCGTCTTCACTTGATCAAACCATCTAGTGGGCGTTTTTCTGTTCCTACTGTTCTTTTTTCTGTCGGTTTTTTAGTCAGGACTCTTCTTGTGATCTTTTCATGTCTCATCACATGGCCTAACCGCATCAGTCGTCTTTTTGCAATCCAGTATTCGACCCTGGCTTTGTTGTACATTTCATAAATTACGCCACTGGGTTTTTTTCTAGCGGTTTTTTGACTCATTAAAAAAAGGCCGTTCATCGCAAAGATCTTTCAGTGCTAGGACTTTTCATTGTAAAATGTTTTTTTGCAAATCTTTTGCGCAAACAGCCTGGCAAAGTTTTATTCATGTTGAATTTCTGCATAGCAGCGCTAGTTTCTTGCCTAGTAGGGTTTTAATCCAAAATTTTCAGTTAAAATTTTTTGTAATTGAACTCTTATTTTACATAAATTGATAGATATTTAGTACTAACTTTTTTGTGTAATATTAGAATGTATAAAAAATGGCCATTTTTTTAAACAAAATTATGACTATTTTTTTTAGTAAAATAAATTCGAATTTAAAATTAAATTTTTTTTTTAAATTATTGAAAAACACTTTTGAGCAACCTTCTAAAATTATCAAACTTTTATTGATTATGAGCGTCTTGACTTTTCAAAACAAAAATTGGAACGGATTCTTTTCAAGCCAGTAAAATGTTTGTAAATTATCTTGAAATATGTCTATGCAAGACAGTATCATCATTGATAAACAATAAACAATTTTGTAATATATATTTACATGAAATCTAAACATAGTCAAAAACGATCATTATTTTGATACATCCTAATAAAAAAAATTTTATTTCATATAAAAGAGTTTAATAGTTTTAATCAATGCAAGAACGAGTATCGACATGAGTCGAACCACTAAAATCTTCAGTGAAAACGATAATTTTCTTTAAACGCTATCTAGCTGAATTAAAAAAAAAACTCTGCATTTGTACGTAAATATGTTGTATTTTAAAATTTAGATAATATTGGAAGTATATCAGTTATAAATCTAAAATGAATTAAAGATTGTATTGTCATTCATACAACCTGAAAGTTTCAGCTTGTCACAATAAAAAAGTTAGTACTAAATATTTATCAATTTAGGTAAAATTATAGTTCAATTAAAAGAAATTTTAATTGAAAATTTTGATTAAGACTCGAGATAAGCAAGAAACTATAGCTGCTATACAGAAGTTTAACATGAATAAAACTTTGCCAGGCTATTGCCGCAAAAAATTCCCAGAAAACTATTTTGCAATGAAAAGTCCTTGCAATGAAAGCCCCTTGCAATGAATGGTCCATGCGATGAATGGTCTTGCGATGAACAATCCAGTACCCGAAAAAAGCAAGTTTTTTGCTCAATTATAAGAAGGAGCATTTTTTTCAACCACTCTTATAATCGTGAATACTTTATGCACTTTAAATTAGAGGGATTCGCATAAAACATTCTTGTTTGAAACGCTTTTATTCAGTTTGAAAAAAACTTGAATTTTTTTCTAGAACTTTTTTTTTATTTATTATTAAGCTTGAATTTTTTTTTCATTCTTATCGACACTTCTCAAACAGTAGAAAAGACAAAAAAAATAATTTTAGCTTTCTGAAATTTCTCATTTTTTCTATTTCAACAATAAGCTCAATCTATCGAGAAATTTTTTAATACTCAAGTTGATACAATTTGAAAGAATAATAGGTTTTTTTTCTCTCTCTCTCTCTCTCTTTACTATGATCAAAAATAATACCAATTAAAACAAATAAAAAATAATTAATCAAATTTAATGTTTTGGAAGAAAACAACTCAGTTAATAAATTCCCAAAGTAAACATCATCTCTGCCCTTACTATTAGACTCAATGTTTATTACGTGATAAATGTCACCAAAAATTCATTATTGTTTGTGCTCTCAATTTTAGGTTGATTATTTTTACATAAGACAATTTTAAAATGATTCCGAAAAGCAAACAAAAAAAAACGGGTCTTTGGGAGGCAATTGTGCTCAATTGAAGCGTGCTGTTCGATTGGCGCAGTGCGCTGGGGTGATGTGCGTGAGAGGGTATGCGCAATGTTTGAAGAACGATGATGAAATAAGTTACATCAATTTAATAGAATGAATTGTATGGACGATTACAATTACTTTGCGTATAAGAACGGCGAATTCACAAAGAAAAATTTCTAGAAAAACGTCGTTCATATACGCAATGCCTCAATTGTTCATTTGTACAAATGCATCACAATCATGTGTGCCGAAAATGTCAGCAAAACGTTTTCCAATCTTATCTCGGTGCAATGAATTGTTTGTCAGTATGATGCGGTGAATGAGGAGGATCATTGATGTAAGAGAACACATAGGGAAAATTGCGCAAAAGAATATCCATTACGCGTTGAAATGTCTGAGACGCGTTCTTCAAGCCAAAGGGCATACGATAAAATTCAAACAAACCGAACGGTGTCGTGACGGCAGTTTTCTCAATGCTTTCATCATCTATCTCAATGTTCCAAAAAGCAGATTTGATGTCAAGAGTTGAAAAACGAGTGCATCCGACCAGATTACTGGTGAAATCATGAAGATGACGGATTGGATAGCTATCGAAAATGGTGATGTTGTTCAGAGGTCGAAAATCTCCGCAAACTCGTCATTCTTTATTTTTTTTTTTAATACCAAATGAATAGGTGATGACCAAGGCGAGGAAGATGGTCGGCAGATTCTGTTTTCGATCATGTTTCTAAAATATTTTTTCGCCACTGTCAATTTTTCAGAGTTCAGACGTCGAGGTCTGCAAGAAAGTGGATGAGAATCAGAAGTAATAAGGTGATGCTTAGAGAGTTTGATCATCTTATACTCGACTTTGGTTGCTAAAGCGTTTTTGATTCAAAGATGAACCAGAGAATCGGTAGTAGAGATGGAATGATGATTGACAGCAATAAGCGATGCGGTAGCAGAAAATTGGATAACGTTATCAATAAGTTTCTTCCGACGAAGGTCAGGACTGAAATTAAAATGCTCGAGAAAGTCGGCGCCAAGGATGTTATTGGTAGTTTTCACTAAAATAAAATTGAATTTGAAAGTTCTTCGTAAACCGAGATCGATGATTATGCTTTTATGACCAAAAAAAGGAATTTTTGAGCCATTGGCTGCGAAAAGAGTGCAATTGGAATGGGTTTGAGCTAGAGGAGATTTTGAACAAGCAAAAATTGAGATGTTACAGCAACAATATTTTTAAAGCTTTATTTGACAAAAAACCATATTCACTTTTAATATCTAGCCAAAATTGAGTCAGAGGCACATTTTGAAACTTTTGTTTAATGAAGTATCGCAAGATAGCTCAATTAAGTTTTCCTTCTCAATATTTGTCAATTCGAATTCTTCATCTTTTTCGTCGATAAATAGATTCTGTATTCATGCGTGTTTTAAAAAATCAAGATCATCAAAATAGTGCGAAAAATGATTAAACAAACTATTCAAATGTTATATTTACGTGTTTTTAAATTTTTTTTTATCATGATTTTGAATTTCTTCAATAGGTTTATTTTTGAAGTTTGATAAAAAATTATCCATGACTGAAAATATCAAAATTATCAATTTATTTTTAAAAAAATTAAATTGAATACCTGGAGAAAAAAGAAATATAAATTAAATATATAATAATTAATATTGGTTAAAAAGATAGAAATCGCATTGAATATCGGAAGTTTGATAACTGAATATTTACGCGGCCGCAAAATCTTATTTATCACGTATGCGCATAAAAAATGCAAGCCCTACATCCAGCATGTTCAAAAAAAAAAAAAAAAAAATTTAAAATTTAATTTAAAATGTTCAAATATCATCAAACATAGACCTAGGAAACTAGTGAAAGTTTTAGAAGCTATTCTCAGAGATACTCCAGATGTCTAAAAACATAATATAACTTTGCATCAAGCAATCTCTCAAAAGCTTAGAAGGGTTATATATTTATAGTCTGATCCGCGAAATATTGTGAAAAATATTTTGATCTGAAGTCTCAGTTTAGTTCTTTTTTTTAAATTGATTTTTTCTCAAAAATGAAGTCAACAGACTTTTTTTCCAAAATTTTTATAGATTTAGTAAAAAATATATTATTAATTTATTGAAATTGGTAATTATTGATTGAAATATTAACTGAACAATATGAGAAGATTTCAAACAATTTTAAACCGGCGTTCAACCTAGTTCATCAACGCGAAATATTGAAACAAATTATTATTGAGATTTTCAATCATCATGTAAAATCAAATTAGCTTTACGGGCTACTTTAAAAACCGTTGCACAGTAATCAGAATATAAAATATAATGAAGATTACTAGAATATGAGTGTTGATCCGTTAGAAAAGTTGTTCATGGGATGAGTTTTTCGTGGGATAAATTGTCAGTGAACCAGTCTAGGCTTGGTCCACTATGACGTCTGTTGTATTGTAGCTGTATGCGCACTTTTTTTGTCAACCCTGATTAATATTTGCGCCTCCTGGTTTGGAAAACGCTGATAGACACAATGAAAATATGAAATGATAAACGATGAGTAAGCTCCAACGAGGTGGCGCTACAGGTCAATAATTTTAAATTATTTTAAAGTAACTGAAGTCATTGAAAAAAATCGACATTTTTTTTTAAATCATCAAAATAATATTTCATTTTTTCAAACAAAATGAATTAGTTTATTTATGATCCGACAATTGTTTCTGTGATTCGTCATTCAGGTTTGTTAAATTTTGATTCTAGAAAAATAGTAAGAGGAAAAACTTGCTAAATCATTTTGATTGACTTCCCAAAATCAATCCACAAACCAATTACTTTACTTTCATTTTGACAAAGATTTTCGATAAATTTATTTTTAAAAAATTTTAACTAAAATTTTATTATTTTTCTATGATTTCTTCACCAATACTTGATACAGATCATAACTTTATAATTTAATATTGAAAACATGATTCTTAAAATCAAAAATTAACTTGATTGTAGTTTAGAATGTAGCGGAGCCGTTTTTAGATTTATTTAATTGAATTAATAAAAATGAAAAAGTTTTTTTTCGCTGCTAACATTGTTAGTTTATGGTTGATGATTGACTTGAGATAGAAAGAAGAAAAAAAATTTAAACTGCAAACCTTATTAAATTTAACAGTAAAGTCTAGCATGATAGGAGGTTTTTTTCATTTTGTTAATATAACTTTTTTTGTTGTATTGTTCATTTCAAAATTTTATTAAGGTAATTTTTTCTATGATCGTCTTTTGTGCGTTTTATTAACACATTAACAAATTTTTCTCTCAAAGAAAATCTTATTATCAAATCAAGCGCTTGGTATGACTAAAAAGTAATGACAGAAAATATTATTCCGCATTAGAAATCATCAATTTTTTAATCACTTGTTACTTTTTAGTAACAATATCAGACAAATTTTTTGTATTCAAAAATGAGAACATGAGCATATTAAACGGCTTTTACATCTCGAATCTTATATTGGTTCTATTTTAGTTTCAAGAAATAATTAACGAATCAGCTCCATTTATTTGAATTATCAGTGTTTATGATGAGCACTGGATACTGTTTATTAATATAAATAATACTATTTACATTAAAAAGTCTCAAAACTAGTTAATTCAAAAATTACAAAAAAGTTATCTCGTTGAAAAGACTATTCTATATTTTTTTTGATGACATTTTTCTAAAGTTTCAATTTAAATGTAGTAAAAAAAAATTGTAGATTATTTTCATATATATAAATTTTTTTAGAAATTGCTGTTAGGCTGTAGTTATTTTATTGAAGTACATTGATTTTTTGAAAACATTTATGATAAAAGTAAAATTCGTTAAAAAAATCCTTGATTCTGTTAACCGTTTAGTTGAAATGTAAACATAGTTCTTTCAAGAAATTAATCAAAAGCTTGTTTGATTATGTTAGTTTAAAGAAGACTTGAAGCATCAATATTGTGGTATGTGATTTTAAAAGTATTCCCTGTAAAAAAACAAGTTATTTTTAATTTCAATTAATTCAGCGTTTTTACACGGAATTTACAAGTTGACGTTTAGTGCTTCCGTCAATGATTTGGAAATCTTTGGTAAATGAATAAAAATTTAATGTTTGCAAATTATTGCTAGTTTTAGAAAATTTATTAAAAATATATTCAAAAGTTCAATCCAAATAAAATAAATACTTTACTATATTTCTGGCCCTATTAACAACTCTCAATAAATTAAAAGCTTCATTTCGATTTTTCAAATAAATTAAATGAGTATAACTTATTAAATTTTTAAACAGAGTTTTGAACATTGAATATTTTTAAAATTTGAAAATGAAATTTTCTATGCAATTTTTTACATATTTTAATTCATAATTAAAATTGAAAAAACAATAAAATCAAGGTTAAGCTATAAAAATATATAATAAATAAAACAAAGTTTTTTTATCTTACAGTAGCTTTAACTTTTATAAAATTGAAAATGAACAAATGTGATCTTTATATTTTGTGAAAAAATGATTGTAAAATAATTTTAAATTTTTTTTTTGTAAAAATCCCATAGATTATCGAAAACTTTTTTCTTTAAAAATTCAAAACCAAAAAAAAACTTTAACAAAAGCTGTTGAGCTATTTTTTTATGACTGAGTTTTTTGATTTATTAATATTATTTTATGGTACTGTTTATTTTTATAAGTGACTGAAAATAAAAGATTTTTTTGACAATATTTAATATCAATGTAGTTTAAAAAAAAAATAAAAAAACATCACTGATTTTATGAATTACACATGAATTTGTTTTTTGTAAAAATAGTTTTACGCCTAAAACTCAACAAACTTACTTTGCAAAGTTTTTGTCAGTTCTTATTGACTAAATAGAAAAAAATCGTTTTTTTTCATAAATATAACTTGGAATTCATCACAATTCATTTTGTAAATTGAACTAAAATTATTATGAAAAAAAAATCTTACACTTAAATTGAGCGACATAAATAATCGTTAAAATTTTAATTGGGGTTCATGGAAAAAGCAGGCAAGTTTAATGACTTTGATATATTTTTATTTGAGTTTTTAAAAAGTTTCATTGTAAAATTTTGATGACTATTTTTTTAACTATCTTGATTGGTGAGTTAGAACAAAAACTTTGATAAAAATGAAAAATAAAATAAATTTTTTAAAACACTCTGTATTGAAATAATAGGTTTATTAATATTTTTTGCTTTTGTTTTTTTTAGAAACAAAGCTTAGCGAATTATTTTTATAGTTAATAGTTTTTAGTAGAAAATAAGAGTTAATAGAGAAAAAATTATGAATTACTATGAAAGACAAAATTTTTCCAAGTTGAAGTTTCAATTTTGTGGATCAAAAAAAAACTATTTGAAAAAATTTTAATCAAAATTCAACATGAAATATCATTTTTATGTTGAATTTTCATTTGGTTGTATGTCACACAGTTGAACATTGAATTTAAATGACACTCTCTCAAAATAAAGGTTTGGTTGTTTTCTTTTAATATTTTTTTGTTGCATTTTTTATCTTTTAATTTCATCACTGTTATAATGAAACGTTGCATTGTTATTTTGTTTTTTTATAAATGTTTTATTTTGCAGTGTTTATTTCTTGTAGTTGTTTGATACTGAAACAATTTACTATGTGATGATGATAAAATTAATGAATAATTTAAAAGTGATTTTTTTTGTTTTCTTCATTGTTTTGTTTGTTGTATGTGTTTGCATGGTTAAATACAAATGTAATTTAATTTTAACCAAACGATTTTCAATGTTTTTCTTGGTTTGTTTTTAGATTCAGTAGGAAACTATTTTTCTGCTCAAAAAATTTCCATTCAAGCATTTTTGGCGTGAAAATTATCAGCTTATAACAAAACTAATGATTATAATCATTTGTAACAAAAATCTGTTTGAAACGTTCAACAGAAAGCAATTTTTGTTTTGGCGTTTGTGTCTATTTTTCAATTTGAAAAAAATGAAAATTTTTGAGTTTTTTTGAACTAGCTTCTAATTGAATGATAAACTGATAAAAATTTTTTCAATGTAGTTCTATCTCTTTCATTGAGTTATTCTACTTATTTACTTTAACTTAAAATTTTCAACATATAAATTTCTCTGTATTAATTTTATTCGAAATAATTAGTTTCATAATTATATTTAATAAATTAGCTTTATAAAAATTGTTTGTACAAGATAACAGAAAAAATTCAAGAATTATTTCAAAAACTGGTCTAAAGAACTATTTCAAAATTAAGCTATTTGTACTTAAAAAAACTTTTATAATTAAAAATTATTTGTCTATTTCAGCTAACCTGAATTACTTTAAAAACAAATATCTTTTTATTAAAGCTTTAATTCTTTAATCTCGATTAACCAAATCAATTAAACAATTATTTGATAATTAAATTTTTTAAAAAGAAAACATCAAGTTCATTTATTATGAGAACAAAAAAAATTTATCAAAATTATTCTGCTGTTTTCATTTTATTTGTCAAATCATTACTATTTTTAGCAAGTTAGATTTAAAAAAAACTGTCAGTTTTTACTTGATATAGACTGGTGAAACGTGATTGATCCTTTAAAAATCATTGAAAAAATCTGTATCATAATACAACCTGACTACTAGCTTCGAGCGGCACGCTGAGTTTCAAAATTATTAAAAAATAACTTGAGCAACTTGTGATGCTAGTGAGAAACTCAACAAAAAAGTTATTTTCCACGTCTGAAAATTTTTTGTTAAGTTGGTTGACAAAAAAAAATAATCAGTGGCTGCATAGTTTTTAACTTTAAAATCTACACGCTTCTTAATTGAATTGAGTGTTTTCAAAAATTTAAAAATTTAGACAAAATTTTTCATTTTTGAAATAGTATCAAAATTTTTTCTTTTATCGAAAAATTAAAGAATAAAATCTGTATTTGAATGAAAATAAAAAAATAGCCTAACAAGCTTGAAGATTAAATAGTGGCTTTCAAAAAAAATATTTAATACATTAATCATAAATCAACTAACAACAACAACGAAAAAAATTAAAATAATTATCGACCTAATTTTTTTCAATGTAATGCCAGCTGCAAAATTTAGTCATTTATTCTAAATTAGATTTATAAAAAAGTTTTTTTTTTTCTTTGAGTGAATTTTTTCTGTCAATCGAAGCAGGGGCATAAACAACAAAATGACAGAAATCTCAGTTTTAAATAAAATATATTTTTTCGAGATTTTGGTAGACAAAAAAAATATATATTTGACATTTTCTAAATGTATTATTTTTTATTGGTAGTTATGAATTATTGTACATGTCATTAATATCGAGCTTGATTCCAACTATCAGCTCGATAGATAATTACAAAATCAATATATTAAATCTTTTTAGAGTTTCTTGGGTTCCAAATAAAAAAATCATATATAATAGTACAAAAAAAACAAGTTCCGAATTTAAATCAATATTATCATTTATGTCCATCATAGTAATTTTTAAAAAAATAAAAAATTGTTTTTTTTTAAAAAAAAAAGAATTGAAACTACTAAAAAAGATTTATTACAAAGCTTTTATTGCAAGAAAACAATGACAAACTTGAAAAAAATTTGTTATACTTTTTAGATGATTATTAATATTAGTTATTTTTATTTAAATTGTTCATCAATAGATTTTTTTCACACCGAAAATGAAAATTGATATTTTATAATTAATATTTTTTATATCGCAGTTTTTAATGTCTGATAAAACTTTGAACGAAATTTTACAATCGAAATACTAACTTAGCAGAAATAAGGTTTTTTTTCTCAAATAATTAATTTTTTCAATATTGAACTTTCATTAATTATTAACCAGTATTAAATATTTAATATTCAATTGCATCAATAAAATTGTCACAATTATTTTCAATATTGATTTACTAAAAGCATTTTATTCTCAAATGAATTGCGCAGATTTAATCGAAAAACTTGAATTTTAATTTTTTTTTTGAAATAATTTTTAACCAAATGAAGAATTGATGGCAATATAAAAAGACACTATTTACCAAACCCCGATATTTATATTAAAATAAAATTAATGTTAATCAACACAGAATTATCAAATCAGGCTTAATAAAAATCATTTTTTAGAACTTGAAATTTAACAAAATCAAATAATCAAATAAAATTTAAATTTCATTGCAGTAATAATAATTTCAACGTCTTTGTTTTTTTTTAATAAGAAATGTTTCAAAGTTTTTGTTTGAAAATGAGGCCAATTTAATTTATAATGTTATTCAGATGAGTTTTTTTTAACTTAACGTATTTTCAGTTTGGAACGGAACCAAAAATAAATTATTCGTTTTTTCTCATTAAGAAAGAACTTTAAATCATCAATATTCAATAAATTCTTGCATGAAATCTAAACTCGTTTGAATAAAAATAGTGATAAAAAACTTTCACTTTTCTTAAATGTATTTTTAAAAAACTCAAAATAATAAAAAAACTTTTACTTAATTTAAATTGATATTGCACACTACTAAGCTATTATCAATCACCGAAGTTTGGCAAAAGCCGTTTGATTGCAAAAAAGTTTTAAATTGAAAAAATTAAATGAAACTGTTGAGGTTTTTTTTCTCTTATTTTTCCTTTTTTATTAGTTTCCAACAAAGGTTTTTTTGAAAAATATTTCGAGCATCCATGTTTATCATGTTAATCACACATACAATATAATAGTGTTTTTGCTTTCCAAAAAATAGTTGTAAACGTTTTATTATTATTGGTATTAATATAATTTTACAAAACTGTGGGGCAGTCAGCATTGTTAATTGTTTGTGAAAAATTAATTTTTCTATTTTTAATTTCTTATAATTTTTAAATTGTGCCTAAACTTTTTCCAAAGTTTTATCATCAAAAAAATGCATCTATTTTTTATATGTGATGTTTATTTTTAAACCTTTTAATTAAAATATTATAGATTTTCATTTAATTAAAAAAAACTCATTCTCTGGATAATGATTCAATTCGGTCAACTTGAATCATAATCATCTTTAATAGATTTTCAAAAATAAATATTAAAAATAATATATAAAAAACAAAAATTTTGGTGATTTTTAGAGCAAAAAATCAATTTTTTCAAATTTGTGTCATTTTTTTGAATTTTATTGATTCAAAAAAAATATGCAACATATCTTAAAATTTTTTTCAAAGAAAAAAGTTTTATTCTCTATTGTTTCAAATTAAATTTATTTTTGTTCATGGATCAGAGCTCAGTATCAAGAAAAAAAAATTGAAGTTTGGTTTTGCTTATTTGTGATAATTTACATAAAAGCACACACACAAGCAAAACAAAAAGCATCTCTACAAAACTAAGAGAGTATGAATTGTTTCAAAGTCGAAGATTCTATCAAAACAATAATAATCGTAATAATCAATATACACTCGAGCGTAACAACCCAGTACCCAGAAAAAAAGAAAAGAAAGCAAAAAGCATTAAAATTTATATTTGGAATTTTTTTTTATTGTCGCTTGTTCGCTTTTTTCTGGATCAAATAAAAAAAAAGTTAAGTTATATGATAGAAAAAAAATCAGAATTGACATTTCAATTCAATCGATTCAACAAAATGTACGATTGTAAGAATTTTTTATTCTATTTTATTTCTTTAATTTTATCTATTTCAGAATTTTTTTTTTGTTTTGGTTTTTATTTGTTTGGCTTGCCAAATATATAAATTCATATGAATCTCTTTTTCTGATAGAAGAAAACTTTCACGCACAACTAAACTTCACAGATAAATAAATGGATGAATGGACGGATGTTTGAATAGATGGATCATGGTGGTTGGCATTAAATGAAACACAAATTTTTTTCTTGTTTTTTTTTGAACAATTGTTTAAAATAGAAAAGGGTTAAATACTATATTTAAGTTTGCTCTTTTTTAAATTTTTTATATTTTAGAAAAATTTTTAGAATTTTGCAAAAGAAAATTCTTGGCGTTTTTTTAAATTAATTGAATTTACAAAATTAAACTGTAAATACCAGTGAACAGATTTGATAAACTCGTTTATTAAGTAATTCCAAGTTAGAAATCTCAAAAAAGAATTGATAAATCAAAAGTATTTTGCAATCTATTTGATAAAGATATGAGACTTTTTTTTGATAATGAAACTTATACTTTGAAAATTACAAAGTTTCAATTGAAAAAACACTTCTTTTTTTATTATCAAATTAATTTATTTATCATTTTATTTTTATTATGCACTATTGATTTTGAAAATGAAAAAAGTTCAATTTTTTCTGTTTTGAAAAATTGAAACTGTAAATTTAAGAATTTTTATTTATTAATTTCTAATTTAATACCATCAATTAGTTTCAAAACAAGAATAGCTTTCAAGATTAAAAATTTATATGATTTCATAAGTTTCATCTTTAAACTCGATATCATTGAGCGTTGATAAATAACAGAAAAAACTTTGTTCTATCAATTATTGCACTACATTTAAAAATATTTTTAAAAAATACAACAAAAATAAAGTATTTTTAAATTTGAAAAAAAACTAATGACAATCATCTGTATGCGAAACAGCATCAATCATTTATCAAATTACTGTTTTTCTCGAATTTATTTGATTTGAAGATATTTTTAGATTTTTCAAGTGCTGAACATGATGAATGAAAATGACAACTGAATTCAAATAACAAAATACAAGTTTTTTTCAATATAAAATAAGCTTTTTTATTTCATAAATGCTAAAGTTTAATGTTTTTTTTTTTCAATTTCAGATTTTTCTAATTTTAATTTTATTTCATTCAATGTTTTGAGTTTTTCTCATACATTTTTGAGATATAAAAATTCCCTAAATAAGAAAAATTTGTTTTTTTTCTAGAATCAATAATCAATTTCAATGGTCGTCATAACATTCAACATCTGTTATTGGATAGCCACTTATTAGTTTTTTTCATAATGCTTTTTTATATTAGAAATAATTCGTTTAATTGCAGAAATATAGAGGAAATGCTTTAAAAAAAAACAACACTTTATACTAAATAACAAATGTTTGTTTGTTTGAGATGAACCAAAAGAAAGAAAAAATGATTTACTGATTCGAATTAGCTTCATTGAGAGCTTCGAATTCCTAAATGCACACAGATAAACGAGCCACACCAAATTGTTCTAGGGAAAGTGTCGGTTGTTATCATCATTTAACATTCGTTTTGTTTTTTTTTTCTCGTTAGTAAAGCATATATTAATTTTGTTTTTTTGAATGCTATAAATATTAATACAACTAAACTAAAATTTATATGATTTCTATATAAGACAGACAATTTCATATATTAAAATAATCACAAAAAGTGTTCGAGTTTTTCTTAAATTTAAAAAGAATTTCAATGTTTTGCAAAAAATAAAATAAACGAGTCAAAAAAACTACATTGAATATCATAAAATTTTATAGCTAATGTTATAATTGAACTTAATTAATTGTCTATTTAATCTGGTAATGATTAAAAGTTGGTTAAATGATTATTATGAATTCAATTTAAATTTTGAAAATTATTAGAACTTGTTGAAAAGAAGTAAAATTTTGATTATTCTGTTTTAAAGGTTTTTTGAATTTTTAAATTATTGGCTATATTTCTGAAAATTATATATTGAAAGCAAAATATTTATAAAAAAAATTCTGTTGATGAAAAAAATATAAGTTTTCTACATTATCATTATCTACTTATCTATTCTAATTTTTATTTGATGACTATTAGGTTGATTGTTATGATTCTATTTAAGCCAAAAAAAATCAAAACAAAACAAAGAATATTTGCTGAAACAACAAAATTAATTTCTAATTTAAATACAGCCTGTGTAAATTTGATGCATTGATAGTTTGATCAACTAATCTTACTGTCAAAACCATTAATTAATCTATCATGAATATTTGTTTATTTGTTTTACTTGAAATTTTGAAAATCTGTTTTCTTTATTTAGATAAATGAACTTTGATAATAAAATCCTGATATTTTGAATAGAACTTTGATGAAAGAAAATACAAAAATAAACATTTTATCAACTTAATGGCTTCAACCAAGTTCCATGATAAACACAAAAAGTAAACTACTAGTCGTGAATTTTTTCTGGGTGCTTTAAATCAAGACACTGCAATTTAAAATTGTAATTTCTTTCAGAGAATTTTCAACTGACACATAGCAAAATCACGATTTAAAAACTAACCAAACTTTTAAATAAAAAAAGTTTGATTAAAAAAGTTGCAAATTTGTAAAAAAAAAATTTTTTTTCTGATAAAGTTTGTTATAAGTTTTTATTATGTTTTAGATTTCACAGAAAAAACTATCAAAGGTCAATTCGATGACCATATAGAAGTTCAGAGAGCGAGTCTGGATTCATTCAAACGATGGAGATCGGTTTCAATGAAAGCCGTCAAGCTCTCAATTTTTTACTTTCATCTTTAATATCAACAACTCAACATCCTAACAATCGAAAATTTATTGGTCTTTCTAGAAACAATGTGTTGCCAAATTCTTTATTCCAAGTACACAATGTGACTCCTACAAGCACCTCTTCATCCACATTTAGCTCATCGCCATTTTATATTGATTCTAATTCAACAAACACAAATTGCTACAATTTATCAGTTTCATCATTCGATCAAACCAATTACATTCGAAAACTATTTGAAGAAAAATTTCAAGATGCCACTATTTTGGTTTCAGTCGTAATTTTAATATCGATCAATGTAATGGTCATTTTCGGAAACGTGCTCGTCATTTTGAGCGTTTTCGTTTCTAGTAAATTACGGACCGTGACCAACCTTTTTATTGGTATTAAGTAGATTTCAAAAATTCACAAAAGTTTTTCTCAATTTTTTTCGATCGTGACAGTCTCGTTGGCGGTTGCAGATTTTTTAGTGGGCATTGCAGTACTTCCCTACTCGCTAACTTTCGAAGTAAACAACTGAATTTTTTTTTCATTAAAAATGAGCTTGTATTTATTAGATTTTGGATACATGGATTTTTGGAGAAATCTGGTGTCAAGGATGGTAAATTTTCATAGTTCAATGCCATAGCTTTTTTGTGAAATAAATTTTTTTATAGGTTAGTTATTGACGTCTGGATGTGCACCGCCAGCAGTAAGCTTATTTTTAAAATGAATAAATTTCATCAAACTTAAACAACTTTTTGAATAATCAAACTTTCAAGTTCTTAATCTCGTGGCAATATCTGTGGATCGGTTTTTAGCTGTTACTCGTCCAGTTCGATACCGAAGTATAATGACACCAAAACGAGCAAAGTATATTATTGCAGCTGTTTGGATTGCATCATTTATTATTTGTTTTCCACCGGTATAAACAAAAAAAAAAATTAGTTTTTGATTATGTTCTTCATAAAACTTCAGATAGTGCCTCGAATTATTGAATCACTTTCTCAACCATCACCAATGTCCAGTCAACAGCAAAAAGCCGACTCTTCGTGGTCAAATTCACATGGCTTATGGTTGCCTCCGATACATTCTTTAACATATCAACTTCCTTCTCAATTACAATTCGATAACTCCAATCAATACAAATCGTTCTTAAAACGAAGCTTAGTTATGTATCGTTCTTCTGATTGGAATACTTCATTGAATCAATCATCTTCTTCAAATAAAAATTCACAAATTCCAATCAATCGAATATCTACCTCAAAACAAGATCAATCATCAATTTTATTCGGCTCTTCTCAAGTTTCAATATCTTTTCCTGCCTCTCACTGTAAACCTCAACCCGTCCAATGTACTTTGTTTAAAGATAAAACATATGTGATATATTCAGCTTTAGGGTATGATTTTATTCGCAAATTCACAATAATAATTTTTTTTTTAAAAAAAACTTTATTCTTATTTAGCTCTTTTTTCTTTCCAATGTTTGTGATGATTTTTTTTTATTGGAAAATTTACTTAGTGGCTAGTCGAACAAGTCGTGCTTTAAAACGAGGCTATCGAACTACTAAATCTTCAAGCGATGGAAACCAAGAAGAACATTTAACACTTCGAATTCATCGAGGCTATACTACTTCAAGCAATACAAATACTAGTACCAATACAAATAAAAGTATTAAATTGAAACCTCAAAAATCGACTATTATCAAATCTTCAAATGCCTCAAAGTTACGACAACCACCTAGATCTGAAAACTCTAATATAAATTTTGATTTAACAAAACCAACACTAGAAGTTGGTATTCCGATGCAAGAAAATAAAAATTCTCTATTAGTTACTCAATGCACACTTTCGCCTAAAGGTACTATCATTGAACAAAACGGCAAGAATCGACGTAACTCTCCTGGAGGACAATCAAATTTAAGTTTGCCATCATCATCGAACAGTCCTTCGTCTTCACGTGAAGGCAGTGCAAAAAATAAAAACGAAGATATCTCTGCAACTCCAAGATTAAGCAAAAGAACAAGTAAATATCAAGCTAAGAGATTTCATGCTGAAACTAAAGCTGCCAAAACAGTTGGCATTATTGTTGGTAAGTTGACAGATGAAAGTTAAACTTTCAATGAACTCTTTTTATAAATTTTTTAAGAATTCCAAAAATTTTGTTTTTAAGATCAAAAAAATTTGATTTCAAACTTGACAGAAATAAATATTACTAGTTCACTAAATTAATTCAGCATACATCAAAGAGAATTAGTTTTACTCTTGAATTTGAATAAAAATAAATTAATTTAAAAAAAAAAAACAAAATGAGTTTTTTTTCAAACCAAATATTTCAATTTAAAATCTTTAAAATATATTTTTTCTTCAAATTAAATTTTCAGGCTGTTTCATTGCTTGTTGGTTGCCTTTTTTTACTATTTACTTAATCCGAGCTTTTTGTGAAGAATGCGTTTCAAAATTGGCGTTTTCTATTTTTTTCTGGCTTGGTTACTGCAACTCGATGCTGAACCCATGTAAGTTTAGCTTTTTTCTGGAAAAAAAGCTTCAACTTGAAACTTTATTTATTTTTTGCAATTCTAGTTTTACTAGAAAAAATCAATTATTGCACGTTTCAAATTTATTTATAATGTGCTTATAGAGTTTATGTATTTTTCATATACAATAACTTTATAAAAACCGAGTAATAATTTTAACAAAAATGTATCAATTGGTTGTTTTTTTTAGTAATTTGAGACAACAGGAAAATTTAAAAATTGCTTAATTTAAATATTTAAACTTTAAAAAATTGATTTCATTTCTATTTTTCAATTTATTTTTGAAATAATTATATATTTAATAATTTTTAATGAACCTAAAACAGTAAAATAAACACGTAGTTGTATGTTTTGACAAAATAAATTTTTAACTTCCTCAACTTCTCAAGTATTAATAGTTTGATTTTGAGTGAAAAAAACTTAATTTGTAGTAATAAACAAAAAAGTAGGTAAGTTAATTCAATCATTTCAGCTTCTGTTTATTTCAAGTTTTATTTTTCATAAATAATTTAAGTTACAAAAACCATTATGACTGACATTAATAGGAAAAAAATATTTTTATAAATAATTTGGCCATTTATACAATCTAATTTATGCTGAACTAAAAAAACTGAGTTTCTTTACATTTTTTCTTCTCAAAACAACTTATTAAACTAAAGAGTTTTCATTTTTAATGCCAAAAACAGACAAAAAATTTTGTTTCATTAGTAATAGCGTAGTTTGTAATAACTTTATCTTTACTATTAATTATTTAACTAAATTAATTTGTGATCATAGTTTTGAAACTTTGCCTTTCTGAGTATAACTGGATAGATTATTGTTTCTCACTTTGATATTTAATTTAAAAAATGCATGAAATCAACAGTTTATTGATTTACTTTCACAAGTTTAATTTCTTAGTTTAATTCTGATAAATTAATTTTTTTTATTTCTCAACAAGGAAACAGCATAAAACTATTTTTTTAAAAATTGATTGTACTGTAACCAAATCATAAATTTGATTGTTTTTTTCAAATTTAGAAAAACATTTCATCAATGACTTAATCAAATTTTGTTTCATTTTATATTATTTATTTTCATGATCCATAATTTTTATGAAAATGAAAAATTGAGCAATCTGAATTTTTTTTCAATGTCAAGTCGGATTATTAAACAAAATAAGTTATAAAAAATAAAACATTTACAACATACCTAGTAGCTATATAGCAGAGAAAGCCAAACTTTATTACTTTTTTTCAAAATAAAAACTGCGAGTTATTTTTTAAAATTTTTTATAAATTCATAGTAAAAAATGAATGATTTTCCATTAAAATATTTTCTGAATAATATAGACAAGTTTTCAAACAATTCTTAACCAGTTCTCAACCTAGCTTATCAACGCAAAATATTGAAAAAAAGTTAATATTAAAAGTAAGATTTTTAATTATCATGTTAAACAAAACTAGCTCTGCGGGCTACTTTCAAAATCGACGTCTTAGCCACCTCTGCTATTTAAAAGCAGAACATTTAGTTATCAAGATCAATTTGGACTTTTGTCAAAATTTAATCAATCAATTAATCAACTGAGCTTGACCATTTTTTTTGGACCATGGTTTTGTTGATAATCAGTCTCTCTTTTTTACCCGACTGTTGGTCGCCAAGGGCTTGAATCGCAAGTTTAATTGATAGAAAATTAAAATAGTTATGTTTTGCCAAAATTTTTCATCTATTTTTTCTAATTTATTTTAAATGAAAAGTTTTTTGATTAATTCCTGAGATTAAATCAGGTTGTTTAAAAAAATGACCGTTTTCCTTTATCTTTATCTTTAGATTTAAAGAAGGTTATAAATTTCAATCTTATTGTTTGCCAACAACAATACTGTCTTGTAAAGACATATTTCAAGATAATTAACAAACATTTTACTGACTCTTGAAGAATCAGCTATAATTTTTTTCTTGAGAAATCAAGATGCTTAAAATCTCAGGTTAATGAAATTTAATTTAAAAAATTTTAATTTTTAATATCAATTATAAATAATCTCAAGTTTATTTTTATTTTTTTTTTGTATTTTTATATTCTATTCTTTTGTCATTTTTTTCAATAATTAAATAAAAAAAAAAAAGTTTATTTCAACCAGAAAATCTCTAAAACATTTTACATGCATTGTATTTATTTTTTAAAAATTGATCAAAATGAGTTTAGATAATTTGTGAAGAATAATTATTTGAAGAACTTTTTTTTACTGAAAAAAAAAACTAAAAACAAAGTTTTGGTTAGAAAAAAAACAATTTTTAGTTGAACTGTTGTTTTGTTAATGGAAAAAAAACTGCAATCTTTAATAATACTGATCAATTTTGTTTTCGCCATAAACAGCAAAGTTTTTTCGGGAGTTTAAAAAAAAGACAAATTAATAGAACAGTTTTATCTATAATAATTCATTTTTTGTTGTTGCAGGCATTTATGGTCTATTCAGTCGTGATTTTCGTCGAGCTTTTCGAAACATCATTTGCAGATGCAGATTTCGCGAAGAAGTTTCAGTTAGTTCGCTTATTCGTCAAATTCATATGCCAACATTTTTTGAAGACATGCCGGAAGAAATGGTCAGATCTGGATCGCAAGAATACTAGAAAAAAAAATAAATGAAATAATGTTGAAACCAAACTGTGAGATAAAAAACAGAGAATTCTTTTTAAGTTGAACGACAAACAAGATAAAACAAACAAGATTCTTCTCTTTGGCAAGCAATTTTGAAAAAACTTTCATGTTTATTGTTCTGATCAATTTGCGCTGACATAAAAAACATATGCAAACTTCAAGCTTATAAATACAAAGCATTTTAGTTTTTTTTTTTTTTGAGAATAAGAAGAAAGAAAAAATCTTTTTACAAGAATTTTTGTTTGTTTGTTTTTTTTTAAACCCAAAACTAGAAACTCTAATTTATTTCAAACTTATTTTAATTATTGGAATGAAATGTCTGTGTAGTGTTTCTGTTGTCATCAATTTATTTCATTTTGTTTTTATTTTCATTGTTGACTGATTAATTACCATTTGTAACATTCTGTCCTTTTTTTTTGTTCAGACTGTAATGACTCAATTTTTGGTCGATACTCAATTTTTTTTCTCTCTATTTTTATTTTTTCTTTAATCTATATTATATCTGTTATTTTTTGAGAATGGGTTTTTTTTCTTGCAAATAAGCATTTTTTTATAAACATAAAAATACAAATCAGAAAAAAATATAACTGAAATAATAGATGCGATTCAATGTCAAAACTAGTCAAGAAAAACAAAAAGAAAATACAGAAAAAAAACAACAACATTAATCTTCAACAGAAATATTATATTAATTTGGGATCTCAGAATAGCAAGAATGAAACATCTTTTTTAGGCATTTATTTTGTTGTGCTTAAAATTCTCTTTTCAAAGCGTAAAACAATTGTTTTGTTCTTTTGTTCAGCTTTTCAGAATTTCAATCGGAAAATTGATGAAGTTTTCAAACTTTTCAATACGATTTGGCTGAATAAAAAATGATTAAACTAAAAATTTGAAAACTAAAATACAAGATTCTAGAATTTTAGAAAACATTTCTATTTTGAAGTTCTGCTTCTCACAAACCAAACAGAATAGATAATTTTGATAGTTTTTTAAGGTCTTTTTCAGCTCTCAATTTTTTTTATAAATAAAAATTCAAAATTATCTGTTTTTATTAACGATAAACTTTAATTATGTTTTATATTGAAAATTTATATTTAAAAACAATTTTGAGCTATTTTACAAACAATAAGAATAAAAAACAAAAATATAAATAAAATGAAATCACCACTCTGTTTAAAACATTATTAAATTTTAAAAAACAAATTTAATTATAAATAAATAAATTTTAAAAAACTCAAATTTTACATTAAATTTTTTTACACGTTTTTATTTATTAATGACGGACCAAACATCAATTTAAAATAAATTTCTAATTTTAAATTTTTTTCCATAGTTATTAATGGATATAATTTGATATTTGTAATTTTTGTATAATAATAAAAAACATTTTTGTTAATAAAACATGTTTAATTCATTAAAATGTTGATTCTTTTTTTTTTGAAAGATTAATTTAAAATTTTTGTCACTCAAATTTTAGATCTCAGTTAAACAAAAAAAAACAAAAAAAAAACAGAATTACCTATTAACTGAAAAAAAACTCAAAAATACTTGTGCTGAAAAAATTGAATTAAAAAACTTTTTTATGAAAATAATGAATTAATTATTCATTTAGAGTTTATGTTGGTTTCAAATAAATCCTTTTAAAATAATATATCACTGAAATTCATCTGGAATTTATTTGAATCAAGTGAAATACGCTGTCGAATCAATAAATACTCGTGTTAAATATGAAAACACAAGTCTTTTAATTTTTTTGAACATGCTATTCATTTCAAAAGTACTAACTTTTTCAAGCTATTTTCTTTTTTTATCACTCTTCTATAAAAAACTTTTCTAAATGCTTTCTAATTTTTTTTATTGGAACCAATTTTTCTCGCTTCAAGCTAGTTTTCATGTTGAAAAGCAAATAAAATTGCTTTCACCCAAAGCATTGATAACACGGTGAGCTTGGCGGCACTTTGTGCGTGTTTTTTCTTCTCGGTTCTTTTAACAACAAAAAAATATGCTGATGCGTTATCATTCTAATTCAATTGAAGTTAATATTTTGTATTTTTTTTTAAGAATAGTAAATTTTTGAAAAATCTGCCAATAATATCAACTGTAAGTTGATCAAAACTTCAATCAAACAGAAAAAAAATGAAAACAGATTTTGTTTCAATTTTTTAAACATTCAGAATCGATTTATTTCAATTTTTTTGGCATCAAACATCGAAGAAATTATTGCAATGTCAAAAAATAGTTTAGTGTTCCGCATTGATCTCTTCTCCGCTAGAACCAAGAGACTCTATGTTGATATAAATCAGTTTTTTTTTGTTGATAGAACCAAGATTTATAATCCAAAAACGTTCCAACAAAAATGATCTCACATTTAATTACTAGAACCATTGATTACAGTGACTATTAAAACAAACCAAACACAAACCATGTTTATATGTTTTTTTTTTTTGGACTGTTTCAATAATTCAAAGTTTAATTCAATTTGAAAAAATAACAATTAATCAAATGAAAAAAAAACACTTTTTTGTCAAGAGTATTTTTTCCCAGTTAATATTTTTTTTATATAATTATTTTTTGTAGCCAAGGACTTCAGTTTTTTTTCAATTCTTCTACCAAAAAAAAAAAAAAAATTAATTATAAAATTTTTTAAAACAAAACTAAATTTTAATCAAACTATTATACCATCAAATGAATAATAAAGAAAAAAAATGATAAATTTTTCCATTAATAAAATTGAATGTGGCAAACAAGGTTTCAAAAATCTTTCCGGACGTTTTTTTCTCCAAAAGCTTATACAAACGCGTTATTGTTATTTTTGGAATGGCAACAGAGCCTTAATTTAGCATTAATTTTTTTTCAATGAATCGAAAAAAAATTCAGACTTGCTTAAGAGAAAAATTATTTTTAGAACAAACTCTCATGCAATCAATTTCGACAAATTTTGATTTTTTTTTCTTTTTATATTTAGTAAATTTCATTAGTTTTATTTTTTGAGAGTTGTCACAACCAAGCACAAAAACACGCTTTAAGAAAAAAAAACAAAAATTATAGCAGTTGTTTTTTGCAAATCATTAGCTCATCTATCGTGTGGCAGATGGTATTCATATGAATATCATTTAATCTCTCTGGTCCAAGATGATTCATTTTAAATGAAGATTAGCCATAAGTAAAATGTTAAGTTAATATGGCTAAACTAAATCAATAAATTTTTAAACACACTATCTAACACTGCTATCTAGTATTTTTTGAATGAATTTTTCTACTTTAACAATTCTCTATAAACATATTGTTGACGTGAATTGAAATTGTTATGGTAAGATGACATAGGTTGGATGAGATAGGTTGAGATGGACAAAAAATTTGTTGGGCATATAAGCGAGAGTTTGGACTGAGAAAGGATGATTTTTTTTAGTTTGTTTCTTTTTTTATTAATCAATTTCAATTCATGTCAACATGGTGTCAGAAGTAAACATGCGTAGAAAACTGGATTTTGCTGCTGGGCAGTAGAGAGAGAAGATAAAGAAGTTCTCATGCCTTGGGGGTACTGGGAACCCTAGTCTAGAGTATTCGGAGGAGGTCAAGAAGACCGTGTGGAAGATTTTGATACAAGATGAAATCGTTCCGGAGTTTTTTCAACTTTGCTGTAAGGTGACGGAGGGTTGGAAGATCTGAGAAACGATTGGAACGGCAGAAGAGAAGCTCGACGAAGCTCGGAGAGTACGGCGAGAGACCTTAGTGGGGCACAGGAAGATGCCAAACTGAGAGCGTCGGAAGAAATGGTTGAGGAAGTGTCGGAAGATACGGCCGAGGAAATGACAAACAGGATCAAGCAAGACCGAGAATTCGCCAAATGACCAGAAGAAGATTTTAAAGGACAGAGGTGTTGCAGCTTTTGGGTTTGAAGCACTGCAACCAGAACGATGGAGGATTTGTTCGAAACAATTTAAATTAAAATTTAGAACTATTACTGCCGTCTATTGTATTTTTGGTATAAAATTTATACAACTATGCTCAGGCAAGCTTCTTGAATTATACCGAAATGATTGTTAGGTACGTTCCGATCGTAATATACCCAGAGGAAGAAAAACAACAAAATATTTTTGCGAAACGTGTAGAAAAAAACCATTGCTCGACGTTGAACACTGTTTTAAAAAGTAGTACAACACACATTACAATCTTATAAATAATATTTTTAAAAAAAATCAACAATTTCTTATTCTCAAAATACTTCATAATAAAAAAAAACTTGAAGCATCAGTTTCAAAACAAAGTGGCAAAACTCTGCCGTCACACAAATCTTATACGACCGATAAGAGTTAATATGACAACTGAAACAACTCAGTGTGTTCGTGTGCCCTTTGCTATTACATCTGGTATGTTTGAATGTTTCGAATTCTCCAAACATTCGATGCGTTAGGTTAAAACAGAAAAATACCATTTCTGACGATTTTTTACTGTTAAATTTTGCTTCTTATGATATTAAAAAAAACCTTCAATGTGCATTCTTGGCTTGTCGGGGTAGAGTAGTACATGTAAAATCAGAATTTAATTGAATTCTCCCTCGAAAAGACATTTTCATTTTTTGGCAGATTTGCATGGAAGCCATTACACACCATCTAGTGTTTTGGATAGACAAATCTTGAAAAATCATGCTTGTTTGTTGATAATTTTTCATCAGCTGTAGCATGCAGAAAAACAATTCGTGTAAAAGTATTCGTGCTTGAAAAAACGAAAATTTTTTATTGAATTTTCTTTGATTAACAATTTACTTGATGCAATGAAGATCTAATTACTTATAAAAAAAATGTCAATTAAATTTATAAATAGACTTGGATCTCCAATAGTTCGAATTTCGCTACATCAGTGGTCAGGAATCGAATTCCAAAGTTCAAGGCTGATGCTCAGTTTTTCTTATCGTACTTTGTGGAAAACCTGTCCTCATAATCGTTTTTTCAATCAATCTATAATTACGAAAAGAAAAATTCTTGTATTTGAGAAGATAGAAAAATTCAGAAAACATGCTTCAAGTATTGTTCATCCTTTACAAGAAAAAATTTACGATAAAATGATTTTGTTCTCTAAAATACTTCATTTTCAAAGTCATGTTTATTTTACTTTAAGAGCTAGAAGAGTTGGCCAAGTTCTTAATTTGTATAGGAAAATTTACTCTCCAGTTGAATTTCAGAACATTTTTTTCGAAAAAATTCTGAATAAAGTTAAATTAATAACGACTTACGTGGAATATCAAACAAATCTTTTGAAAAAACTTTTCAATAAAAATTATTTCTTAATGAGCTTTGCCATCTGTAGCGCTTTTTCTTCTAACAATCATCGAATCACTGAACAAGAACTTGATGATTTGATTGAAGATTTTATTTTGATCGAAAAAGTATCATCTGTGGATAATCTTGACATTGATAATCTTAACTTGGAAACAGCAAACTATTTTAACGAGTTCAGTGAAACTAATAATAATTCGAAAGATGCATCGTTCATGGTTGTCAATTGTATGCAATCCAATGATCACTTTTTTGAAAACTGGGAAAAAGTTATACAAAAACCCAATCTCAAGATTTGGCGAAAATCAGTTAATCAAACTAGTCTTTATGAGTATAAAGGTATTTAAAACAAAAAGTTTTTAAACAAAATAAACTTTTCTTTTTTTTTCTTTTCAATAAGTTTTTGGTACTTTCTACGATATATCCGCAAACTCATTTTTTTCTGTTCAAAAAGATCTTCAATATCGGAGAGAATGGGATAAATTAGTTATCAAACTTGATGTCATCGAACAAGAGGTCGACCAAGAAAACGTACAAAGTTTCAATCGAGAAGTTTGTGATTCTGGAAACGAGTTGATTCATTGGGTTATGAGATATCCGGTTAGTCATCTTTTGTTTTTTACATTAAAAAAATTTTTGTTGTTGTTAGTATCCAATGAAAAGCCGAGAATATTTATATTTAAGAAGATCAAGAATTGATTATCAGAAAAAGCTTATAATTTTGATTTCACGTTCTATACCTTGTCCTAATATACCAGAAAATGAAAATCATGTAAGAGTATACGATTATCTATCTCATTTAGTAATCAAACCACATAAAACATTTTGTCAACTTGGTTTCGATTACATGCTGCATTATTATGATGATCCTCGAGCGTCATTTCCTTCACCAGCATACAACTGGATGGCTTCAAAGGGAGTACCAGATTTTGTTGAAAAACTTCATCAAGCAGCTCAAAAATTTGCAATATATAAAAAAAATATAAAAAATGAAATGAACCAAAATGAAGATTCAATTCAAAAACAAGATGATGCCTTTGATATTGGTTCGAAAGATTTTTTCACTGATAACATGACTGAAACTGTAGATGGTGAATTATTGCCCAAAACAAAGTTTAACAAATTAAAAACAAAAGATTTCACATCCATCGAATTGGAACAATCAAAAAATGGAAAAAACAAAGAAATAAAAATGAAAGAGGAACTGAATTTTAACTCAAAAGAACCAATCATACATTTTGATTCATTAATTTGGTGCTGAAAACAAAAATATTTCAATATTATTTAATATTTTTAATATTTATTAAATTTTAAATTCATTTTTGTAAAAAAATCTTTATTATTAAAACACAAATTGTATACACATAAATCGAGGATCATCTTTAATCGATTTCTTCGTTTTCTTCTTCTATAACGTCATCATTTTTATTTTCCAAGTTCAAAGAGTATAAAGTTCCTTGGAAATATGCATTGAGCTTGTTTTCCCAACTTTGATCATTTAATACTTTCCTGGAATTTTTGAATATTGAATCGCTTCTACTTTTTATATGATTGGGAAATTTCAATATTCTCTCATTTGATTCATTTAAAATTTTTAAATCGTATTTTTGATCGTCAATTTCTTCCTTGAGCAATTTTGAACAGAGAAGATTATATTCTAATTGATATTGCTTAAATTTAATTAAATCATTCGGAGTTGTAGTTAAAAGACAATTTTTATCCCCAATTTCAAGCTTTTGAAACGCCGTTTCTAACGTTTGTTCTGAATTATGAGATGATAGTTCTGAATATTTTCTATCAACGCTCTCCACGTTTTTTTCATGAATACTCAAATTTTTAAATTTTTCTTTAAATTTTTGTATTGTATCCTGTTTAACATATGGTTCAAATAATTTTTTTTCAATCACTTTTTCATCATTCAAAATTTTTTTTTTTAAATTTTTGTAAACGTCAACTTTATTTTGGTTTGATTTTGAATTGACTTTTTTCTCAGCATCAGAAATTGTGTCGACATCATTTTCAGTAATGATTGATCTCAATAAAACTTCATCTCCTTTTTGGCCAACATGATCATTATAAAAATTGATTTCATTCTTAACGCTTTTTTCCCTCAAATAGAATGGTTCAGTTGATATTTGATTTCTCAAATGATCGGAACACTTAAAACAATAATCCGAGCAAAAACTTTTTCTTCGAGTGATTTCAAAAACTTTTTTGTTTTTAATACAATATTTTTGCCGATCTTTAAATATTTTTTTGGAAGTCTTCGATAAATTTTGACTACAAAAAACATATCCACACAAATCAAGGCAAACTCTTTCTTCGATTATATCATCAAAATGAGCTTGAGTGATGTAAATGCAGTCATTTAGAAATTCATTTTCCAAATTTTCAAGTTCCGTTTCTTTTATAGAATCTATATATTTTTGAACAATAGAAAAACATTTATCACGATATTCATTGGCTAAATCATTAGAGTTTTTCATTGCAAATTTTTTTCTCAATAGTCAATCAAAAAAAAAGTCTCAAAATATTAGAAAAAATTTAAACATCGAAAGTATTTTCAATGTATAAAATGGCAAACATTTGCACAAGTTCAATGCATTAAGAATTTTTGATTTGCGTGATTTATAATTAAAAATATAAAAAATCTCAAACAAAAATTCATTTGATGAAAACCATTAATCCAAAAATTCAAGATATTGTAAAATGTTTGTTTTTTCAAAGTTTATGGTTGAAAATGCAGCGATTTGAGACAGTGTTTGCTTTGTTTTGGAATTGAAAGCTTTTTCTTTGAATTGATTTTGAAAAGGGACTATAACAAATTGAAATGGAAAAAAAGAAACATAAAAGCGATTCGTTGAAAAATAAACCACTACCTCTTTTACGTGTTGAAATATTAATCTTTTCTTCTATTTTTTCTTTTTCAAACTTATTTTGACTAAACATAAATTTTAAATTTTGAAAAATTTGAATGTTTAAACAAAAAATCATTTTTGAAAATTTGATAACTTTCTTCACAGACTATTAAATGTTATCTAGGATTTTTTTCTATTTTCTGGTTCAAATTTTATTTTTAGAAACTATGGATTCGGTAATTTTTTCAGGATAATTTGAGTTTTTTTTTGTTGTCGAGAAGCCAATTTGCCGTTAAAAAAATTTGAGAAAAAGCTAGTTTTTTTCTTTGAATCATGTTTACGTTATTATTATTTCGACGTGATATAGAATTTGAGAATTTCAATTACATTTTTTTAGATCTGAATGAAAAAATGGTTGAGATTTTTTTTTTCCAAAAAAAAGTTAGCTATTGTATCCACACAAATTGATAAAAAAAAATCTCAAAAATTTTGATTTCTTTGATTGTTTGAAGAATATCAACCGATTTGACCGAGAACCGCTGACCAAAGTATTTAGTTTCTAGAGTATTTATTTTTTTCACTTCTAGATCTATTGGAACAGCCGTATATTTGAATGTAAACAATCAGGAAAAACGAGAGAGGTATATCAAGACCAAGATGTTTCCACTGTAATTGGCCAATCAACCATTTGACCATCAACTCAATTTTTTTCAGATGTAGCTTGCCAAAAAAAATTTTTGTTATTATTATTATTTAGGTTGAACTAAAATTTTGCCAATATTTTAACGATTTTTTATTTATTTATTTCAAAACTCGATAGCTGTTCTGATAGGTTTGATCGATGATATTCTTTTAAAGTTTCCGTAAGTTAACGTTACTTTACTTTTTTTAAAATAAGCAAGAAATTCGATTATCTATTATTTGTATTTTTGAAGGGAAGGAAAAAAAGTTTTCGCTTCTTCTGTTTCTCACGTTCCGTAGTGGGGTATTGTGGCAGCATAACTTTTTGTTTATCCTTTCGCTTTTGCCTGTCTGAGTGTTGTTGGTTGTCAGTTTTTACTGAAGGTTTTTTTTTATTTATCCGAACAGAAAAAAACTAAAAATAATAAAAAAAACCTTATTGTTTATTCAAAAAATAAAACTTTCGTTTTAAAATTAAAGATAGATTAAAGCCAAAAGCTTTCATAAACCAACCAGAATAAAACCCAAACCAAAAAAGAGAAAAAAACTTAAGGTAATCATTTCATTTCAGCACAAACCAAAAAAAAAATCGATCTCATCAAAACAAAACAATAACAACAAATAGATGGATAAATAAATAGAATAATGCCAAAACACAGCTTTATTCGTTTTTCTTGAAAAGAATTATTAGTAATTTCTTTTAGGAAAAACAAAAACTGAACGTTGTTTTAAAACAAAAAAAAAAAACTTTCAATATAATTTGAATACAAAAAATTATAAAACTTTCTTTAAATAAAACGAAGTTAACAAAAAAAGCAAAGATTCCACAACATTTAATAATAACTTTTTCTAAAACTTTCAAAACTCAAATTCACAATAAACAACTAATCAATAATGGCGCAACGAGCCTTCTTAATAACAACCCAAACAAAACCAGAATTTCTCAGAAATTTTTTTTCTATTCTCATTTTTAAATTAAAAAACAAACAAGCTTGAATTAAAATTCAAAAAAAAAAATTCTAGTTCAATTTGATTGTTATACATGGATGATGGTGTTAGTAAAATAATTTAAGATATTTTACATTTATTCTAATTTGATCATCAGAAGGAAGAAAATAAAAGTTTTCATTAAACTTCAAAAACAAATGATTTTAATATTATTCAAATAGAAAAACTAGAGGCCAAACAACAACAAAAAATAAAGTTCTTCTAAACAAAATTAATGCAGTAATAATATTTTTTTGTTTTCTATATTTTTTAAATTGAGAAAAACTTTTTTCTTTTTAAAACAAATATCTTGTTTTTTTTCTTTTATATTCTTACTTCATTTTTCTTTATATTGTGAAAACTGAGGAAATGAATTCAAATAGTTGAAAAAACTAATGTTTTGTTTAAAAAAAAACACGAAGAATGTTTTTTCAAAGAAAATTTTTGGAGCTATCAAAAGTTAAATTCCACCAATGCATATCAGATCCGAGAAAAACAAATAAATAATAACAATAAACGATTCAAAAGAATTTTTTTTCCTCTCTTCTTTTCTTTTTATCTGATGTTGATGAATAAAGTTAACTTATTTTTGGAGGGTGGTGTTTGAAAATTTTATCAAAGTTTCACTGATATGTTTTCTGCAAATGTAAAAAAAAATTTTTTAAATTTGGATTAAAAAAAAAACAACATGAAATAGTGTAAACGAGCTTAAATTTTTTTTTGCTGTTCCAAAGTTTACTAGAAAAATGAGGTTTCAGTTAAAAAACAAAAATAGTTTTCTATATCAAGTATTTCGAATAATAACTAGAACTTTGATTAATAGTCAATTATGTGTTGAGAGTTTAAAAATGAAACGTTCGGAGTTAAAAAAAACCTTATTTAGATTTTTTTTCTCATGCACAAATAGTGAAATTTAAAAATTTAAAAATGAACAATAATTTTTTCTTCTTTTTCATGTGTGAAAATTTTAAAAAAGCTATTGAAAAGCTGAATAAAAAAAATAATTGATGAAATTTTGATCGTGGAACTTGTTTGAAAGGCGATGTAGAAAAAAAACTTTCGGAATAAACATAAAAAATATCTGCAATAGCGGATAGACGCTTTAATAAATTTTTAATAATAATAAAAAATAATTTTAAATTAGTTTTATTGTTATTAAATAAATAAAATTTCAAAAAATAAAAAATAAATAACTGCCTGAAACTGTATACAACCGTGTCCTGTTTATTTCCACTTTTTTTTCTCAGATCTATTATAAATACTTTTGGTTGTTGTTGTTTTTATTGTTCACATATACGAGAAAAAAAATATTTCTATTATCATATTTTCACATTTGATTAATAAAAATGAAAGTTTCATGGTATATATATGAAAAAAAACTCACGCTAAAGCATTAAAATACCCACAAAACTTCTGTAACACATATACAAGTAATCATTAATTTTCATGCATTTTATTAAAAAAAAAATTCTATTTGGTTCTGTTGGCTGCCATTCATTTTTATTCTTTCATTTATTTTAGAGCTGTCTTTTCAATCATTAATTCATTGTGGAGCACAACAATCTCATCAAAAACATTTTCAACGTGTCACACACTCGAATTCTTTTTAATCGTTTTGTCGTTTTCTTCTACGTTGTCGTGGTTGATAATAATGAAAAAACACTCATCTTTCATCATTTTATTTTTTTCCTTTCTTTTTTTTATCATTGAAGATTGGATTCAATAGATCTCAACTATCAATATTTTTCTTTCAGAAAGAAGGAAAAAAAATTGCTTGTTTATTCTTCTAGTGTTGTTGTTGTTTCTATTAAATGTGTTATTTTTCTTCTATTCTTTCCCTTGAAAAAAAAGCCATCTCAACTAAAAGGTTAGTTCAACCAAGTAATGCCACAACACCAACAAACATAAAAAATGAAAAATACTGAAAGCTACTTTTCAACAGCAAACCTTCTATTGAAAGAAAAAAACCCCAAAAATACTTTCGCTCATTATTTATCGTTAAATAATTTTAATTGTTCATCTTTTTTCTATATTTCATCTTTTTCAGTTTAATTTTTTTTTCTTAATTAACTTGATGATTTCGTCGTGTCAATACACAATAGAGAGTTTTTTTTGCGTTCAGTTTTAATATGTTATATGAGAAACTATTTGCCCTGATAGCGATTTTAGTGATATATTGATAGGCTAAATTTATTAATTTATTTAAACGAACAAAGAAAACAAAACGAAGAAAAAGAAAAAAAATTATATTTTTCAAAGTTTTCAATACATTTTTTCTTAGTTTTTCCATCATTAACACTTGATTGTTGTTCTTCCCAACCAATAAGTGTTAATTTGATTTTTCTTCCTACAGTCTTTTTTACGAATTTCAATTTTTAAAAAAAAGATAAGTTGATTACTTAATACTTTTGATGCTTGAAGAAAATTATTGTCTTCTATTAGTATTTTTGATCCTGAAGAGTCTGTAGTAAAGAAATTTTTTAATTTATTAAATCATTGTTCAAAATGATTTTGACAGTTTGCATATAAAACAGAAAAAAAATTGAAAATCGACATTAATTCGAATGAATTTTGCTCAAAAATTTTTTCAAATGGCTTTACAGTATCATGATATGATGGGATAAGACAATAAAACTTTTATTTCCGTAATATTATATCAAAAGAAAGAAAACCAAAAAAATTCAACTAGGAATTGAATCGCGTAATTTGGTTCAATTCTGGGAAAGTTGATTCGCAATGTGCTTCTTTGAGAGAAATGATTTTTTTTCTTGTTTTTGATTTTCTGTTTTCATTTTGACTTGAAATTAGTTTTTTTTTCTTTTGACTTTAAATATCATTTTTCTAAATGAAAAGCATTGCCAGTTTGCATAGATCTTTTGTAATTGATGTTGGTTGACAAAGAAGTTATTAAATTTTTTAAGCTTCAATTGTTTCGCGTCGATTTACTCATTTGAAGTTTTTCTATCATTTAATTCGAACCAAGCTGTTTCACTCTAATTTTGTCTATTTATATGATTTTTTTCAATAGAACATATATGATAACAAAGTTCAAAGAACAAAATCTTCGAATTATTATTTTTTCTGTATAAATTAAAAACGTATTTATTACGGATTGGCGGATCTGTTCAAATTCCATCTATGAGTTAATGATTTAAATTTGTGAAGATCGATGTTCGAATCAAATTAATATAACTGTCAATTTTTATCATTTATTTTTTCTGGTTTATTATTCAATTCATTAAAAATGTTAATAATATCCGTTGATTTATATTCTTCAAATGTTATGTTGGTTAAAATTTGTTTTTTCAGATTATAGAAAATACTTGTTTTAAACTAGTTTTTTCTCTTTTAGAAAATCTAAACAAACAGATCAAAAAATCTCTTCTTTTTATATTTATTTATCAAACTAAATAAATTTAATGTATGATTCTTACTAGAAAAAAAAGAATAAGAAAAAAGAATGTTCTTTCAGTTGCAAATTGGTTTATTATTCAAAAGTGTTTAGGTTTTTTTTTATTCATTTCACTATGAATTCATTTCATTGAAAACACCGAAAAATGGCTAAGAAGTAGAAGGAATGAATGAGTGAAAAAATAAATAAATAAAAACGATACCAAACCAAAATCAATTTACTGGCTGACTCATTTAAATGCGCAGAAGAAAATAAAACGAAATTAAATGAAATCAAAAAATAAATAAAAGGATAGATAGATAGAAAAAAACAACGAATACCGAAAAATTACTAAAAATAAACAAAACTTTTTGATTTTAAATTTTTATTGAGAAAAACTGTCAGTTCAAATAACAACGTGTTCATTTTTAGCTATTGTTTTATTTTTGCTCAAACCAAAGCAAGGCTTTTATTTCAGTTTTTTTCTAACTGAAACTTTTTTTTCTTAGATTGCCATCAGTGCAATCATTTTCGTTCCAAAGTTTTTTTTTCAATTCTCTCTAAAGCATTCAAAGTTTGTTTTTTTTTGTTGTTTTTGAAAAAAAAGAAAGTTTTATTTATTTATTTTGATGTAAAACCAAATTTATTTTAATAAAAAAAAATGTTCTCTTTCTACTTTCTTTATCAGCCTCATCCTCATCATCATCGTCATCTTCGTCGTCATCGTCATCATGATCATATAATATGATGATATCATTCTACACACAGCTTGTTTATTATTTCTGAGAGATAGAAAATCTAAAAACTCGCATTGATGTTGGTTCTATTGGTATATTTTTTTTTTGAAAGAAGAAAAAAAAATGAACAAAAATATAAAATTCAAGACCAAAGTGTTCTGCGTGTTTTAAATTTGAATTTATATTCTAACTATGATCAATGCATTTTTTTCGAATGAGTGTGTGAATGTGTAGTGTTGTTGTTTTTTTTTTGAATTTGAGAACGATACTATTCTGTTCAGTTGTTGTTGTGTTTTTCTATTTTTTTTCACAATAGTATCGGCAAACTATCATTTATTTTTTCTCACTATAAATTTGCCAACTATCATTAAATGTTTTGAGCATGTTTTTCTTTTTCTCAAGCTTATTATTATTTCCATGGTGAGATGAGATTAAAATCGATTCATTTTCGCATTTAAATCTTCAATAAAGTTTTTTTTTTTAGTTTTCCCTGGAAAGTGATAGTTTTTCCTTCAGATAAAAAATCACTGCTTGAGAAAGAAAAAAAATATCAATTTAAAAATTTTAGAAAAACGAAAAAAGAAAAAAAATTAATATATTTTTTAGAAAAAATTGCGTTTGTTCTTAAACAATTTTTTTCTCTCAAAAACAATATTTTTTTCGTGAATTAAATTTTCTAGTAAAAAAATATTTATTAATATATCCGTTTGTTTGTGATATCAAATGTTTTTTATAAATTTAAATAAAAAAAAGAAAACGAACAAAAGAATTTTTATCATTTTTATATTGAAGTAATTTTGCATTATTCTACTAATACTTCTCGGAAATGTCGATTTTTCATAATTTTTTCCGGTAACGTTTCAGAAAACTGGTTCAATATCTTAGGAGAAAATTTGATATGTAATTGATTATTTGTTATTATTCATTTTTGTATTTTTTCAGTAATATTGAGTTATTTGTTTTTACCAAAATGAAAGACTCAAACAAATACTCAAAAGTATCATTCTTATATTCGAAGTTTCACAAAATTTTTAATATAAAATTCTTTTCAAATTAATTTTTCAGTATTGAATTTCTTGAGAAGTTTCATTTTTAATTTTTTTTATAGAAATGAGTTTTATAAAATTTTTTATAAACTTTAAATTTCAATTTAAGAATTCAAATCTTATTATTTTGGTATATTATGATCATGTCTATATATAAAAAATGTAGATATGACCAAAATCAGAATAGTTTTGTAAATTGAATAGGTCAAGCTATTCTGCTAATTTTTCTGTTTGAATACAATAAAAATATTTGCATCTGTTATCGAACCAATAATTTAGCCGTTTAAGGATTCGATTTTAGAATGATGGAATAAGTTTATTAACTAAATAAAATGACAAAATGATTATGAAAACAATTACATAAAACAATTAATTACATTTTTGGTATTTTAAACAAACAAGAAAAAACTCACAAATTTCCTTTCATTTCAGCAATAATAATCATTTGTGCAATATATATATATAGTAAAAAATAAAACAAAAAGAAAACGAATACTTAAGTTTAAAATGTGTTGCATAAAAACTAAAGTTCAATAATAAAATAAATAAATAAATGAATATGATTTTTGTTTGATATCAATTCTCCCCACTCGAAGGTGTTATCTTGACTAGACCGTTCAAAGGTCGCCATAATTCTCGTCCATCATCAAATAATAGTTTAACACTTCGACAAATTCCGTCAGAACCAATTTTTGTTTCAATAATTTTAGCAAGAGGCCAATTTACCCGTTTAACCATATTTTTCGGAACCAAAACCCAGTCATTTTTAGCAATATTTGTACTATTATTATTACTTATTTTAGAAAGTTTGTGAACGTATTTAGAAATCCATAGTTTTGCTACTTCTTTTGTAAATTTCGAACGATATTCAATCAGATCAGATACAGAATTTGCTTTTTCTTCATAATTCGGGAATAGCTTTCTTCCAAAGCATAATTCAAATGCTGAATAAATTCTTCCTTCTTGTTGTAGAATCGGTCTTTGATTGATAGTGCATTCAATTTGAGCTAATCTGCGATTTAATTCATATAAAGATCGACATTTTCTTGCAAGTAAACAAAGGCATTCTTTGGTAATTCTAATCATTCTTTCCGATAATCCGTTATTCCAAGGTGCCATGGATGTTGAAAATTTCCAAATGAACGAATTAATTTTTCCTGTATTTTCTAGTTTTTTCAAATGTTGACAAGCAGCGACAAAATTTGTTCCGTTGTCAGACCATATCATGATAGGGAATCCAATCTGGTTCCAGATTGCGAATAGAACATCAATTAACACTTCGCTAGACAAGTTTTCTAAAACAGACAATTTCACAGCTCTTGTTGTGCGACAAACTATGACCAATCCGTAACATTTTTTCCCATTTAATAATTCCATTGTTCCAAACGCGTCCATTGTAATATTTTCGAATGGCTGATAGAATTTCTTCTGTTGATCATGAAGAGGACCTAAGGGTTGATTGATGAATTTTCCTCGAAGTTTTTTGCAAATAATACAATCAGCTATGATCTTTTTCATTTGTCTGGCTGCGTTAACTATTCGGAAGTCCGGTGATATAAAAGCCAGGGACATGTTTACTCCACGATGAAGAGATTTTCTATGCGCGTTTACTAATAATACTTTACTCAGTTTGGTAGATTTAGGTATCCAGATTAATTTGACATCATTAGATCTTGAGTAAAATCTAATAAGTCTTCCGTCGAAAAAACAATGATCAGGCATTTTTCTTTCTTCTTGCTGATAAATAAACGCTAAACGATGCAATTTAGAAAATTTTTCGATTTGATTTGATGAAGTTAAAGATAACCATTTGGTTAATTTCGATAATCTTTTCAACATGTCTTCGAGATTCCAAGCTTGATCTAAAAATTTTCGAACGATTGATTTTTCAAGTGGTTTTTCTTCAATATGACAAATTAATTTAACAGGAATAATTTCGGAACAAATACTTTCAAATTCTTGAATATTGCATTTCCACAAGTTTGATTGTACATAAGTGCTTGGCGAACAACTTCTAGAGAATAAATCTGCTTTATTCGAACAGCTTTTAACGTGATGAAACTTGGTTTTAAGCTCAGCTCCCATTTTCAGAATTCCGATTAATCTACGAGCTTCAACAATTGCGAATTTATTTGGTGACGATTTTAAGCGATCAGCATTAATCTTCGAATCTGTGATTAGATGTGTTTCATTGTCGAATTTCAGGATTTCAACGATTTTCTTCAAGCCTTTCATCGATTCGTACATAGCTAATAACTCTAAATTGACAATAGTTCGTTTTTTGAGTGTTGTTGAAACAATTCTTGATTTACCGTAAATTAAATTTTCACCTAAATAGATAACGAAGCCATAACCAACAGTACTAGCGTCGCAAAAACAAAATATTTTTTGATCAACGTGAACATGACGCTTTAACTCGATTGTTTTGAGTTGATCCAATTCGCAAACATTTTTTTGAATTACATGACTCACTTCTTTAGGTAAAGTTTCATCCCATTCCAAACTGACACAGTTTGAAAACGCAATTCGAAATAAAAGCTTAACTGGTTCGAATACACCTAACGGATCGAAACATTTGCCGATGAAACTGAGTAACTCTCTTTTTGTCTTGATTGTTTTTATAGGCTGTTCCCACTCAATAAACAAAGAATCTGCTGCGGTTTTCCAATTTAAACCTAAAATTTTACATTTCTCCATCTGGTTCTCAAAATTTTCAGAGATGACGTTAGAATTCGAATAGATTTTATGGATTTCAAAACCCGATTCAAGAAATTTTTTTTTCGCTTCGCTTAATGCTTGAGTTAACTCCTTTTCGCAATTTGAGCCAATAAAGATATCATCCATATATATTGAATTTTTGAATATTTCTTGAGTCTTATTAGACATTTCAGTGATAATCTTTTTTACGATGTTGGTCAAAATAGCAGGTGCACTGATCACTCCGAAAGGCAGTACTTTCATTTGTAAACCCAACAATTTTTCCGATGAATCTTTCCATAAAAAACGCAAAAACAAACGATCTTTTTCGTGGATGACAATCTGTAAGAAAGCTTTTCTCAAATCTGCAGTTACTAAATAACGAAATTTTCTGATTCGAAGTAGATGTGGCAAAACATCTAGGCCGAATACTTCGCCTTTCCATAAAAAATCGTTTAAGGAATTCATGCCTGACGAGGCGTTCATGACTATTCGAAATTTAGTTGTTTGTGAATCTGGTTTTATGATTTCTCTATGTGGTATGAAGTAGCCGTTGCAATCTTCGACAATTTCTGCATGATCATTTTTCAAAAATTCGAATAATTCGTTCTCATAAATTTCTAATTGACCATTTTCTCGTAAGCGTTTTTGAAGTTTGTTCAAATTTGTTAAAGCTTTTTCAAAATTATTTGGTGGTCGACAGCTTGAAAAGAACGGGAGTTGCACTATATAGCGACCATTTGATGATTTTTCAAACTTGATTTCAATCGGTTTGTCCAAAACGTCTTCTTCTTCTTCTTGTTCTTCGATTCTGTCAGTCGTTACATTTTCGATTCGCTTCAAACTCATCCAATCAATATCTCCAAAAATCGTTTTCCATATAGATCCCTCTTTCAGAAACATACTCAACGAATTTCTTCCGATAATTAAACGATTTTTGATCATGCTTTCTGAGACATACGCCGATATCGCAAGCTCATTCTTTTTGAAACTAAGAATCACGTCGGCAACTTGATCTAAAACTTTGCCTTCCAAGTCATCGTATCCAGATACCAACAGAGGAATATCTTTTCTAATCGTTCCTAATGATGCCAAATATTTACTAATAACGTTGATATCTGACCCGGTGTCGAGCAAAACTTGACAGTTAGTTTTACCAATTTTTCCTTCAAACAAGTTGACTATATCATTGGATGGACCATTGACAGCGTTTATTTCTTTCGGTTTAGTAACATGATCAATTTTTGATACTGATTTCGAACTAAAATTCTCAGATACGGACGAACTAAACTCCAACCCATGAAGTGATGTAGGATGATTTTTATTGCACCGATGACAATGGATTCTTTCCTTCAATCTGCAATTTTCCGAACGATGACCAAAACACAAGCAATTATAACAAAGTTTTTTCTCACGAATAATTCTCTTTTTATCACTGATCGACATAAATGTTTGGCAATTAGAGGCGAAATGCCCTTCTTTTCCACACAAATTACATTCAAATTTGGCTTTAATACTCGATACATTTCTTTTGTAAACTTTCGGTTTTTGTTCTTCGGTTTCCAAGATTAAGGAATCAGAATACAAGAGCTCGATTCGCTTAACTAATAGATCTAGTGTTTTGTATCGTGTTTTCATTTTTTCTTTTTCGCTAAGCCAAAACTTTGAACTAATTTCTCGCACAATTTCTTTTTCCGAACCATTATACGTATCGCCCAAATTTTCTATCAGTCGTTTGAATTGTTTAACTTGTTCTACCAAAATTTTCAATTCATCTCTTTGGTACTTGTTTTTAATCGGTTTCATTTCTAATAATTTTTCATCAATATATAAACTAATCTTATCTACATCTTCAAAATTTTTTACGAATTCTTCCCAATTACTTTTTACTGATGAAGCAGGATCCACAATATTGTTCCAGATTTCCGCTGCATCATTTCTTAACAGAGATCTAACTGCAGTGATCTTAACGAATTCTTCTTCGGTTACGTTGTTGATTATCAGGTTTTCAATTGATAATTTGAAATTTTTCCAATCTTTCAAACTGCCATCAAAAGGTACAATTAAATTTGATTTTAATATTTGTATTATTTTCAACGATGAGTTGCCTAAACTTCTTGTTTGTTTTCTTGGTCGGCCAATCATTTTTCCAAAACAATTACTAAATTTTCCAGTTTTCCAAATTCAAAAAACACAACTTTTCCACTTTTTTCCAAACCCAAATTTAATAAAACTGTTATCGAACCAATAATTTAGCCGTTTAAGGATTCGATTTTAGAATGATGGAATAAGTTAATTAACTAAATAAAATGACAAAATGATTATGAAAACAATTACATAAAACAATTAATTACATTTTTGGTATTTTAAACAAACAAGAAAAAACTCACAAATTTCCTTTCATTTCAGCAATAATAATCATTTGTGCAATATATATATAGTAAAAAATAAAACAAAAAGAAAACGAATACTTAAGTTTAAAATGTGTTGCATAAAAACTAAGTTCAATAATAAAATAAATAAATAAATGAATATGATTTTTGTTTGATATCATGCATCGAAATTGGTTTGTTAAACTATTTGGCTAAACTTCAACATTTTATTTGATCAGGTTACAGTCCAACAAATTATTTTCATCATAAAATGTTTGATTAAGCTGCTTTCATTGTACAAAAAAATTATTATTTTAATTCTGTATTCGCTGCTCATTTGTAAGGGTTACACGTGAACTTGTCGCTTTAATCTCACCAACAAGCTAATCAAAAAATATAAAGCAAGATTATGAGCATAAATTTGCTTGGAATCAAACTTTTTCCAAATAATAAGAATAACCTATAGATCCAATTGTTCTTGACTAAAATAAGCAGTGACGACTGTTTTGCAACGCAAGACTAACAAAAAAAAAAAATAAAAATAAAAAAAAGAACAAAAAAATCTATTTAAAACTAATAACCACTATAAAAGCTTCTTAGATTTGTTTTTATAGATTTATTTTGACCTGAGAGGAAAAAAAGTCTTTTCTAACTCTCAGATCAGAAATAAAATTCTGTTGCGTTTAAGTTTCAAGTTTCTCAAAGTTAATTATTGAGTAGTTGTTCTAGTTGCAGCATTCTAAAAAAATTCCTACCAAAAAAACTAAATACACTAAAAACACCAAATAGAATATTATCTCAATTTCTTCATGAAATATTCATTTGAAATTGAAGATTTAATCTGATTGAAGTGATAATTCTATCAGATTTTCAATGAACATTTTTGTTTTTTATCAGGTAATATCATACGATAAGGCAAGATTATGTCTTGAACTTTGTATATCAAAAACACACAAAAATTTTTGTTTTTTTTTCATTTCTATTGGTGAATTCTCATTCAATGATTCAAATATTAATCTTGAAACCAACAATACTTGGTGTTCATAGTATTTTGAACAACAAATATTGAAAAACAAAAATTCTTACTACAATAAAAAATGACTTTAAGATTTCATCTAAATCTTCACCATTAAAAAACAAAAACTACTGACTAACCATGCTTAAAGCTTAGAAAAAAGTTAATTTTATTAGTAATTTCATTCTTTTCTCTTTGACATACAATGCCATTGTTTTTTTTCAGGCAAGGAAACGTTTAAGATATTTTTAATGGCTTTGTTTGGCTAGATAAAAATAAAATATTAAAACCAAAGCACTAAAAAAAATCAATTAATTTTGTTTTTCTTATAAAATTTTGTTTATCCTTTATCATCTTAATTATTATAATAATATTTTAATGAAATAAGCAATGACTTATGACTATACAACAAAATTCTGCTATTTTCTTTTTCAACAGAAAAGATATAAAAAATTTAATCTTTTTTTTGAGTTTGAAAAAAACTAAATGACTTTCAATATTTGGCATTAATGACATTAAGGAATTTCTCTGAGCCTTCTTGTTTGTTGTTGTCTAAAATAAATTTTAACGACTCAATGACATAATGTACCTAAAGCTAATCAAATTGTTAGACATAAAAAAGAAGAGAGAAGTATAATGCCTGATGTTATTATGATGCTCGTTATGTTCAGCATTATAATAAATATTTTTGAATTATTATTGAACAACAATAATAGTAATAATGAAATAAAACTGAAAGAAAAGACAAAAAAACATAAACAGTACACAGCTTGACACGCTTGATTAAATATTGCTTCTTTTTGGTTCTTTGATTGTTTTTTTTTCAGTAATTACAGATCTTGTTTCATTACCCAGAAAACCAACTGTTATACAACTCAAATAATAGCATACAAAACGAAACCTTATTTGAAATGTTTATTTGAGTTTTAAACATACATTCATTTTGTGTGTATGTTTAATATTAGAATAGAATTCGTTTCTTTTTCAGATTTTTTGATTATTGAACTTTTTGCTTTATTTATTCACGAAAATTTGTTTATTCTAAATTTTAAAACAATATCATAGACATTCATCTATTTGAATCAAAAAATTTATTCAGAAAAAAACAAAAAAAATTAAAAGTGTAATGTACTATAGTCTTTGAACGACCAAAGCCGTGGCTGATGCAAGTTCAAAAGCCCAACGGCTCATATATAAATGTTTTTGCAAATGTTAATTTTTAAGTTTTTGTTATAATTTTGTGACAATAATACTTCACATGGTAGCAGAGAAAAAAGATCTTACGTAAACCATGGCTGACAGAATAAAACCGCAAAATATGTCTGATCAAGAGGAAATTGAAGATTTTTTCGAATATTTTGAGCGTGTCAGTATAGCCAACGAGTGGAATGACGCTATTAAGGCAAAAATCTTTCCGGCCTTATTACCACGTGGCTCACGACACATCCAAACAATTAATTCAATGAATTTAATTGATCAAAAATCATTCGTAAAAATTAAAAAAGTCTTTTTGGATGCGTCCGCAAACAAAAGAATGGCGAATGTTCTCAAACTATTTGCGTGCAAAAAAGATATTAAAGAACCGCCAAGCCAATATGCTCATAGAGTTGGAACTCTTGTAGAAAAGGCATACTCGGGTTTCGATAAAGAAAATAAAGCAATTTTAATTGCCGATTTATTTCTTGTCGGCCTACCTCAAAAAATCAAGTCTAAAGTTATTGCCACTGGTGATATCGACATGGGTTTGGACTATCTCATAACTTTAGTCGAAGCTATTGAGAGTGCCGAGGAGGTAGACACTCCGAAAAAACCTCGTTGTGATTATTGTGGGAAAACGAATCATGTTTCGGAAAAATGTTTCAAAAAAAATTTGAAAAATCCTAAACAGAAAACTGGTTCAAAAAATTTAAAACAGGAAAAAAAAATCGATTATAGCAAAAAAATTTCAGCTGTTTTTGAAAAAAATAATCAACGATTTGTGATCACAATATGTGTTGACGGAATCGAACGTGAAGCATTAATTGATTCAGGTAGTGATGTTTCGATCTATCCAAAAAAATTTGTTTCGAAGTCAATCCTGGCTAAATCAAAAAAAATTTTTCTTGCTTCCGCCTCTAACCATCAAATAAACTCATATGGTACATTTGAAACTACGTTTTTTATTGCTGGAGTCGAATTTAAATGGTCATTTGTTGTAGCTGATTTCGATTTAATTGTTGTTGGTCGCGATATCTTAGCCAATAAATCCTTCTCTTTTGTCACCAATTTCAAAACGTATCTAAAAGTTTCAAATAGTCGCAAATCTGGTTCTCTTTCGTTGTCAAATGAAAGTGCTCCTGTCAAAAAAATTTCTCACAATCCTTCAATCAACATCTGTTATATTTCAGCTAAAGATCTTGCTTCTACAATAGAAACGGTTAATTCTAATGAATTGCCCGTAGAATTCAAAAATTTCAGTGACGTCTTCAAAGGGTTAGGAAAATCTAGCCTCATCAAACATCGAATATTGCTAAAAGACGATCGTGTCTTTCAAAGTCGACAATATCGTGTACCTGAAGCGTTCGAAAAAGAAATTGATTTGACAATCCAAAAGTTACTCAATGAAGGTGTAATCGAAAAATCAAACTCAGAGTACCGAAATCCAATCGTACCCGTCAGAAAAAAAGATAAATCAATACGAATGGCATTGGATTTTCGAACATTGAATAAATTCACGAAAGGGGATTCTTTTCCGATTCCTCGAGTGGACGATCTTGTTAGGAGTTTGCGTGGCGCCAATTGGTTCACAAAGATCGATTTGTCCCAAGGGTATTATCAAATCGAATTGGACGAAAATGATCGTGAAAAAACAGCTTTCGTATGGAAAAACGAGCTTTTTCATTTCGTTAGAATGCCATTTGGTTTAGCATCGGCTCCACAAACTTTTGTCCGCCTAATGCAAAAAATTTTCGTGAATGTTCCATTCGTCAAAATTTATTTCGACGACATTCTGATTTTTTCGTCTTCAAGAAAGGAACATGTCAAACACGTTTGTGTTGTCCTCCAATTGTTACGAGATCACAATCTGAGGGCCAACCAAAAAAAATGCGAGTTTTTTAAACAAAACATCGAATTTTGGGGTATAACGTCTCGAATGGTGAAATTCGTCCGTCAAAAGAAAAAGTTGCGGCAATAGCAGCAATGAGCCCACCAAAAAATCTCAATGAATTATCACGTTTTATTGGATTGTGCGGATATTACCGTCGTCTAATCGAAAACTTTGGAACTATAGTTGCTCCACTGGAAGAACTAAGCGAAAAAAGTGAAATTCGATTGGCAAGAAGCACATCAAAAAGCTTTTGAAGCTTTAAAAAAAACGATGATGATGGAACCTGTGGTAGCGATGCCTATCATGGACGCAAAATTCGTTATCCGATGCGATGCTTCTAAACTTGGAATTGGAGCAATCCTTCAACAAGAAATCAATGGAAGTCGTAGAGTAATCGAATTTGCGAGTAAAAAATTTTCAGATTGTCAGTTGCGATACGCCACCATAGAAAAAGAAGCTACAGCTTTATTGTGGTCGATCGAACACTGGAAGAATTTTCTTCTAGGTCGAAAATTTTTAGTTGAATCTGATCACCGGCCATTGGCATGGCTAATGTCAAAAAAAGACACAACCGGTAAATTAGGCAGAATGGCCTTACGTCTCCAAGAATTCGACTTTGAGATAGTTCACATCAAGGGAGCGAAATGGGTGATGCTGATGCTCTATCCCGCGTCTTCACGATCAACAATGTGACTTGGGGTGAATTCCAAGAAAGTGATGTTGAAACTCAAAAACTGTTGGCTTCGTGTCCACATCAGTTTTTGAAATCAAATAATGTTTGGTACGAACGCACTGGTGAATATTCCAGATTGGTTTTGCCGTCATCACAAATTCACGAAGTTCTCAGCCAAGTTCACACAGAACTAAATCATTTGGGTCTCAACAAAACTTGGGACGTAATCAAAAAACGTTCTACGCTAAAAACTTGAAAAATAGATTAAAAGCGTTGATCAAAAAGTGTGACGTTTGTCAAAAGTCGAAAGATTATGACTCTTCGCCAAAAGCTAGTCATTCAAAATTGGACTACTCAACGTTGTCTTTCAACGACGTTGGTCAATTGATGTCTGTGACTTTTCTCAAAACTTCGTCACCTCGTTATTTGTTCGCGATGGTTGAGCTTTCAACGAAATGGGTCGAAGCTTTTTCGATGCCGACAGCGACAACAGAAAACATCATAAAAAAACTACGGTTAGTTTGGAAAAAATTCGGTTCGCCAAAAAAAATCATTACCGATCATGGATCAGTTTTCGATTCAAAGAAATTCGTGGATTTCTGTCGTCATGAAAACGTAGAGTTACAAAATTCAATTTCGTATCTCCATCAAACCAATGGGTCAGTTGAAAGATTCTTTCGTACTCTTCGAAACATGTTAAGAAGCGATGGAAACCTTGAACATTGGTACCGAGAATTAAAAAAAGTGCTTGAAATTTATAGGTCAACCATTCATGATAGTACTGGCGCTTCGCCGTACCAATTGGTTTACGGGAAAGAACCAACATTTCATTTTGATCGTTCGTTCCCTATTGACAAAAAACTGTTTGACTCAGATGACGTTCGGCACCAATCGTGGCTTTTGGGAGCTAAGCAACGTTTACGTAAAATCAGCACTCAATCACCAACTACCATTGTCCAACCATTCAAAATCGGTCAACATGTGCTAAAACGCAACCATAACAAAAAAAAACCTTGGTTAGGACCTTTCGTTATTAAAGAAATTGTTGGAAAATCAAGCTATCGAGTTGGTGGCTCAAATGATGCTCAAATGTTGGTTCACGCTAATCAATTGAAATCCACCACCGATAATAATCTAGCCATCGTCCCGGCTCGTGGACGCCCTCGGCTTCGGTCTGAAGGAGAGGTGTAATGTACTATAGTCTTTGAACGACCAAAGCCGTGGCTGATGCAAGTTCAAAAGCCCAACGGCTCATATATAAATGTTTTTGCAAATGTTAATTTTTAAGTTTTGTTATAATTTTGTGACAATAATACTTCACAAAGAATAATAAAATTAAATTAAAATTTGTGTTGTGGAAAAAATTGATTTGTCAACTTTCCTGTTTTTTTCTGCTTTTAGACTTATCCGTATTTAAATAATGTTTTTTTGTCAGACTATTTATTTTGAATAAAAAAAATCAAAATGTAAAGCCCAGAAAAATCAAAGTTTAGATTTTTTTTGTTTTTGTTTTAATTCCGATAGAACAAATAACCATGAAAATATGTCAACATAATGTTTATTTTATTATAATTCAAAATTCAGTATTTTAATTCATACATTAATCATGATAGTTTTTAGATTTAAAAACCGAATTAATTTTTAATTTTTTCATAAATATAAATTCTCATTTACTTTCGATAAGCTATATTATTATAGAAAAGTTTGTTTTAAAACTTTTTACAACAAAAAAAACTTAAAGTTAAGTTAGTTATTAGTAATTTTTACTTCAAATTGTTTTTCAAATTTGAGTTTTCTGAATTTAATTTTTTAAAAATATATTTTTACAAATAAAAATATTCTATAGTTAGTGTTTATCAAAATTAATAAAAATTAACATAAAAAATTATAGCTGTTACTAGACTAAGGTCAGTTTAGTTTAAATAGCTTTAGTTCTTTGAACTTACTATTTTTGTACATATTTTTGTATATATTGTTTAAAATTTTCTTATTTGCTTTTGGTCATTTATTAGTATTTTTAGAAGACACAAGCGTAAATATTGTTTGTTTTATTATTGTTATTTTTCTAACTTTTTTATTAATTTGGTTAATAAACTTCCTTTAGTTTTATGAAAATTATCGTCTCTTACGATTACATATAGTCTTTTTCTATTTTATTTTAGTGGTTTGATCTAGTCTAGTCTTAAAAAAAATAACATGAAAGACGATCTTTTGAAATTCCGAAATTGTTTATTTCATTGTTAGTTGTATTTATAAGAAAAGCATTCTGCATTTTCTGTCAGTTAGCTAGAAAAAAATGAAAGTTTAGTTGACTTTTATATTCTGTAAAATATAAAATGCTTTGTTTTTAATTTCACAACAAAGTGCTTTTTTCCAAGTAATAAATTTTCATATTTTTTTTCACAAAAATATCACAGCTTGATGCATAGATGATCAGAAATAATATCTTTTTAATCAAAAGTTATACTTGAAATAGGCATGTCGTCATTTCTTTTTTGATTTCAAAAAATCTTTTCTTTATGTATCTGTTTAAACTCAAAAACAAATAAAAAATCTAGAACTAAAGGTTAAGAATCGAATCAAAAAGAAACAAAACTAGGATCAGTTTTAATTCAAAATTCTATAAACTTTACCGTGTTTTACAGCCTACTGTAGAAAAAAAACTATAGAACTATGCTTTGAGGAGTTGGTTGGTTATTTTATCATTACTTTTTTTCCAAACCCAAAATTCAATATTAATAGTCCAACTGACTGAAACAAATATTTCTGCTCTTTAGCACCAAAGTTGGTTCGAGACAATTCGGCTATTTGTCGTGAAAAGATAATTTTCTATACAATTCATTGTAATAACTTTTTTTTGCTTTGTTTTTTTTCAATGTTGGTCGAATAATGAGATGGCTTCACTCTTTTGATTGGTGCAATTTTTGATGGTTATTTATCTCTCTCTCTCTCTCTCTCTCTCTCTCTCTCTCTCTCTCTCTCTCTCTCTATAGTTTGTTGGTTTTCTATTTTTTTCTCGGTCAAAATCTTTTTCCCAAAAGGCTCAAAAGCTTATATATTTTTTATATTATCAGTTATTATATATCATTTATGAAAGCTCGTTTTTCAATATTATCCAATATATCTCATTCATTTATGATAAGAATTTTCCTATTGTAATAGATTTTGCACTGAAAATTCTTCAGTCGTTTTCTCTCAAAAAAGCTTTCAATTACTTATGTTTAATCATCGTTACTTGGCTAAAAAAAAAATTCTCAACACTTTTATTGTTTTTATTTGATTTTTTTTTTTTTGAATTAACAATCTTTCGAGGATAATTTTTAATAATCAATTTTTTTCTTATTTTATTATTTCATCAAAAATGTAAGACATTAAGATTATCAATTGTAATAGTGTGATTTGATAATTATATTCTTTGAAAACTAGTTTTTGTGAAACTATGAAGAAAATATTTTCTCTGAGAAAAAAGATAAGTTGTTACAATGTTGCACAGTGTTTAAGCACACAAAATTCGATTTTGATTAAGATTTTCATCTTTGTTGTTGTTTTTTTCTAGTTTCATCAGAATTTTCAATAAAAAAAACGGATTCTCTAAGTTGGAGTAATCGTTTGTTAATTAAATATTTTTTTTTCTTATATTGATTCAGATAACGGAAAAAATTCATCATTTTTAATCTCATTGCTCATAGAAAAAAAATCTATTTATCTGAAATCACAAGTGTTTGTGATAGAAAAAACAACCAAATAGTTGGGCTTGAAGAAAAAAAAGAAATCACAAACTGTGAAAATCTAAAAACAAAAATTAAATTTTTTTCAATGATTGTTCAGCTTTTATGTGAAAATAACATAAATAAGCCTATTTAACTTAAGCTCAAAGCGTCAAACTGATTTTAAAGCAACAAGTTTCTCACAAATATCTTTCAGACGTACTTTGAATTAAAATGACTGAAAAAACTTAATTATTATTTATAATATTTATCAAATTGACTTTGTAGAATATACCATATATTGGTAGATGTTTGAAAATAGAGTTTTGTTCAAAATCTTTCTCTAGTAAAGATTTTTTTTAATTAAGAAAATTTTGAACTTTATCTTTGGGATTAGTTTTTTTTAATTAAGTATCATTCGATAAGTATTCTGATAACTGAGAGTTTCCAAAAATAAGCAAAATTTTCTAGTAAACAGATTCTTAACATGTGAATAGTCAAGTTTTAATCAATTTAATCAAGTTTAAAATTAGAAAAGTTTGTTCAAATGAGTTTTCGATTGGTTAAGAAGAACCAAATTAAACAGTTGATTACTCTTTGGACCAAGTTTCATGATTTGAATAAAATAAATGCTTTACAAAAATTAATTTTAGTTTTAATCAACGTCTTTTTGTCGAACTCAATAAAAAAAATCTTTATCGTTATTCACAGTTTATTGCTCAATTTTTGAACAAAATCTTGTGAATTAGAGAGAAAAGAAAAGCCTTCATATAGATTAATAACCAAAACGAAGAATCCAATAGTTATTTGCCTCAGAAATCTAGCTCTTTTTCAAAAAATTAGACAGCAAATTTTTTTACACGCTGAGATCAAACTTGGGGCAATATTAGTAAAAGATAATCATTATATCAATTAAACTTCAGATTAAAACTATTACATTAATCTCAATTTTTAGACTTCATATTATTCACAAAAGTTTTAATATTTTTGTTAAAAATATTTTTCACTCATTTTTACAAAAAAAAAATTAACTAACAAAAGATTTATTTTTATATTATTTTTTTATTTACAAAGTTCATGTTATTCAACTTGCTCAAATTTGAATGTTAATTTCGACTCAGCAAGCTTGATTTATTTGATAATTTGTTTCAATATTCAAAAAATACAAATTTACATCAAAAATCTAAAAAAAATTGGATTTGTAATTAAATAAATGTGTTTTCATGAAATAAAAAGAAACTGTAGTTTTATGAAAACATAGCAATTACCGTTTTAAGAATCATTCATAACAAAATGAGACTTTCTTTCCATTTTTATATAAGCTTGTCAAAGTTTTTTGGTTTCCAACAAGACCAAGCCGAACATTTGAGCATGTATTTTTCTATTATATATTTTTATTATTGCTAATATGTCAGAAAACTTCTAAAAAAATACAATTTAATTTAATCATCAATAAGTGTATATTGAACCAAGGATTACAGCCTTTTCTCTATCTTTTTTGACATTTTTTTTGCCTCAAAGTTAATGCAATTCAAATGCATATGATTGGCTGTTTGCTTTCTTTGGTTTGTCAAGTTTTGTTTGCTTGTTAGGTTTTTTTTCTGTGCATTGTTTACCAATCATCAAATTCTCAATATAAATATATTTTTGATGGCATAAACTTTTGAATTGAAAAGTCAGTAGTAAAAAAACAACAAACAAATAAAATTATTATACAATAAACAGAGCAAATATTGAAAAATATAATAAATAAAAAAATTGTTTTGATTATTTCAATCGATGGTTTATTCTAATCAAAATATGATAATTTAATGATTTTTTTGTTTAAACGAATTTCTAGATTGACAATTCGAATTTTTTTTTTCGAACAATAAAAGCCAAAAAATGACAATTTTTAAAAAAATCTTCATTGTTTTAAAAATAAAAATTTGACAAAGTTTGAAAATAGCAAATTTGAAAATGGGAATTTTTTTCTTTAAAAATATGATTTAAAAATTTTTTTTTGTGAATTTTTATTTTGACAATTTGAAGTATGATAAAAAAATTTTCTTATATTTTTTTTAAATGGATTCAAATTTAAAACAATCATTATGCTAAAACAAAACAGCTTTTTCTCCGTAGAAAAATGGTTTTTAATATATTCTAATTAAATTTCTCAAACTCAACCATGCAAAACAAAAAATTAAAAACAGCTAGAATTGTAAAAATTGATATTACTTTCTTGTTTTTACCGTTGTAATGGTTTAAAAAATAAATAAAAACATAAAGAACATGCACATTATCCTTATGATAGCAAAAAAGAAGGATTTTTAAACCAGGATGAAATTAGAGAACCAGAATAATACAATACTCTAGTGACTAAACAAATAAAAAAAAGTTGAATTTTTTTCTATAAACTGTTAATGTTTTTGACTAAAAAATAAATATAAATTTCAGTTTTTTTTCAAATTTAAGATTTTATTATTTTTCGAAAAAGTTGCATTACGAAAAAAAACAAAAAATTTGCGGTTGTTTTTTCTAGGTAAAAAACTTGGTGAAATTTTTATTATACTTGAAAATCAATAATAAAAAAACTTAAATGAAACAAAAATCTAGAGTTGAAAAAATATTTTAAAAATTGTTGCTTTTTTCTCTTTCAATTAAAATTGACGTTTTTATTTTCATTAATTTTTTTAAACAATAAATTTTTATTCTGGATGCTGCACAAAACAATTCAAAGCTTCTTTTTTTTGAAATCATCGTAAATCAACTGGCTCTTTTGTCGTTATTTTTATATTTTATTTACACTCTGTTGACGGGTCACGTAAAATTAAATTTTAATTGACAGTCTAAAGCAAAAGTTAACCACACAAGTAAATAAAGTCAACTAGAAAAACAAACTTCAAAATTGAAAAAAATTGAGTAATATTCTTTAAAAGCACACTCATTACTTTTTTTTCCAAAAAGTCTAAACATTTCAAAAAATATTTTAAAAAACTAAAGTGAAAAATAATCAATAAAAGCTTTATTTTATCAAATAACAAAAAAAAAACATTGAATTTTTTGGGAAAAAGTGATTGATAAAAAATAGAATAATATCGATTTTTTCTTTAAATAGAAACAAACACAAAAAATTTGATTGATGAAGTACGGTGTGAATGGAGTGTTGTATTGTTTTATACTGCTACTACACCTGTATCTACTTGAGTTTAATAGTTTTCAATCATACAAACAAAGTGTTTCTATTTTTTCAATAAACTATATACAAAATTCAATTTGAGTGAATTTCAAGATAAATGTTTTTTTTCTTCTTAAAATTGTAAATATTTATCAAATTTTTCGAAAAAAGAAAAAATATTTTTTTTCTTGAAATTAAACTTGAAAAATCTTTTTTCTGACTATCTTGTGGAAAAAAGAAAAAAAACAACAAAATGATTCGATAAGTCAAATTTGAATTGAAAAATTCAATCTTTTGATTTGTATTCCTCTTTTTTGTTGTTGTTGTTGTCGAGAGAAACTATTCAACAAGAAAACCATCAATAATATTATTCGATGACAAACATTTTTTCACACACAGAGGTGTTGGTAATGTACATTTTAAAGAGAAAAAATGAAATTCTTTACGTTTCGCTTGTTTTTTTCGCTTCTTGATTTGCTTTTTTTATCTATTGCATAACACACTCAAATATTTTTTTTCTATTTTTTCTATTTTTATGTGTTTTCTTCAAAAAAATAAAAAATAAATGTCAAGTATTCAAGTGTATTTATCTTAGATTTTTTTAAAATCATTTAAAGCATTAACAAGCATTAAATTTCTGTTTATTTTTTTTAAATGGTTTGCACTTATCAAGTGTAAAGTCATTTTTAAAGCAATGAAATTGATTGATAATCATTTTTAAATCTGTTGGGAGTTTTATATATTTATATTTTATTTTATTTTATTTTTGATGACATTAAAAGGATTTTTTTTTTGAATTGCATGCAATTAAAGCTAGAAAATTCAGAACAATCTTTTTAAAACGTTTTTTCAACTCTTTGTGCTACCGACAATAAATTGAACTTTTTTCAGTTTGGTTTATTCAAAAAATTATTTAAGTTAAATTTATTATCATGAATTTCATTAAAAAATATTCCAACTATTATATTCCAAAACATTTGGTACTGTAAAGGATAAAATTTGAGATATACTAGTGTTCATTTGCAATTTCTGTTTGTTCTAGTAGTTTCTGTTAATAATAGCGAATAGTAACGAAACTTAATAATTGAAATTGTTTTCATTGTTTGACCACAAATTTAATTTATCTCTACTGAGTAAAACATTTATTTTATTGAAAAGTTCAGAGTAATCATTTTTCGAGTCGTGAAAACAGTCAAATCGACTTCCAACATCCAATTAGATCATTTGAATTTTTTTGGTTTAAATAATTTTATTTAAAACTTTAGGATAAGTTTAGGATTATGTTTATGTCAGTCATTGAATATTTACTTTTTAAATTTAAAAAAACCTATTTCTTTTTACTGAAGAAATCTTTTCGAGAAGTTAGTTAAATAAATAAAATTATCGAGTTTTAGATATAAAAATCTGGGTTGTTCAGCGTAAACTTTTAAAACCATTATTGAATTTTTTTATGCGTAAAAAACTATTTCGAGCATCTACGGGTTCAATTTATAAGGGCTTTGGACGTTGATTTTTAAAGATAAACCGAAAATTTTGTTTAAAAATCTTTTTTGTTTTTTGAATAAAACAACCCGATTAAATAAACAAGATTGACTGTTTTTACTGAATAAGGTTTTTATTCAGCCTGATAACTTGTTTTTGCTGAATTTTGAAATTCATTTTACATTTTTTTTAGCATTTTAACTCATTTCATTCAAATTTATTTAAAATTTTTGAAACAACATAGAGAAGCTCTAAATGACTTGAAAACTTTTTGAAACTTAAATTCATATGTTTTAGAGTTATTTAATAAATGTTTTTAAAAAAATTTCAATTTAAAAATTTTATTTTCAATTTATGAATCAGATTGTTTTCTATAAATAAATAAATTTTTTAAAAAATAAAAGTTCATTGTGAAATTTTTTTCAACTTAAAAAACGTTTTTTAAAATTATAAAGATCTGTTTGTTTATGAAAAAAAGTGTTTTTTTATAGAAGATTCTATTTGAAAGTATTTTGATTATATTCAATATTATTGCTAATTTTTCATTTAACAAAAGACGTTTTTAATTTTTAGTGATACATTTTATAATCATTTTTCTATTTAAAACTAATAAATCAAATTTTGCAAAATGGAATCTGTAACTAATAGTTAAAAACTTTATTTAATAATTGTTTAAAAATCGTATAAAGCAGTGGTTCTCAAACTGTGTGCAAATCAAAAAAATATTGGAATCTCTTTTATAGAGAAATGCATGTGCGTACAGCACGCAGCCAGCGAGTCATATCTGGTTCTTTTTGGTGTCTGGTGATTTCACTAAAGTCATGTAAAAGTTTTCAAATTTCATTGAACATACATTTCAGAAAGCTTCTAGACGCTCGAAAGCCTAAACTTTATTTGTTCCTCAATCTTTTGAAAGCTTAAAAGTCGGCTCGTGATCTAATAGAAAGTTTTTTTCTGACAATTGCCATGCCTGGTATCGTTTTTATTAAAAACACATTAAAAAAAATACTTGATGAATATTAACATTAATAATTTAAATTTGTTACACTTGACATTCAAAATCATAATTTGCAGTTTTTATAACTTTTAATTTTTTTCAAATAAATGGCATTTTTTCACAAGTTAGCTTGATTAAAATGTTAGAAGATAATTTCAAACTATTTTTCAAAATATAAAACCTCGTAATTATTGCATTTTTCATTCTTCAAAAGCTAAAGTTATTTGAAAAACAATATCACAAAAAATATTTTATTAATTTTCAAAAACTTAAATTTAAAAAAATATGTTCAAAAAAGTATACAAAATTCTAGTTTTTATAACCATAAAACTTTTGATAATTTTTTTCATGAAAAAATTTTTTTAAAAAGTATTACCTTCAAGTTTTGAAGCTTTTGACTAATTTTCGAATTAATTTTTGTTGAAAATCAAATACAGAATAAATTAAAGCTGAAAAACTTTAATGTGCAATATTCTATTTTATTGATTAATAAAACAATTAAAATCATAAAAAACTAGATTGAATAAATATTACCTACACTCACTAACTACAACAAAGGTAATAATTAGTATTTTGTCTAGATTTTTCATTTCAAAAACATTAAGTTGAAAAAACAAAATTTACACTGTAGGGTTTACAATAAACTTATTAAAACAAAAAAATATTTTTAATAAAGAAATGGATTTTTAAATACATCATTCAAAAGTCTCATGAAAACTAATATTTACATGTGTTAAATAAACATTTTTTTCAAACATTATTTTAAAAAAAAATTTTAATAATTCGAAGCATTAACCGTACACATCAATTTTTTCAGTAATTTAAAAATTGAATCAAAATTCACGCAAATTGAAATTACTATAACAATTAAAAAAATAACAAAGCTTAATATCTTTAGTTGAAATTGGCATTTTTTCTTATGCTATTCTGAAAGCATTTAATCAGTTTCAAAATAATATAGGAGAGCTGCAGAATTAAACTAGAAAAGATTATCAATGCACGCTATGTTAGTGTATAAAAATACGAACAGTAAATAGAAAAAAATTCCGCAACATTTGGAAATAATCTTAAATAAGAGATCTCTTGTGACTAAATTTGATTTTACTAAGTTTATTTTAATTTTTGTTTTGTGTTGTTTTCTAGCTATTTATTGAATTTCGAAAATAAGACAGCTTTAATAGTGCAAAACAGCAAGCGAATAATTCAATAGTGTGGTCCGTTTTTGTAACAAAGTGAAAATTAAACAATAGCTGAAACATTTCAACTCATTGAAAATAGAAAAAAAACAAATCGACAACAAAACAGATTCGGAATTAGTCTTAAAGTGAGATAAGTAAGTTCAATTGTTATGCTTTTGTTTTTTTCAAAAATTTGTTTTGTTTTTGTGGCTTTTTTCTAGATTTTCTTTAATGCCTAATCATTCGATTTTTTTGTCTATTATTTGGAAAAAAAACTAATAATGTTACTTCGACATTTTAAACATTTTACATATAGCAAAAAAACAATTGTATCAATCGAATAAAAATAAAAAATATATTCTCAATTTTTTTTCAATCAATACAAAACACAAATGCTTATTTCAATTTCTGTTTTTATCAGTTCATTGTTAGTCAAGAACACTTAATATACCGGCACTAATGAGTGATAACTTTTACCCATTTCTATTGACACCGATCGATAAGGATATTATTTTGACAAAAAACTTTTCTAAAAACTTATTGTTTTTGTATATTTTTCAAAAATAATAAAATAGTTAAATTAATTTTTTTATGCATATTATTTTATTTATATGAAAAAATGAAACTAGTTATTTTGGACTTAAATAAAATGAAGTTAAATCGAACACATCGAATACATCCGCTTTAAATTAAAAGATTTTCCTTCAATTGAAAGTTTTTTTCAAAGTTCATCGTTGTTTTTTTTAAAACAAATTTTAAAAATGAAAATTTTGCAGTTAACCGCATGCACTGCTTTGCTACACATGACCAAACCATCAAGCTCTGCCTTTTTTTCCTAGAAAGTGTGCTTCTTCTTCTTGCTTTTTGAAAGCATACACACTAGCAGCTAGAAAACTTCCAGTTCTCGAGTCTCTGATGTTCTAGCCAAAAATAAACGAAAAAGATGCTGATTCTTTTGAATCGAGATTTTGGAAACTAGTTTGATATAAACCCACGCTTTCACGTTCGGCATGTAAAAATATAAACAAAAAAAGAACTTTTTTTTATTCAAACGAGTGAAAAAGTGTAAGAAAAAAAGCTGTTGCAATTTTTTTTTTCAATTTATTAAAAAGTGTTGTTCATTTTTGTATAATTTTGTTTTTCTAAAATCAATAAATTGCAATTTGATAAAAACATTGAAATTAAAAAAATTAAGAAAAAGAACTTCAATTTTTTTGAAAATTCAAAAACATTTTCTTTTGTTTTTGCAACATTTCTACAAATACTGCTCACAAAATTTGTACAATTTCTCCATATCTGAATGACAAGAAAAAAAATTTGGCAACTTTTCTCGGTATGTTTCAATATAAAACAAAAAAGTTTTTGGTTTAAAAAAATTTATCAATATTTTAAGGAAAAAAGTTTTTAACAGAAATACAAGACTCGTATTTTCTTGTAGAACTTAAAATGTAATTTCTTCTCATAAATTACAATTACATGTCTGTAAAAGTTGATAAAAAAACGTTTGAACGAGAATAATTTAAATTTCTCTTTACGTCTTTGGATTAAAACCATAGCAGTGAAAATAAAACTAATTTTGTCATTGGTGGATTTTAGAGAGCTATTTTGTTTTATTTTAATCAACTAATCTGAAAATTTATTTGTTTTTTGTTTGGTTGCTGTAATAAGAAAAAATTTTTTGCTCTCTATTCTTAGAAAACTTTTATTTTTTCTTGACTATCAAATTTTATGTCTTTTATGTTTTTTTTTTAGTTAATTCTCTATTTTGTTTCTTAAATTTTATGATCTAACCATTTGAATGACTTTTTCATTAACTACAAAATTGAATTTCTGCTTTTATAATAACTAATATTATTTTTTCTATAGACAACACGATAGTATATTAAAAAATAGCCTTGGTTTTTTTTGAAAAATAAAAAAGATAAATATTTTAGAATTTTTGTTAAAAAAAATAAATATAAGAATTTGGAATTAAATTCTGTTTTTTACTAAATTTCATTTTATTTGAATTTTTTCATATTTATTGCTAAGAACTGTAAACTTTATCAAATTGGATAGTATATCATTCAATAGAAAAGCTTTACTCTTTTAGTTTTTACATTTTATAATTTTTTTAATTATAAATTCCATTTTTTTAGAAAATTTTTTTTTTATATTTTATTTCGAAAAAACACAATAGCCTAAAAAAGTCACGTTTTATATTCAGACTATATTAAAAACTATTTTATTGAAATGTTTGCTAAAAAACTCATTAAATTTGAAATCTTAAAATTTTCAAGTAAAAGCGTGAGGGTTTTTTTGAATTTAACACTACAATTTTATCAATAAAATAACAATTAAAGTCTTCTCATATTTGACTTTTCAAATAAACTCGTGAAACTTTTCTAAATTTTCACTCTTGTGCTCCAATTCGCATTCATACTGATTTTCAATTGTAACAAAAAAAAATGTTTTCAAATCAATTGTTTTAAATGACAAATATTTGGTTTATTTTTTGAAAAAATTAATTATAATAAAAATAAAAAAGATATTCAATAAATTATTAATTTTTTTCGATACAAGCTGAAAAATTTTTCTTGGATTTTTGAGTTTTGAAAAAATTTTGAACAAAACCTGAAATCAAAATCTAGAGAGCTCAAAAACGTGACTGACAATTAGACTGACCTTCTTTGCCATGTTTTTCCCACTAGTCAGATGATAAAACTAAAAATATTTGATGTTTATTTCAAGTTTATTCATTTGTATTGAAAATCAATTTTTTCAATATTAAAATTTTAAAAAATGAATAAATTAGATTATTGAGTATTATAAATTTGAAAAAAATAATAAAATGCTCAAAATAATTTGAAAGATTTTTTTTTGTTAAACAAAAAGTAAATTAGTTAAATAACTATTATGGATGTGCTCATTGTTTTTCAAATACTTGTGTGCTTTTCAAAAAAAAAAAAAAAAAATTAGAAAAAAAATGGCAGCCTAATAAACATGTTAAACTGAAATTTTCAAAATATGCAAATAATTATTATTGTAAAAAATTACATTTCAAATTTTTTTTCAGTTTTGATGTTGATTAGTTGTTAACACGTTGATTACAAGCGTTTTTTTCCTTGATGGTTTTGATCAAATGGAAAATTGCTCAAATCAAAAAATTTGTTTTTTAAGAGAATCCAAACTTTTATACAAAAAAAAAGTTTTTTGCCTTGAATCAGTTAAAAAAGATGTAATGCTTTGAAAAAAAGTGAAAGCAATAAAAACTGGTATATCAGCAAAAACTTATAAAACAATGTAAAGTGACAAAACTTTTAACCCAGTTATTCTAAGTTTTTTTTGTGTTTTATTTCATCTGTGTTTGACCGACTATGACTATGTTGGATAAATTAAAAACAAAAAAATGCATTTTACTCAGAGGAAACAAATTATAACTTTGAAAAAAATTCTATAGATAACTTTTGTAAATAGTTTTTTGTTGTTTTTACTGTTTCTCCAATTATCTTCAAACAAACTTAGCAAGCAGCTTT